>NW_021028256.1:0-60898 GCF_004153795.1 Camellia sinensis | reverse complement strand
TATATGCCATATATATATAATATATTTAATAGATATAATCAAGCCTTGGGTGGCTATAATGGGACGGAAAAGTAAGGCTCCGTTTGGTTAGAGTTTCAAATTATAGCTTTACCTATTGATTTGAGTGTATTGTTTGTTTTAAGCTTTTAAATTATAATTCTACACTCATTTCTTAAAACTCAATTCAAAACATAATTATTACTTTTAAAACTCATAACCAAACACATAATTCAAAACTCTTTTCAAATTCAATTCAAATCAATATTTTTAATTTTTTAAATATTTTAAAAATATTTTAATTTTGTTAGATTTTAAATATTTTAATATTTAAAAATGTTACGATTTTTTTTAATTTTTTGAATATTTTAAAATATTTTAATTCAAAATATTACGATTTTAATTTTTTAAATTTTAAAATATTTTTTGAAATAAATTCAAACTCATTTTTATAAAATATTTTTAAATATTTTAATTTTTTTGTTATCTTCGGTTTACGATTTGAGTGTAGAGTTGTGAAAGTAGTATGGAGTTTCAAGTTATATGTTTAGTTATAAGTTTTAAAAACAATTTCTTAATTGAGTTTTGTTTATGTGTTTGGTTACGATTTGAGTGTAAAGTTGTTTTAAATTTAAAATATTAACATTTTAAACTATTAATTTTTTTTGAATATTTAAATTATTTAAATTTTTACAATTTAAATTTTTTGAATATTTATTTTTATTTTTACTTATTAAATTTTTTAGATTATTTAAATTATTTAAATATTTATGATTTAAATTTTTGAAATATTTATTTTGAAAAAAAATTATTTCCTTTGTACTATTTTCAATTAAAAATTGATTAATGTTATTTTTTTGTTAATAATAAATTTTTTTAATTGACTTTTAAAAAGAGTTTGGTTATGAGTGTGATTAGAATTTTCAATAGTGTGAAAGTAGAACGTTTTGTTATGAGTTATAACAATTTGAATTAATTTTGAAAACTCTTTCTAAAACTCATAGCCAAACAAATTTTCTTACTTCACATGTCAAATCAAAACTTTCAAAACTCAATTGCACACTCAATTCAAAACTCAATTCAATAAAAACCATAACCAAACAAATTTTTCTACACTCAAATCATAATTCTACAACTCATAAACTCAAAATACAACTCATACACTCAAATCATATTTACAAAACTCTACCAAACACAACCTAAAATTTGCTATCATCCCACTTTCTCATTGGGAAAAAATCCTGTGCGAGGTGGGACGAGAGATGCGGGATGAAGCTAGCGGGAAAAAAATTGCCTTCCCTACTCATGGGAGAAGTTTTTGGTTGTGTGAGTATTGCTCTACACCCTCAACGTAAACACTTAGGTTGCGTTTGGTAGAGTTTTGTAAATTATGATTTAAAATTATAATTTGAGTGTGAAAAATTTGTTTGGTAAAGAGTTTTAAAAATAATTTTGAAAAGATTTTGAATTGAGTGGGGAATTGTTGATGTGACATTTGATATTTGATATAAAATTTATAACTCATAACCAAACATACAACTCAAAATTAATTTAAAGCACATAAAAAATTTTAAAAAATTCAGAAAATATTTTTTCGAATATATAAAAATAACATATCAATTGCGTGCAAAAAAAAAAAAAAAAAAAAATCACTGTTCCGGTCAACCGGCCGATCAATCGGCCGGACGACCGTTTTGCCAAATTTGAAAAAAAAAATTCCGAAAAGGCGCCTCAGACACAGTGTTTTCTGCAAAGTTTTGAAATTGCATTTTGAGAACTCTAACCAACATGATGTTTGAATCAATGTGTAGAATCATGATTACAAAACACACCAAAGATACAATTAATGAAATCTATTGTTTTAACCAATTAAAATCAAATTAAAATTGAAATTTATTTTACGTGTTGACCCTGGGCAAATTTAAGAGTGATTTGGGATATTCTAAATAAGCATATTTTTTTGATTTTTTATTTAAAAAAAAGGGTAAATTACATATACTCTCTTCGAAATTTAGTTAAATTACAGATATTTCCTGAGATTTGAGAAATTACAGATACTCCTCTGAAGGTTTATATTGTATAACAAATTAGGGGGCAATTTGTTGTGAAAATATAAACCTCAAGGGATAATTTGTTATGAAAATATAAATCTCAGGAGAATATTTGTAATTCTCAAATTTCAAGGTATCTGTAATTTTAATTAAATTTCGAGTGAGGTATGTATAATTTGTCCTAAAAAAATGTGTAGAAAAATAAAAATAAAGATATTGATTGATGTTACTTAAAAAAAAAAAAAAAAAAAAAAAAAAAAAGAAATTAAAATAGTGTATGCCACGTAATTCATTCGGAAGAATCCGGATCATTTTGTCTGGTTACCGGACTTTTGCTATAAAAAACGCCACCCCACTTCTCACAAGTGTCTCTTCCGAGCCTTTCTTCATTCATTTGTTTTGGTTCTCTGTTAAAGGTTGAAACTTCATTTTCTCTTTCCCAAAATCCTTCTACCTCTTCAAATGGCACAGGTAAATATCTGTCAATTCATGGTTATTTTACACGGCTATTTACGATTTTCAAGAATTATAATAAACACCAATTAATAATAGACACGGCCATTCTTTTTTGTTTGCAGAAGGTGGTGTTGAAGGTCATGACCATGACTGATGAGAGGACAAAGCAGAAAGCCATTGAAGCCGCGGCCGATATCTACGGTATCTATTCTCTTTGCGGGTTTTCGTTTTTCAATTAAATATGCATTTTTTCTTCTGCAATTAGCATGTTCATAAACATCAGTTTTTATTATTATTATTTTTTTTCTTCCGCAATACATCAAGATCTAAGAGTCTGTCTTTAAATCAACCATATCAGTGATGGACTTTGATAAATGTTAATTGATAATTGATGAGGGTGGGGGGACATACAGGAGTTTGATTCGATAACGGCAAGATCTGAAGGAGCAGAAGCTAACAGTGATAGGAAGATGGACAACAGTGGGTGTGGTAAAGAATTTGAAGAAAGTGGGAAAGTTGATATCATCTCAGTAAGGCCAGCCAAAAGAAGAGAAAAAAAGAAGACAAGAAAGAAGAAAAGAAAGATGACGGCAAGGAAAAGAGAGAAGAAAGAAGACAAGAAATAAAATTAATCCACCATATTTCCCATTTACAACTACTAATTTTCATTCTTTTTTAGTTGTGTTGTGGCAAACTTTTTTAGTTGGCATTTGGAATTGGGACTTCCTTTTAGTTTGAGATTAAAGATTTGTTTTGGATTGATTTTTTTTTTATTAATTTTTTTTTTATTTTTATGAAGATAAAAAATAAAATAATTATAATTTAAATATAATATTTTATCGTATTAATTTTTTAATTTATTTATCTTTTAGTAATTAATTTATCTCAAATTATGATTACCAAAGAAACCTTAATCTTCTTGTGCCACTACCTATATATGTATATATTCCTACATAGCATTCACCATTGAAAAGAGATGAACAAAACTTCAATTATGCAATTTTTTGCATGAAATTTTTTCTTTTTAGCCTCCGTTTGACAGGTTGGTTTTGAAGTTTTTGGGCTGAGTAGTCACAAAAACCAAAGCAAGTTTTTATTCCAATAAGATAAAATATCACATTTAACTTAAATTTTATATTCTTTTTTTCATAAAAGTTAAAAAAACTAAAAAGTTAAAAAAATTAAAAATTCTTCCTAAATTAAGTTTTTTAAGCTTCAGATTAAAATAATTAAAAAAATCAAAAAATAAAAGTCAATCCACTTTTCAACCTTTATTATTATTACTTAAGAAAGTAATTGAATTTTGTCTTCGAAGACTGATCTGGTATCCTGAGTAAATTCATATGCCAGCTTTTACTTTTTTATTTTTTATTTTTATATGAGAAGCATCTAATTTACCTTGAGTTAGGACTTGCAATCATCTCTAGGCATTACTTATAAATAATGGTATTTGCCTTGGTTTTGATATTCATTTTGGGACTAAAAAAAGTATAAAAATGACAAAACAAGGTTAAATAAGTTAATAAGATAAATATCACTTTTAATCTATAATCATTACCATTTTTTCTCTCCATAAAAACTAAAAAAATTAAAAATTTCAACCAAACGAGGATAAATAAGCTAAGCCTAAAACTATACAAAAAAATTGACTATATTAGCTAATATCAAAAGAAGCTTTAATAAAAATATGCATTTTATTTGTCTATTTACTTTCTACATATTTTGTTCCAATTTTGTTCTCTATGTTTAATTGTTCATGTTTGCATACAATTTTATATTTTTGAAAATGTCACATTAATAGTAAAGGTGTAAGAAAAACAATATCATATGAATTAAATTTTTTAATTAAGCTTTTGAAAATTACGTACATTTGGTTGGTGAATGTGGGTTAAGGTAAAATGACTAGCCTAATATTATGGAAGTTGAAAAAAAGTGAATATACAAATATTTTGACTAACAAAATATTATCTATTAGATTAGAGATTTTATTGTTTTCAATTAACATTTTGAAACATTTTTAAAAATGAAAGGGGGGGGAGGGGGGAGGGGGGGAGATGGAATGACAAATCAACAAAGAATTACTTTTGTTGAATAATTAAGAAGGGGTAAAATATAATTTATTTCAAAAATTTAAAATTGATTATTGACACAAGTTTTCCTTTTATTTGTGCACAATGATTGTCCACACAAATAGAAGGCTCAGCAAATCCCAAAGCTATCAAATTCTCCACATCAGAAAAGGCATTTACATAAGGACAAATGCTTGCTGGCATATAATTTATTTTTTTATAATAAAATTAAAACACAAAAATTATTATGCTTAATATTCATTTTCACTCATTCATTTAGGGTAAATTACACTTCGTTTCCCCAAAATTTACCTTAATTACAGATATCTCTTATGATTTCAAAAATTACACAAACCTCCCTTACTTTTGAAAATAATAGTCAGATTCTTTTTTTTGTTAGAAGCACATTACAAAAGCAACAAAAAACAGTGACATTAGTAACAATAAACACAAAAATGTCCAAAATACCCTTCTCATCCCATATGAAACAATACACACCCATGTAACTATTTCCCTCCAATTTTTCAGTACTTGTAAACTTTCCCTCCAAACAACATGACAATGATGAGTATTTTTTTTACACCAATCTAATTTTTTATATATGTATATGTTTTGAATTGTCTTGTAACGGGAATGTTGATTATTTAAAAATTAATTTTGCACCCAAAAAAGAAAAAAATATGAAAATGATGAGCATTATTTGTAATTTTAATTTTTTACACCAAATTAATTTTTATTTTTTTCGTAATTTTTTTTAAAAAAAAAATTGATTATGAAAATTAAACCAAACAAAAAGTGTTGTGATTCACTTTCCCTATATAGTGTGTATATATGTTTTGAATTGCTTTGTACTTGAAAAGTTGGTTATGATAATATAATACTTTGACCTTTAAGTAATGGGAAAAAAAAAAACAAAAAAGAGAAATAAAAATAAGAATTCTAATAGGAAACAAAAAGAGAAATAAAAATAAAAAAATCTAATATGTTTGGTTTCAATTTTTTAAATTCAATTTTCTGAAAATTGAATTTTTTATTTTTTTATTTTTAATGAATATTTTTAAAATTTTAAACAATTTATTTTTTACTTTTTTTAGATACACCTTACTTAGATATATCTAAAAGGTAAAATATTTTTAAAAATCAATAAATGCACAAGAATACTAAAATGTATTGAATTTTCATATATATATTTTTTTATATTTTGGTATTTTGTGAATTTTTTAAATATTTTTTCAAAAATATTATAATTTTTAAGTGTATATATGTTAGGTGTATTTAAAAATTAAAAAAACACTTAAAATATGAAAAAATAGCAACAAAAAAAAATACGAAAAAAAATTCAATTTTTTGAAAAGTGAAACCAAACAAGTTAGGATTTAAAAGTTTAGTTAGGCTAACTATATTCCTAAATCCTATGCAATTTTTTTTTTCTTTTTTTTTCAATAGCCTTGCACAGTGGGATATAAAAGTTAAGTTATGCTAACTTTAAATTTACGAAAAATTTTATTTCAGGAATGGTTTTGAAAAATAATTATAAAAAATGGTAAATTTTATAATATTAATAATTAAAAACATAATTTTTTTTTATGAATGTGTAATAATTCTTTAAATTTAAATGTAAACTCACTCGAATATAGAACCTGATAATAGTCTATGCAATAGAACAACCTAAGAAAAATGGTAAATTACAAATATACTTTCTGAGATTTGATTAAAATACGAATCGCCCTTTGTGGTTTTGAAAATTACATTTCACCCTTGAGGTTTCTAATTTTATAACAAATCACCCCTTTTATTAATAAATCATCAAGTCAATTAACAGTTTTTAATGATGTTAAAAATATATTTCAATTAATAATTTAGGTAATTTTATTATTGTATAGGAGGGCAATTATGAATTTTATTTTTTTAGTTAGTTTTGTTAAATAAAAATTTTTAATAAGAGAGTATTTGTAATTTTTCAAGCCACACGAAATAATCCATATTTTAAGTAAATCTCAGATAGTGTATTTATAATTTACCTAAAAAAAATCATTTAGTAAATTAATAATATATGCATATTAAAATTGTTCATTCTTTAAGTTTGAATGTCCTATTGCACTTCATTGAACACCCAATCAACCCAACTCACTTGGTTGAACAGCCACTATACTTCATTGAACACCCAATTCATAACCCACGAACTCTAAAAATAATAATTTGTTATATTTACCAACTTTTTTTTATAATAATTTGTTTATTACTTTATGTGTCAATATTATATTAATTTAATGAATGTCATTATTCATTCTTGTTGCTAATATAGTGTTATCGCATGAGATGGTAAATAAAATGTGATCATTAATGTATTATATATATATATAGAGAGAGAGAGAGAGATTTGTTTGTTTTTGTTTATTCTCTCAAGTAGATATAATTTTTTAGGCAATAATCTATGTCTTGAAAACTTATTTTATAACTTATTGCACAAATTAACCATAGAGAAACCATATTCTACGAGAAAAAAGTGTCATTTTATCATTTTTTATTTATTTATTTTTTTGGGTGTGATTTAAAAAGTCTAAATTAGTAGATTTATAAAGTTTAAATTTTAATGTCTATCCTGAAAAATTAGAATAAGCTTTAGAAAATTACTAGAGACCCCAACAAAACTATCAAATTTTTTACCGAACACTCATATGGGTGTGGGGCCCACATGAGTGTGGACCCTACACCCATGTGAGTGTTTGGTAAATAAATTGGTAATTTTGTTGGTGTTCCCAGCGTTGCTCTAAGCTTTAAAGTGTCTTATTATTAAAAGAAAGAAACCAAAAAAAAAAGTGTCCTTAGTTAAAAGGAAATGTGGCAACTGCGCTCTAGAAAGCTAGACCCAACCCCAACCGTCAACAGAAGAGGCTAATCTACTATGCTGGAGGAAGCCGAAGGTTAAGCATAGACATGACAAAGGAGGCATTGAAGATGACGAAGACAAGGAAGGAAAGGAAATCTCTCATATGGATCTAGTAAACTCATGAATACCTAGTGATGCCAAAGATGCCCCCTCTCTAAGGTCTAGTACCATGGGATGGTGACCTCAAGGACATGCAAGAACCCCCTAATGAGTTTGCGATGGAAACGCTGCTGGAGTATTCTCTGTGGTATAGGATCTCTCAGATGGGCGTCTAAGTGCGCTCGATAGTTTAAACCCTCGATCTGATTTTGTGAGTGCAATATGAAACAAAATGAGAGTCTGAATCTGGAAAATCCATAAGAAATTTGCTAATTGCAAGAAATGCCAAACATGAACCACATCACCAGACTTAGAATTGCCACATAATCTTTTGGGAAAAACTAGAAAACCCGTGACTAGTGCCAAAAAGCCATAGTTTATCGTAACCAAAATATTTCGGTTCAAAAACTTAGGTATGAAAGGGGAAGGTCATGAATTGAGCACCATTGCTCACCTAATCAAAGATCGGCCTCTACTAGTCCATGATATGAAAATCATTAACATGATATGATCATATAACCCAATTACTATCGTTATCTACTACTATGTGGAGCAGACAAGTATAGACCAAATCACCTACTTTGGAATGTTTTAATCTCTCATTGTTTTGAAAAGAATTTGAAAAGTGAAAATCTCATGGAAAAATCAAGATATCTGTCGTGTGAGTAGATTGGAACCATTCCAACTTAGGCAATGAGACCTCTATACAACGAGCAATCATAGAGATATAGTAAATAAGCACATAGCCTAATGGTAGCATTGTGGATACAATAAGAAGCAATCACAAATGAAATGCAAGATGAAAAAAGTTCACCTCGCAATCCTCCACGCCATGCCAAAAGTGTAAAGGGTTAGAAAACAATGCATGATCCCAGATACTAGACTAAATGATATGCAAGGAAGGGATTAGAGATGCTCGCCAAGTACTCCAGAAAAGCGTAATAAAAGAAAAATAATCTAAATAGAAAATGAATGATCCTGGATATGGTAACTAATGCAAAATTTGTACACAGTGGGTCCTAAGGGTTTTGCATACTATCAAGATGGCATATGAAACAACAAAGCACACACTACATAATTAATCTGAAAATTATGGTTCAAGCCCGGATGTATGCTTCTACACTAATTATATGATTATGATGGTTCAAGTTAAATCTAAGCTATTAAGGAGAATAGAAAGTAAGGGTAGGGAGAAAAGAAACCCGTCTCAATGCACACGACAATATAATGAATAAGGGTTAAGAAAATAACACAAAATGAAATAAAGAAAACTCTAACGACGATAGAGAGAGAATCACCCTCTAACACATGAAAATGAGTATAAACTGCCCAATCTCATGAAATTTAGTGACAAGAGGGGAGATTCAGTCTATCCTTGAGGAGGAAGCCATATCCGAGCTTCTATATCATCAAGACTAGCTAGAATAGTAAAAAGGGAAAAAACTCTAATGAGATGAGGGAGATTCCCATCCTCCTTCTCCTACTCATGGAAAGGAGCGTAAAACACCCAAATCCACATAAAATAGGTTTGGGAAGAGAGAATCTATCACCTCTCATAAAGGAAACTGTGCTTGGGTTTCTAATAAAATCAAAAGAAAAACATTCAGTCTTGGCTAGAGCCTCTATGCAAACCTCTACTAACTATGGAAAGGAGGAAGAAAGAGAGAATTAAACTATACTATCAACAACTCAATCAATAGTCCCAAGAATCTCCAAAACAAATGTCAAAAGAAGAGGTAGAGATAGATTTAGAAAAGAAATGCAAGAGTAGAAATAGGGATTACCTCTAGACTAGCAGAGATAGGGCCCAAGCTTATCACAAGCTGTAACCCAAGCTCCCTCAAATCAATAGAGGTCTTCTAGCTGCAAGTAATCCAAGCAAGGGGATAAAGAAAGTAGTCCAAAATTCTCACCAAACTCTCTCTCAGTGTAAGTCATTAAATATTAAAGGGATTAATTTTGAGAGGATTAGGTGTAGCACTTGTGTCCTTTAAACAATTGGAGGGTGTATTTAATTCTTTTATTATCATTTTGGGAGTCCTTGGAGTTGTTGTATCTTGGTTTTGGAGGAGTACAATTCAATCTAGAATTGTTGGGATTGTTTGTTCGCACTTGTTTTCATTGAAAAGTCCTTTGGGAACTAGGAAAATTTGTTCTAGTGTCGACACTAGTCTTCTTGGGGATCAACACCACCTTGTTGCCTTACTTTTAGTGCCTCTGCTATTTTTGGGGTCAACACCTTGAGTTCCTAGGGTCGACCATTTCCTTGCTGTTTTGTTCTGGTTGTCTACTGAAATATAGGATTGACACCACTAGTTCCCAAGGTTGGCCCTTGTCTGTTGTTGTGTTATGGGTGTTGCTACTGAAATATAGGGTCGACACCACTAGTTCCTAGGATTGACCTTTGTCTGATGTTTAGAGTCTCAGCATTTTTTTCCCAAGGGTCGACCCCACTGTCTTAAGGATCAGTCTATGTGAGTTATTTTTAGAAATTGTGGTTCTATTTTAGGCCCAATTTTTTGGGAGTTTTGACTTATTCTTTTCTTTGACTTTAGGACTATTATTCTACCACTATAAATAGACCCTAAACACACTTTTCTCATTCACTCTCTCTCTCTCTCTCCGCTCTTTAAACCGTGAATCTCTCTCTCTCTCTCTTAGAAACTCAACTTTTCTTGCATAGATCTCTAGATTTACTTGGTTAGAGACATCTTTTCACCTTGGTCCTTTGAAAAAGGTTTTAGATCTCATCAAGGGCTTTCTTTTAATCCAAGAGTTTTGTGGTTTCATCGACTTTGAATTTTTTCGAGTTATCCTCTTCGCTTCAAGAGGTATGGTCTATTTCCTAAAGCCAATATGAGTTTGGTAGCATATTTGTGGTGTATTTTGTTATTTATATTTGGTAGTCATTTGGTATGATTTTCACCCTAGTTATTTGTTATTACAAAAGATCTATGGATTTGGGTGTTTTGGGTTAAACTTGGGGTTTATTTTGAAATGTAAAAGAGAGATTTTTCAAATGAGTTCTTGAAAGGTTATGATTTTGTATTAGTGGTTGAGATATGTTGACATTGTGGCTTTCTTTTACTCAAAAGTGATTTCGAAAGAAAGTGAGATTTTGTCCTAAAACCATGGGTATTGGCTTGTGTTGGAAAATAATGAAAAATGATGTTGGTTTTGTAAGAGATAGGAATAAAATGGATGTGGGATTTTGAAAATGGTTATTGTTACTCTTTTGGATAATATATCTATATTGATATCTTTTGATTATTGCATTAGAGATGACTGTTTTGGCTATCGGAGGAAGATAGCATTGCCGTGTGTTAGAAATTTCATGTGGATCAGGCAATTTGAAATCATTTATATCATGGAACATGTAATGGATTTTGGAATTTGGAACTGTATGTTTTGGAAAGAGGTTTTGGAAATTCTCAAATTATGTTTTGGAACATTTGTATTGTTTTGGAAAAATAATATTTTGAGTTACATGTATTGTATTATTGAAAAGAGTAAATAAAATAGTGAATTTGGGAAGTAAGTATTGTCTCATTGAAATAAGTTGGCCTGAGTGTCCATGGTGAAAGTCCTAAAAACCACGCGCATACATGGGTGCTGATCCTGCGGACGAAATATCCGTAAAATAGCAATATTAGCGCTTGTATAGCCTACGTTTACATGAGTGCCAGTTTACAGTTTTTCGCGGACGAAATTTCTGTGAAAGGTTGTATTCGTTTTGGAGGTTTACCCATTTTATTTATTATTATGTTGGTTTGGAACATGATGTTTGGAAAATGGTTTTAACAATGTTTTTTGTTGTTGTCTAGCAATGTATTCGCATTTGATTTAGCAATGTATTTGCTGGTTGGTATTGAGGTACTGGGATTGGTTTTTGGAAAGGAATTTTATATCAAGCTGTTAATTTGAACTTGGAAAACGTTTTGATTAAACGTAAAGTTTTGGTAATTGGAAAGAAAGGATTTCATTGAGAAATCAAATGGTTGAAAATGCATTTGGGCATAGTGTATATATATATATGTGTGTATGTATTGCATCATGATCATTTATACTGGCAGAGTATGGTTAGTTTTTGAAATATTCTCTACTGAGCTTTATACTCACCCTACGTGGCTGAAATGTCTTTTAGGTGTATATATGCGGATGTGGACTGTGACGTAAGGTTGTGTTCAGAATCGTGTATGATGGTTCCGTTATTTGTAGGCCATGGACCATTTATGTTATTTACTGGCCATGTGCCATTCTTGTAAGGGTTACACCCTTGTGTATGATGTAAGTCTCATGGCGTTCAATCTAGTCTATAACATCTATGTATGTTTTTAGTTACAGAACATTCATTCGACTTAGAAGTTGTATCTAGGAATATATAAAATCAGATAAACATATGTATTGTGTGACTATATTATAGTCATCTGCATGAGAGTTGTTATCTATTGCTCATCGTTATTGTGTTTCATGGTCAAGGCTCAAAGTCAAGCAAGTTTATATGGGTTTTGGGGAGGAAAACTCCATGCATTTTAAAGAATTGGAGCTCAATTTGTATTAGTTATGAACATGTGTTTACAGTTCAAGAATTTGAACTCCTTGCATGGTTTTGAAGCTTCAATTGAAGTTATGAATTTTGTTCCAAGCTAAATATGTTTAATTCAAGGTGTTATGTCAAGTTTTTGGAAGTGAAATGCATGAAAATGGGGTTGATTTTGTAAAGGAATGCATTGCCGAAAAGAAGAGCATTTTCGGACTGTTTTTGTAGCAGCATCGCACGTGTGGCTTGGGGCCCCGCACGTGCAGAAAACAGAGAAGCCAAGGCAAGAATTCTACTTAAATTGCACCTGCAGAAGGCACGTGCAGTGAATGTTCCACACGTGTGGCCTGTGTACGGGGCAGGTTGGTCCCGGTTTTGTTTCCACTCCTCTTTTCCACCTTTTGAGCCTCTGTTTACAAGTTTTAAAAGTGTTTTTCATGTGCGTTTGCATCTCATGATCATGGATGAATTCAAGAACAAAACTTTAACTAGACAGATGAGCAACGATTAGAAACTGAGAAAATGAACATCGAATAGAAACTGAATAAGTAATGAACGAGGAGAACTGATTGAATGAATGAATTGTAGATTGAATCGTTGTGCTGGAATTTGTTTGTTTAGGTAGGACGCCGCATCTTTAGTGCCTTATAGCACGTGTTTCAAGGAGCCCACTATGAGTAACAATGTTGTAAAGATATGTTCAATTGTAACTATTTTCTGATCGTTTAAATGTACTATTTTCTGAAATGATATTATTTATTGAATGAATGATTGTCCTCTTTTGTAAACTATACTCGTGGCGTCCATAGCAACTATTACTACTATTGCTATTATTATTATTACTACTACTGCTATTGTCACAGAGATCTCTGTCAGTTCCAATCTCTGGAATTACTGTTACTGTATCGATGGCTATAGACACCCCATCTTTGATCGTCCTTAAGACTTGAACGTCACCGTTTGAACACTCGGTGATCATCCATGTTTGTGTTCGTCTTGAGTTCCCGGAGGTCTCGGCTACGCACCCTGCCTCAGGATCTCTCGACTCGACTGTTTTGTGTTTGGTTTTGCACTAAACACTTGTGTTTTGCCTTTGAGGGGCAGGGAATGGCTTGTTGGCCATTCCCACACATCACTGGCCATGGCTTGAGGCCACCAGTTGGGTTTTGTTTCCATTGGCCAAATATTTGGTCGATCGGCACTCTAGATGGTCAATCAGCCATCTATTTTGGTCAAATAGCATTTTTGGCTGGCCGACCACTGTACATCTGCTTTTCCAGATATTTTTATGCCAGTTGTGCTAGCTGGCATACACTTTGCTCCCCTCCATACACGTGTATGGAGGGATGTCACTCTTGCTTAGCTTGTTTTGGAAGCTTTGCAAGAGTGAATCTCTATAAGAGGGAGCCTCTTCTCCCTCTATTAGGGTTATAACATTTTTCCAGAGGGCTCTGATATTAGGGTTAGGGTTTGCATATCCCCTATCTCTATATCTCCCTCTCTTTTGTGTATAAGTGCATTTTTTGGTCTTATTATTGCACACAAACACCCACCATTACACCTTACCTTGGCTACTGAGGTGCTAGGGAGCTGTTCTTGAAGTTCTTGATTGGTTTTGAGCTCAAAGAACCAGCTGGAGCATTGTTTGTGAAGGAGGTCTACAAGGATAACAATCTTACCCCTTTTCTCCCATTTTTGCATAGCTTTTAACCTATCTTGCAACTATTTTCAGACTTTGTATATAACTAATAAAAGTCTTGTTTTTGAGTGCTTTAAATAGTTGTTTAAGGTCACTTTGTTATTTGAGGTTGTTTGACACCTCTTAGGGCTTGTTTGGCCCCATTTTTTAGCTATTTTGGTGAGCTCCGGGACCACCTTGTTTGGGCCTCCTCACCATTGAAATCTTGAGGGATTTCAGTGGTGAGGATGGTGGTTTAAGGTCCTAAGAAGGAGAGGGTCATCCCTCTCCTTGTTGTCTTTAATATATGCCATTTAAGCCTCATGTGTGAGCACCATTTTTGAACTCATGTTGGCATGTTTCAGTAGGTATTTGGTAGTATTTTGCCATGTTTTACCTTTGTTTTTACTTGGTTTAGACACACCATGCATGCCTTGCATACATGTCTTGTAATGCCATGTTTTAGCCTTAACATGCTTTGTGCTTTGAGCCTTGTTCGAGCATGTTTTTGACCAAGCTTTGTGAAGCTTTTGTGCTTGTTTTGATGTGCTAAAGGTCTAGTTTTGGTCATTCGAGTAGTCCATGCTTTGCTTTGTATAGCTACCATGCAACCTCTCTTGTATGCCCTAGGCATTGACCCCTCTAGCATGCCATCCTTACTTTGTTTCAGTGGTTTGGAGCTACTTGCCATGCCATTTCAGTCCTTGTGGTGTGTTTGTCTGCTTGCATTTGGTGTTCCTTTAAGGCCTTAAAGGGTTGGTGTTTCATGCTCCATGTTTGTGCCTTCATGTATGGCATCATGTTTAGGCCTCTAAGATGCCATGCCATTGGGTTTTTGGCTTTGTTTTAACATGCTAAAACTCTGATTTTAGTTGTTCAATTCATGCCATGTTTGGTTTTGTTAAGGGTAGTTAAATACCTCTTTAGTGAGCCTTAGACCTTGGACTTTGTTTGCATACTTTGATTGCCTTGTTTAGATTGATTTGGCATCATTTTATAACATGATTTCAGAGCTTATAATGTATGCCATGTGTCCATGTTATCCTCTTCTAAGTGTGCTTAAAAGTTGTCTCCATATGCTTAAGTGTTTAGGCCATAACATGTGTATGTTTGTGTGTGTTTTGCCTCTCATTCCTTAGCATGTTGGCCACTGTTTTGGGCCTAGTATAGAGCTGCCTAAATTAGTCTAAGTCCACTCTTTACATGTTGTTACATGTCTTACATTCCGCATGCTTTGATTGCATCATATCTTGCATGTCCATTAGCCCTGCATGTTATGGCATACTTAGCCTATCACATGCTTGTTTGCATGCTTGAACATCCACATTACACCTTGCATACTTGTCATTAGCATGATCGTCGCATGCCTTGTATGCTTGTTTGCATTGCCATGTTGCATGCTTAGTCCGCATGTCTAGGTTATATTGCATTGGCATGCATGCCTTGCCTCTTGATCAAGTGATAGAGGTTGGGGCCTCATTTGTTTGTTTACGTGCATTGCATTTCATTTGATATCAAAATGCACACTTGGTTACTTGGGCCAACACGCATCGAAATGCGCGATTGATGGTCCGGGAATTAAGGGTCATACCCCTTTGAGTCATGAACATGATAGGGGATGTGTTGGTGCACACATTTGCTTAAAATGCATTGCCATGCCTTATTTTGCCCTCTACTGCTATCAAAACAGGTTCTGCAGGAAGACTTGGCCAGTCGACTACATGGAGTGCCGACCGACCAATTATTGATGGCCGAGAGCTCAACAAATGGTCGATGACCATCCGGACATGGTCGGTGGGGTTCTCACTTGATCGGTGGTGATCCACAGTGTCCATGGAGCATACCTTGGGAGTTGTGCAATTTTCAGAGGAGCAGAGCAGGGGAAACAAAGGCAAACTTGTGCATGGTGGTGGGTTTCCGAGCGGAACCGAGCGCGCATACATTGGGCCCTCTTCCCAAGGCTACTTTTACTGCTTAATTAGCTTAGTTAATTTGCTTAACTAGTTAATTGTCTGTAATATTTAGTTAGCTTGATAATTAGTTAAATTGTATTATTCTTTCGGTCCCTCCGAGCGAGGGCAAATTTGTAATAAGTGTGGGTGCGTATGTGCATGTTTTCCAACCCCCATTTCTTTCTCCCTTTTACTTACCTGCTTTGATGGTTAGTACTGGGGCATATTTAATTTAGCATCCTTATGCTATGCATGCGTGCATCATTCATCAATATTGCATGCACCGGGCTCGGCGCATCATACTAACTGCATAGTATTTCAAATCAAACTTGAATACATGTTATCTGTCGCATCTCACATGCCATTCATAGATTAGCCGAGCCTATTCTAGTGACATTTTGTATGAGATACATTAGCCGCCTTAACATGAATTTGGATCATGCATATGATTACTAACTAGCTCACTGTTTTGGCACGGAGTACGATGTAAGTATTTATGCTTTAGCATCTCGCATGAGTGTGAATGTTAACATGATAGCATGCTTACCATGTGGCTATATCCTTATGTGATATAACTGCATGAATGCCTGTGAGTGAAGGTTGGATTGTTTGAATTGGGATAATTCATCGAAATCCGCATTTTAGTCTACTCGCGAGTAGCAAAATTCAAACCATTTTCCAAACAAAGGGAAATGCGATGCTTTGTTCCGACTTAGGCAATTTAGTCTATACTTGTTTTGATGTATGCATCACATAGTAATTCTAGGCTAATAACCGGTATAAGAACGCATAATGTTTTCAAAACAAGATATCATGGTTAGTAGAGGCTGATCTTCGGATCGGGCGAGAGGGGGTGCTCATAGCTGACCTTCCCCAATCGTACCCAAGTTCTCGAGCCGAGGCAACTTTGGTGATGACGGACACGTGGCCTTAGGCAAACAAGTCAGGGTTTCCTAAATTTTTCCATAAAAAATATTTAGTTGGTGACTCTGTATCTGGCAAAGCAGTCCATGTTTGGCACTTCTTTTCTAAAAATCTATTTTTCAAAACGATTTGCCGGATTTGGACTCTTTGGTTCAGATTAAGAACCGTGACAATTTGAGTCCTGAACTATAGTGAGCCCAAAACAAACCGAACGGGGGTTCTCCCCCGGGGCGTTCGGGGACGTCTACAATGGCCATCAACTGACAGTTCGGTCTTTAAGACCTAGTATATTGTTCTGCCCTCGGATGTACCACGTATGACTGCTATGATTACTATATGACAGATATGACATAAAATATGAGACATTGATTGAATAAATGATCTACTGATGCAAATGATTGTTTAAATACTATAAGAACATTCATTCTTAACCCCTTTACACATTTGTTATTCACTGGGCATTAGCTCACAGTTTATTATATATGTAGGTGGTCAAGCATCGGAGCAAAGTTAGCGGCGTCAACCTAATTCCATTTTGTCAAGCCAACCTATTGTGCCTTACCGCGAGGTTCCAGGCTGTTAATGTCAAGGCTTTTTAGGTGATTTAAATCCACCCTTTTTGAATGTTATATGTAGTCAAGTGAATATTTTATGACTTTTGTTAATACTATTTTTGATAATGGTATTTCATTCCCTAACTTGTGTCTTGTCTTGTATATATGTGTTTTATGGACATAAGTGTTTGTGTATATAACTAAGTATATTAATGTTTTCTTTTCATTCAGGTCCTCACAGCTCATTGGACGATGTATGTTAATATTGATTGGCTTCCACCAGCCCTTTTATATTGTATTATTGTCTTTATTGTTGACCAGGCCTTTGGTAATCATGGATTACTGGCCGGTTACGATACTGAACTCATAGGGGTGGGTTTGGGTCATGATAGAGTGGTATCAAAGCACGAGTTATACCGCATACACGTGTCCAAATGAGCTATAGGATGTCCTAGGAAAGAAATTAGGCATTGCATGAGCATAAATGAGTGTGTATGGACATGTTATGTGTATATGTGCTAACATGAATAAGTCAACCATCCTTCGTATGTTTATTATTACCATGTTTTATATAGTCACTACAACAAAACTGACTTTTTACGACACCACATCAACGATATACAATAAATGGATGTCGTAGTTTCTCACTTTTATGACTTGCTTTTTTTGCACGTCATAAATACTTTTCTAACCATGGCGTGTCTATTGCATAGGCCGTGAATGATAGTAACGATGATTTTTTTACAGCTTGCAATGCACGCTGTAAATAATAAAACTTTCTACGACGTGCATATAGTGTGCCATTAATATATCAATTATATACGATGTACACACAATGCCTGCCGATAAAAAGTATAGCAATTTTTATTACAAACATTGCATATCGTAAATTGTATGATCAAAAACAAAGAAGCGCCAAAATGAAATTTCTGGAGCCAATTCACCAAAAAAACAAAAAAAAAAAAGGAAAATGTCTCGTAGCTCAAATTTTGTGGCTCAAAAGTGGCTCAAATGGCCAAAACGATTTTATGTTGTTTTGTACTCAAAACGACGTCGTTTTAGCCATTTGAGCCACTTTTGAGCCACAAAATTTGAGCTACGTATCATTGTCGAAAAAAAAATTAGGAAAAAAAAATATGCATCAAGTGTTTGGGCTTCTAATAGATTTTAATCATCAAACACTGGCTCGAAGGGCATCAATCGCCGGTACAACTCTATTTAATAGCGTCGGGCACAGGGAGGGAGATAAAGAACGGTACACACTCATACTCTTCCATTCTCTTCTCTCTCTCTCTCTCTCTCTCTCTCTCTCAAATTTTCCTTAAACACATCTCATTTGGGGCATCTCTCTTTCTCTCTCTTAGATTTACGAACAAGATTGAGTCAGGCCGAGTCGAGTTGCAGAGTTACTCTGACGAGTCGTCGCTCGGGTGGGAGACCAAGTCGAAGACAAGTTAGACCTCGTTTGGGTCGGCAGCAAAGACAAAGCATGGCGAGGTCGAGAGGAAGAAAGGAACTCCATGGAGAGAAGAATAACACAGGTACATTTTCTAGGTTGTTTAGATCCTTTTCTTGGCTACCAAACAGAGTGTTTTCTTGGGGTCCAAACAGAGCATCTAGTTATGTACATGAGTTTCTTGATTGAAATGTTTTTATTTCCCTCTTTTTATTTTGTGTTTTATTAAGAAAGGCAATCAATTCTCAATTCTTTCGAGCATATATTATTTTCAGGTGCTTATCTTCTTTAAAATCTCCATATATACATTACCAAACACTCTTGCTCTCTTTCCTTCACTACCACTAAAAGTGTCTTTGTCACTACCCTGGTCTCTCTCTCTCTCTCTCTCTCTCTCTCTCACAGCCTAAGTAGTATTTAGTTTCGCACATGCCCTATAAGCATCAAAAGCCGATTGATTGTTAGGTGTTTGATTAAATTCCCCTTAAAAATCTTGTCTTTTTTAAAAGTTTTTTTTATTTTATTTTTATTTTTTATTATTGGAGCGATAGATTGCATTTCGAACATTATGAACTATTCTGAGAAATTGGTGACCAAAGTCGTGGTATCGTTTTCTCTTTGCCGGATATTTAATCTAATTTTCCAATTCTTCAATGGAAATTTGATTTCTGTAACTGTTTCAAAATTTGTGCAATACTTATTTCATCCCGAAATCCTTAATATTATTGTGACGCATTTGATTTTGCCCTCAAATAACATGACACTTTTTTGTTTTGCTTTGGGTATCATTTTTTCTGTATGCACTATATAGCTTACTTTTTTAATGGTTATGTACATCTGGAATGAATAGCTAATTCAACATGGATTCACTCTCATTTTTAGGCTTGTTTTTAGGGTGGTTGGACACTTTTTGGAGTAATTACTGAACCATAAATCTGGTTTTCATTAATAAAATAAAATAAAGTCGATGCTAATGCTTACAAAATTCGTTACATTTTTAAAAAGTGATTATCATGATGAGTTTCTTCAAGATTGTGGTTCTTACTAGCATAAAAGTAGAGAATAGGTTCGCATGATTGATACATTATATTCTATAAATGTACACTAATTTAGAAGAATAAAAGTGTCGAGTTGTCCTTGCACGGTTGCCCACTGGTTATGAAACAGTTAAGTCCACCACTGTTCCTTCTAACTTATGTTTGAGCATGGATCTTAAGGTTACTAACACAATACGCCGGAAAAAGTGACTTATAATATTTTCTCACAGTATTTGAACCATTTGTTTTATTTTTTCTTAAAACTGCTTTCTTGGGAGAAAATGGAAGTGGCATCTGTTGAGGGTAGTTTCCTATTTAATTATCGCATGCCACACTACAAGACTCTATTTGGTCTGTGCATGTCTGATGTGGATCACCAATGATTTCCAATAAGACCAATGAGACAACATACTGGTATATGTAAAAAAATTTTCTATTATTCTCCTAAAGTATAGTTTAGTAGAAGAGGTTGATCACACCACTAATGATTTTATTGGCTATCAAGTTGTAGAAAGCAGAAAATAATTAACAAAAATGCTACCACAGCGAATGAAGAAAGCCATCACCAACAACCCAAAGAAACTCGCCAACTTAATTGACCTTGATTGACATTAGTTACTCACTTCAAAAAATGTTGTCACTTTACTTTTGTGTGGTAAAAGAAAATTTCCTTTGACTTATCAAAAATAAAAAATAAATTTCCCTAGATGTGTACTTTACATTTTCAGGAATTTGATAGTGGAAAATTTTTAGGCTATGACAGGTTCATTTTCTCATACTTTAAACATTTGTCTCATTTTCTGCATTATTTTGGAGGGTTCATGTTGTGTTTATTGGTACAATAAATTTACAATGCTTATTGTTAAAAGAATTACAGACAACAATAAATTCTCAATGCTTATTGATGGTTTTTATTTCTTCTTCTAGGTTGTTAAAAACTTCATCCCTAATTTTAGTTGTGACAATCATTACCGAGTCCTTTTTTTTTTAAGTACCCAACAACTAAAATCTTGTAGCCTCTGTTGCCCTGTGATTTCAAGAAGTAACTGTGAAATTATGTATTAGCATTGCCTTTAAATTTTGATCCTGAAGTGATAATATATGGGGTTTTTTTTTTTGCACATTTAGACAAGTTTGGATGGATGCATTACTCTCTCTCTCTCTCTCTCTCTCTCTCTCTCTCTCTCTTTATATCCTGACTGAGTTTTTTGTTTCTTGCTCAGGATCCAAATAACAAGAACGTGGTCAATTGTGATAAAAACTTGAGGAGTATTTTGTTGGGTAAACCTCAAGTTGAGCTTGCTGAACTTCCTACACTAATCAAGCTGCATTTCCCAAAAGAGGCAAAATGATTTTAACTATTTGAATTAAGGTGCTTATCTTCTTTAAATTCTCCTTATAAACATTACCAAACACTCTTGCTGCTTCACGTTGTGATAAATTAATTGGGGAGATATTTTTATGTTCCATTATGTTACTGGCTAAATGGATTCAGCTTTTGATTTCCATTATATCATTTTTTAGCCAGTTTCTTATTTGAGTTTTTTATTTGGACTTACTGCTTTTCCTTATAATATCTCAACTCTGCACCTATATACCATGGCTGATAAGTACTTAAACATCCTAGAGTTGACCTTATTCTTGGCTGATTTTGTGGAATTACCTTCGTAGCAGCTCAACTGCCAATTGTTACAAATGCACACATATCTCTCTACATTAGTAGAAACTGAACCCAGGTACACCTGTTGTGCTCTCATATTATTCTAATTTCAGGTCTCCTTAACCACAATGCTGGGATGGCATTGCACATTGTAGACACCCCATTTTTGACCGTCCTCAAGACTTAAACGTCACCGCTTGAACACTCGGTGATCATTCGTGTTTGTGTTCGTCCTGAGTTCCCGGAGGTCTCGGCCACGCGCGCCTTGCCTCAGGATCTCTCGACTCGACTGTTTTGTGTCTGGTTTTGCACCAAACACTTGTGCTTTTCCTGTAAGGGACAGGGGATGGCTTGTTGGCCATCCCCACACATCACCGGCCATGGCTTGAGGCCACCGACCATTGGTTTGTTGCCACCGGCCAATTGTTTGGCCGGCCGGCACCTTTTGTGGCCGGCCGACCATCTATTTTGGTCAAATTGCATTTTTTGCCGGCCGACCACTGTTCATCTGCTTTTGCAAATATTTTTGTGCCAGCTGTGATAGCTGGCACCCACCTTTGCTCCCCTCCATACATGTATGGAGGGATTTCAACCATGTTAGCTTGCCTTGGAAGCTTTACAAGGTTGAATCTTCTTTAAGAGGAAGCCTTTTCTCCCTCTTTGACAGGACAACATTTTTTTTTTTTAGAGCTTTGAGTTCTAGGGTTAGGGTTTGCATATCCTCCATCTCTATATCTCTCTCTCTCTTGTGTATTAGTGTGTGTTTTGTCTTACTTTTGCACACAAACACCTAGTCTTACACCTTTTCTTGGTTGCTGAGGGGCCAGAGGTCTGTTCTTGGTGTTCTTGGGTGGTTTTGAGCTCGAAGAAGCAGCTGGTCCACCATTTGTGAAGAGGGTCTTCAATGGTAACATTCTTGTTTTTTTTTACCCCATTTTTGCATAGCTTTTTCGACTACCTTGCACTATTTTTAGACTTGGTGTATAACATATAAAAGTCTTGTTTTTGTCTACTCTAAATAGTTGTTTAAGAGTGTTTTGAGTTTTGAGGTTGTTTGACCCCTCTTAAGCCTTGTTAGGCTCCATTTTTGTGCATTTTTGGTGAGCTCCGGGACCATTGTGTTTGGGCCTCCTCACCACTGAAATATTGAGGGATTTCAATGGTGAGGATGGTGCCTTGAGGTCCTAAGAAGGAGAGGGCCGCCCCCTCTCCTTGTTGTCTTTGAAAAGGGCTATTTTTGCCTCTTGAGGGAATATCTAGTTTAGGTTCATATTGGTCATGCCTTAACTGATTTTTGTGCTTATATTGCCATGATATAGCATTGTGTTAAGTTGGTTTAGACACACCTTGTATGCTTTGCATACATGTCTTGTGATGCCATGTTTTAGCCTTAATATGCTTTAGGTTTTTGACCCTTGTTCTAGCATGTTTTTGGCCAAGCTTTGTGAAGCTTTTGTGCTTGTTTCAGCATGCTAAAGTTTTGTTTTTGGTTGTTTTGGTCGACCATGACAGGCATTGCATAGCCTCTTTGCATTCTTAGCTTGTGAGCCTTAAGTGCATGAACCATGAGCATGCATTACTTGCATTATTTCAGTGGTTTGGAACCACTTACCATGCCATTTCAATCCACTTAGCATGCTTGTATGCTTGCATTTGATGCCCCTCTAATGTGTTAAAAGGTTGTTGTCTTACGCCCTTTTGTTTAGGCCCTTGTGCATGCTTGCATGTTTAGGTCACTTAGATGCCATCTAGGTGTATCCTTAGCCTTGCTTAGGCCTACCTTGGACTTGTTTTAAGTCCTCTTAGCCTTGTGAGGCTTGGTTGACTGAGCCATGGTTTAAGCCTCTTTGGGCTTGCCTTGAATCTTGGACCATTGTTGCATGTTTAGCTTGTCTTGTTTACTTGGTTTGGAACCTTTACAACATGATTTTCAGAGCTTTATATGCATGCCATCTCTCCATGTTTGCATCCTCTTAAGTGTGCTTGAGAGTTGTCTTTATATGCCTAAATGTTGGTCCTTGTGCGCATGCATGTTTGTATGTCATTTTGACTTCATTTTTGAGCATGTTGGCCACTGTTTTGGGCTTAGTATAGAGCTGCCTAACTAGTGTAAGTCCCTCCTTTGCATGGCCGTTGCATGCTCACCTTGTATGTTGTTGCTTATTTGTGTGTTGTTGCATGATTGAATGAAGTCACATGCTTGCTTGCATGCTCGAACACCCACATTGTATCTTGCATACTTGTTGGTTGCATTGCTTCATGCCTTGCATGATTGTTGTATGCCTTGTATGCTTCTTTGCATTTCCATGATTGCATGCTAGCTCACATGCCTAGGTTGCATCACATTGGCACGCATGCTTAACCTCTTAAATTGATTATGATGGAGGTTGAGCCCTATTATTTGTTTATATGCATTTCACTCCACATTGAAAATGCACAACTTGGTTCCTTGGGCCATCACGCATTGAAATGCGCGATTGGTGGTCTGAGAATCGAGAACCATGTCCCTTTGAGTCATAAACATGATAAGGGATGTGGTGGTGCACACATCTGCTTGAAATGCATTGCCATACCAAGTTTTGCCCTCTGCTGCTATCAAAAACAGTCAAAAACAGATTCTGCAGGAAGCTTTGGCCGGCCGGCCATCTCTAGTGCCGACTGGCCATCCATCAATGGCCGATAGCTTGAACAAGTGGCCGGTGATCATTCCCTTTGGCCGGTGGTGTTCCACAGCACTCAGAGAAGCAACCCTGGAACTTGTACAGTTTTCAGAGAAGGATAACAGTCAAAGTAGAGGTAACTTGTGCATGACAGTGGCTTTCCAAGCGGAGCCGAACACGCATTGCATTGGGCCCTCTTCCCGAGGTTGTTTACTATTTTATTAGATTAATTAATTTGATAACTAGTTTAATTGGTCTGTAATATTTAATTAGCTTGTAGGTTAGTTAGTTGTATTATTCTTTCGGTCCCTCCGAGCGAGGGCAAATTTGTAAGAAGTGTAGGTGCGTGTGTGCATGTCTTCCAACCCCCACTTCTTTCTCTCTTTTACTTACCTGCTTTTGATGGTTAGTATTAGGGCATGTTTAATTTAGCATACCTTATGCTATGCATGCGTGCATCATTCATCAGTATTACATGCACCGGGCTCGGCGCATCATACTAACAGCATAATATTTCAAATCTAACTTGAATACGTGCATCAAATGGTTGCATTTCACATGCCATTCTAGGACTAGCCGAGCCTATCCTAATTGCATTCTGTATGCGTTGCATTAGGCACTTAACATGGACTAGGATCATGCATGATTACTGACTAGTTCATTGTTTTGGCACGGAGTACGATGTAAGTATTTATGTTTTAGCATTTCGCATGAGTGTGAATGTTAACATGACAGCATGCTTACCATGTAGCTAGATGCTTAGTTGATATAACTGCTTGAATACATGTGGGTGAAGGTTGGATTGTTTGAGTTGGAACAACTCATTGAAATCCGTGTTTTAGTCTACTCGTGAGTAGTAGATTTCAAATAATTTCCAAACAAATGGATATGCGATGTTTTGTTCCAAATTAGGCGATCTAGTCTATACTTTTGTGCTGTGCGCATCACATAGTAAATCTAGGCTAATAATCGGAATAGGAGCATATAATGTTTTCAAAACAAGATATCATGGTTAGTAGAGGCCGATCTTTGATCGGGCGAGCGGGGGTGCTCATAGCTGACCTTCCCCAATCGTACCCAAGTTCCCGAGCCGAGACAACTTTGGTGATGACGGACACGTGGCCGTTGGCACCAAGTCAGGGTTTCCTAAATTCCCCCAAAATAAAATATTTAGGTGGCGACTCTGTATCTGGCAAAGCAGTCCATGTTTGGCACTTTTTTTCTAAAAATCTGTTTTCTCAAAATGATTTGCCAGATTTGGACTCTTTGGTTCAGATTAAGAACCGTGATAAATTCGAGAGTCCGAACTGTAGTGAGCCCAATACGAACAAAACGGGACTCATCCTCCCAGGGTGTTCGGGGACGTCTACACACATCTGAAGTAAGTTTGAAGATACTGAAGTTGGTTTTGTTAATTGCAACTGTATCTGCATAATTGTGAGAACTATACAATTTGGGGAACAAAATCTTAATTTATGAATCTAGACTAATTAATTCATATAAATACTAAAAATTTGTCCCGTGTTGAATACAATGTGAGTGCAGAGCTAATTACCTCATTTGGTTAATGTGTAACCCACAGAAAATGATAAATATTAAGTGATTAGTCTTGGTAGAGCCTTTGATTTAATCATGCTGAATTTTCATTTTATTAAATCTTTTAGATGCTCAAGTGTTAGCTGGTTGATCTTAGAATGTCGCGGTGGCAAATTCCAACCCAAGCCCAAGGTTCAAATTGAGAGAGAAACCTGCGGTTGACACTTCTCATCCAGAAGCAGTTGAGTCCATTCCATGTCCACAACAAGCTTAGCCAATTCCTTCTGAAATTGAATACATGAACAGGGTTCAAACCTTGCATTCCCATCTAACAGTATTGTTTATTTCCCATCCTTGAGGAAATGTCCAATATTTTTTTGGATGATTTAGAACATTTTGGACGGTTTAGAACTTAGAGATAGTTTTTTATGTTTGGAAACATAGTTTTTAGATGGTTTGGAATGTATAGATAGTTTTTGGATATTTAGAACTTATTGATAGTTTTTTTATGGATGTTTGAAACAATATTTTGGTGTTTGATTGATGTTTTGTGATGCTTGTTTGTAATATTTGTTAGATTGTACAAAATTGGTCAAATAGAACCTGCTGAATTTAAAAATATTAAAAAAAATTGCATATTCTACGGTAGGCATAATAAGTCGTTGTATTACATATTTTACGACACGCAATCAGCGTCATTATTTGTCTCACCAAATAACGACGTGCAAAAGTAGTCGTAGAAAAAGTAACAATGATGCACAAAATCTGTCGTTAAATAGTTTTTAATGGCATACTATAGCATGTAGTAGAAAAAGTAATAACGGCGTACGAAGCATTTCGTTGAAAGTGAATAACTTTCCATGACTGGTTATAATATGACGCGCGCTGCACGTCGTATGCACGCCGTAAAAACCTTTTTTTGTTGTAGTGTAATGCAATGGAGAATGCAAGAAATGTAGATGAAAATGAATCATTCGAAGCAAGAATTGCAAGATTGGAAAGAATGGTTGAACTCTTGAATAAAGCTCTAAGACAACAACAAAACCAATAGCCCCCACCTCCTCCTCCGCCACCAGTATAACCTGAACCAAATGCCAATGATGATTTATTGCCTTAACACAAAAGTTTAACAAAATGAAGCCATCAACATTCCAGGGAGGACTGGAACCACTGAAAGCTGAGGCATGAATCCTAGAAATCGAAAAGTTGTTTGAAGTGTTTCCATGTTCAGAGGCACAGAAAGTGTTGTTGGCTACTTATACTTTACAAGAGGAGGCAAGGTGATGGTGGATTCTTGTGCATGAAAGTAACAATACTATGATTTGGGCTCAATTTAAGGAAGTGTTCTATAATAAATACTTTCCTTAATGTGTTCGTGACCGCAAAGTATCCGAGTTTAGGGAATTAAAGTAGGGTACCATGTCCATGGCCGAATATGAGGAAAAATTTACTAAGCTTGTACATTATGCACGACACATGGTAAATACTGACTACAAAAGGCTTAAAAATTTGAGGGAGGACTTACTGTGGAGATACTCTGAAATTAATCAAGTATGTGGATGTCTTTGACCGAGCTATCATGGCTGATGCAAACATTGTAGCCTTGAAGCAAGCTAAGACGTTGGTGACTAAATGGCGAGGTAAGAGACAAAGTTTTAATTTCAAAAAGGGCCGGAACAACTCACAGAGTAAGAAACAGAATACATGGTCAACTAGTAGTTCCAGTCAGGGGAACAATTCTAGACCACCTTGTCTAGAATGTGGCAGAAGACATAAAGGGGTTTGTTACAAAATTTATGGGGCATGTTACAGGTGTGACAAGGTGTGCCACATAGTCAAAGATTGTCCTCTCGCATCGCAAGGCACTAGTAGAGCCGTAGCAAGAGCTGCAGCATCAATCGCTACACCAAAACCCAATCCTAAAGCTACCGAGAGAGAAACCTTAAGGTAAGGTCGGGTGTTTGCACTTGTACTAGGGGATGTACAGAGCACTGAGATAGTGGTGTCAGGTATACTCCCTATTTGTGCTCAAAATGCTTATATTTTGATTGACTCATGGTCTACGCATTCATTTGTCTCGTATGCTTTTTCAAGAAAATTATCTAGACTACTGCAATCCATGAATTATTTATTAGCTGTGTCTTCACCTACTGGGAGGTCCATGACTTGTGCTTACGTGTATCCTGCATGTGAGATTGTTATTGGGGATGTGATTTTATATGTTGATTTGTTGCCTGTGAATCTTGATCACTTTGATATAATTTTGGAGATGGACTGGTTAACAAAATATCATGCCTCCATTGATTATGCAACAAAACAAGTCATTTTTCGTCCACCTGGATTGCCTGAATTTATATTTAACGGAGATGGTGTTGTACCTCCCCCGTATTTGATTTCATTTATGAAAGCATACAAATTGCTTAGAAAATGGTGTAAAGGATATTTGTGTTGTATATTGACTGTTCTTACTAATGATAAGGCTACTGTGGACAGTATTCTTATAGTCAAAGAATTCCCAGATGATTTGCCAAGGGATTTGATTAACAGGGAGATTGAGTTCACTATTGAAGTAATACAGGGTACACAACCAATTTCCAAGCTCCATACTGAATGGCAACTACTTAATTGCTCCATACTGAATGGCACCTACTAAATTGAAAGAGTTAAAAATCTAGTTGCAAGAGTTGTTGAACAAGAAATTTATCAGGCCTAGTACATCACCATGGGGTACTCCAGTCTTATTTGAGAAAAAGAAAGATGGTTCATTGAGACTTTGCATAGACTACTGTGAGTTGAACAAGTTGACAGTGAAGAACAAGTATTCGTTGCCTCGCATTGATGATTTATTTGACCAATTGCAAGGTGCTCAAGTCTTTTACAAAATTGATCTTAGATTGGGATACCACCAATTAAAAGTCAAAGTCGAAAAAGATTGTGTTCTGAACAAGGTACGGACATTATGAATTTCTTGTTATGCCTTTCAGAGTCACTAATGTGCCTACTGCATTTATGGATCTTATGAACAGAATTTTCATGCCATTCCTCGATGAGTTTGTGGTTGTTTTTATAGATGACATTTTGATTTATTCCAAAAGTATAGAGGAACATGAACATCATTTAAGAATTTCTTTGAAAACCTTGAGAGAGAAGAAATTATATACAAAGCTGACAAAGAGTGAATTCTGGCTTGATAGTGTTATGTTTTTAGGACATGTTGTCACGACCCGAACCTGCCCCTATAAGTTAGGGCCATAACCGGCCAGTAATCACGAGATTACCTGCGGCCTCAAATCAAACCTTTCAAAACTCATCAGAGTAAAAGGGGCCAAACGGAAGCAAATTTAAAACTTTGTCCATAGAGCCGTGCTTATATGCACATCATAACATTCCATACATACATACGTTACTAACTCACAACAGAAAGTATAGTAACATAAAGTTCTATACAGACAGGATCATTCAAATCTAAGTCATCCAAAACAAAGCTATATATAGACGTACACCAAAGTCCTCGCCAACATGACAAAATAACATAGAATGGCAGAAGGGCGAAGACGTGTCTAGTGCGTGAGACGCAAGGGCTGACTTTTCAAAACTTTAGTTGTTCCACACAGACTTCGTTGGGGCTGGGTTTGGACTTCTCTTGGCTCACCTACAAACACATGAATGAGCGTGAGCGAAAGCCTAGTGAATAATATCAAATAAAGAATATACATTGGAACAATATACAACAAACGGCCTTGGGCCCAATTTATATTTCACTAACACATACATACATAGACATATGTAAGTTAAGTAACTGCGGTTCCAAACACATCATACGGTCTTGGGCCCAATTCATTAGTGTCAAACTGTTATTTGTGTCAAACTGGCCTTTGGCCTTTTCAAACTTCCATATCAAACTGACCTTTAGGTCTTTCAAACTTTCATATCAAACTGGCCTTTAGGCCTTTCAAACTTTCATTCATGTCAAACTGGCCTCTAGCTCATTCATGCATGTCAAACTGGCCTCTGGCCCATTCATGCATGTCAAACTTTCATTTGTGTCAAAACGGCCTTTGGCCCAACCATTTATGTCAATCGGCCTTCGGCCCAATCATTCATGCCAATCAGCCTTCGGCCCAATCATTTATGTCCATCGGCCTTCGACCCAATCATTTATGTCAATCAGCCTTCGGCCCAATCATTTATTCTTGTCAAAACGGCCTTCGGCCCATTCATTCATTCTTTATCAAAACGGCCTCTGGCCCATTCATTTAGTATAATAACCATTGTCCACCAAACGAATCAATGAACTTATAAAACTTACATAGAAGTAAGCAATTTGGACAACAACATATTTCAAATATCAGATATTACTCACAGTGATCGGCTTGTGGATTTGTCCTGGAGCTTGACCCTACACATCATATAACACATATGGGTCACAAATCAGTCAATCCGTTCTTTAATTCACATATTCCTCTTTAGGCTTCATTCTTATCTCTTTAATTCAATTACAATGCCCAATGTATGCCTAAGAGTGCTTAGAAGTGAAAGGGAACGGAAAACGAAACACAGAACGATCACACAAAATTTTCAGAAACAGGAGCGTGGACTTCCCCGCTCGAGCGGACCCATGAGGTCTACAAAAGTACTGGTTATGTCATTTTTACGCTCGAGCGTGGAACTTGGACGCTCGAGCGGAAGTCCATCCTACATAGCTCCCCGCTCGAGTGTGGACTTTCCCGCTCGAGCGGACATCATGGTCTGCAAAAAATACTGGGAGCGCGAAATTCACGCTCGAGTGGCGGTTTCCTCGCTCGAGCGGACATCAAATTTCTGGGTTTTCCAGAATGTGTTCTTGAGCTCAAATTCAACATTCCAACCACATTTATTGCATATGATGGCTCAAATCTCACATATGCTTATACTAACATGGTACAAACACTAAATTACAACATAATGGAGCTTAATTTCACAAAATAATCACATGCATGGCTTAAATTACACCAAACTCATTTTCATCATAACACATTCATGTATCCAAAGCTCCTATCCTCATAAACTGTACATGCATGTGATGTATTACTCTCATCTTCAACTTAGATGATACAAATGGTGATCATAACATGAGCTTTAACCAAAACTCTACATGAATCATGTATTTCAAGCTCAAACATGCAAATTCAAAACAATTTCTTATATGCATGCACATATTGGCTCACAATTCAACAAAACCAATTCAATTGCACTTCAATCCTTACTCTTGATCATTAATCAACTTTGAATACACAAAATTACACATTAAACTTATGGATTTACTTACCTAGGAGCTTCAAACACCCAAGTTCTAGCCAATTCTTGAGTTCAATCTTCAAATTCCCAAGCTTGAGCCAAAAATTGCACAAGTCTCTCACTCTCTCTCTCTCTATGGCCGGCCCTCTCTCTCTCACAATTGTATAACTCAGATTTTTTTGAGTTCAATAGAAGTAAGGGAGAGTGTATTAAGGCCCCCACTCAACACAATATAATAATAAATAATTGGGTACTAATTCACCAATTTAATCAACTTAATCTGGTCCAAATCAATTTTCAATTAAATTTCATCGTAGGCTCTAAAAATTATGCCAATCATAATGGCGCAATCAATTTTGGTTTCAGTGACCGATAAGGCCTTCAATTTAATTTCGAAAGCAGATAATCAAACAGATATCCCTACGGTAAACAGATATAAATTTAAAATCACATATTTTCACATACTTGCACACAAAATCATATTAAACACATAATTATACTCATTTTAAGGACCAATTAACATGTTACGGAACAGGGATATCACACATGTGATTAGTAAATATGGCATTTCTGTCGACTCACAGAAAATAAAAGAAATTGTGAATTGGCCTAGACCGACTAATGTTACTGAAGTCTAAAGTTTTTGGCTGGATACTACCGAAGATTCGTGAAAGACTTCTCCAAAATTGCTTTGCCTTTGACTCAGTTGACTCAAAAAGGGGTACCGTTTGATTGGACCGATCAGAAAGAATCATCCTTTCAAGAATTGAAGATTCGACTTGTGACTGCACTGATTCTCACCTTACCCTCAGGTACAGATGGATTTACTATTTTTAGTGATGCTTCTTATAAGGGTTTGAGGTATGTATTGATGTAGAATAGTAAAGCGATAGCACATGCTTCCCGACAACTGAAGCAACATGAAAAGAATTATCTGACTCATGATTTGGAGCTTGCTGCAGTAGTATTTGCATTAAAGATTTGGTGCCACTATTTGTATGGGGCAACATGTGAAGTTTATACAGACCACAAGAGCTTAAAGTATTTCTTTACCCAGAAAGAGTTGAACATAAGACAACGGAGATGGCTGGAATTAATAAATGATTATGACTTGCAAATCTTATACCATCCAGGGAAGGCTAACACTGTCGTTGATGCACTTAGTCGGAAATCAATTAGGAATTTGGCTTGCTTACTTATTGGGCAAAGAGAATTGCTACATGATATTGAGAAATTTGAAGTTTAAATTGTTTTGTGAGAGTAAGATGGGACATTGGCTGCTATTTTTGCTCAACCGGCGATTTTTTAAGAAATTAAAGAAAAACAGCAACAAGATGAATTTTTTAAGAAAATTATTGATGAATGGGAATCCAAACCAAGGTCGAATTTTAGTTTTGACAATGGTATGTTGAAATTTCAAGGCAGATTGTGTGTACCAAATGATGTTGAGTTAAAGAAGCGAGTTTTGCACAAAGCACACAATTCAAAAAAAAATTATCCACCCAGGGAATACAAAAATGTACCAAGACTTCAAGCTTAATTTCTGGTGGCCGAGAATGAAGAAAGAAATTGCTGAATTTGTGTCTAAATATTTACAATGCCAACGAGTCAAAGCCGAGCATTAAGGACTTGCAAGATTGCTCCAACCACTGCCAATACCGAAGTGGAAATGGGAGCATATCACTATGGATTTTATTATTGGACTACTTCGTTCCAATAAAGGTATGGATTCAATTTGGGTTATTATTGACCTGTTTGACTAAATCTGCACACTTTTTGCCTATCAAAACAATTTATAATGCGGATAAGTTGGCTACAATTTATATTAATGAGACTGTTAAATTGCATGGAGTGCCTGTGTCAATTGTTTCTAATAGAGACTCAAAGTTAACATTGAGATTTTGGCAAAGCTTGCAAAAGACGTTAGGTACTGACTTGAGATTAAGCAGTGCATATCACCCACAGTCCGATGGCCAGTTAGAAAGAACAATCCGGACTCTGGAGGACATGTTGCGTATGTGTGTGCTTGATTTTCAAGAGAATTGAGAAACTACTTACCTTTAGCTGAATTTGCCTACAACAGCAGTTTCCATTCAAAGCATTGGTATGGCGCCTTTTCGAGGCTTTATATGACAGGAAATGTTGATCTCCTAGTTGTTAGGCAGAAGTTGGAGATGTTCCTTTACTTGGGCCTGAGATTGTACATGAAACAACGGTGAAATTAATTCAACAAAGATTGAAACCCACACAAAGCTGAGAGAAAAGTTATGCAGATGTCCGAAGGTGAGACAGGGAATATAAAGTGGGTGATCATGTTTTTATTAAAGTGACATCGATGACAGGGCATACTCATTTTGAAACTAAGGGCATGTTAGCACCAAGGTATGTTTGATTGTATCAAATCATTGAAAAGATTAATCTAGTGGTGTATCAGATACCACTTCCTCCGAAATGGAACATATGCATAATGTCTTTCATGTCTCGATGCTGCAGGATTATCTTTGAGATCCTTTTCATGTTATTGAGCCTACCCATGTGCTTTTGAGTGATGATTATACTTATGAGGAAAGGCCCATTCAGATTCTAAACAAGCGAATCAAGAAGTTAAGAAATAAAGAAATTCCGTTAGTAAAAGTGGATTGGCAAAATCATGGTGGTATTTATACGACTTGAGAAAGAGCAGATGATATGAAGAGAAGATATCCGGACCTCTTTCCACTTAATCCTATGTTCTTTCCGGAGGAAGGTAATTGAGTTTGGAGGACCAAACGTCCTAAGGATAAGAGAATGTGACAATTGCCTCCTTAATTAAGTAAATTAATTACAGTAATTGTGTGCTTAGCGTTTATTGTGTGATTATGCGCCATGTGTTTTATGCATTGACTTGTATTGTATTGTTATTGTGAACTGATGCGGATATGTATGAATTAGACCTGTCTGCTTCATTAATTTTAGCAAGTTAGAATTTAAAAATTGGATAAGAATTAGAGCCTAATTTACCTTAGTAGAATTTAATCTAGCGTAATTAAGATTATACGAGGATGAGATTCATTTAATTTGAGTCAAGTTGATTTTAATTTATTTATTTAGTCTAATTAATTTGAGTCTAATGCATTTTACTCATCCAAGGAATATAGAAGATGGAGGTAGCGGATCTTGTTGGGTAATCTTACACTATACACGTAGAGAGAGAGGGAGAAAAGACTTGGTGAGAGAGCTCAACAAGATAAAGAAGTTAGGAAGAAGAGAAAGTGAAAGGAAACTTGAAATCTTCACCAATTAACCAATTAAGGTAAGAAATTTCTACCAAATTTCATGAAATTAAAATTCTCCCTCATAATCCTTTAGACTTTGAGTTGTTTTAATTAAAGATCATGAATAATTATGAGATTAGGGGTGTAAATTGATGTTAGGAATTCATATGATCACATAAAGAAGGAATTGTGGAGATTAACTTGAATTAGCAACATGCATGGCATGAATTCAAGACACTCTTGTTTTTATGCATATTTCTTGCATAATTTTCACAAGTCTAAAAGTTTTGAAAGGATTTTCTCATCAATTTTAAATTTGAAGCTTTGAAATACATGGTTTATGTGTCTATGTTTTATTTGGAGTCTTGAGCTTTCAAATTGGCAATTTGGACATTGTTTGCAATTTTTGATTGTGTTTCATGGTCAAGGCTCAAAGTCAAGCAAGTTTATATGGGTTTTTGGGAGGAAAACTCCATGCATTTTAAAGAATTGAAGCTCAATTTGTATTAGTTATGAACATGTGTTTATAGTTCAAGAATTTAAACTCCTTGCATGGTTTTGAAGCTTCAATTGAAGTTATGAATTTTGTTCCAAGCTAAATATGTTTAATTCAAGGTGTTATGTCAAGTTTTTGGAAGTAAAATGCATGAAAATGGGGTTGATTTTGTAAAGGAATGCATTGTCGAAAAGAAGAGCATTTTCGGGCTGTTTTTGTAGCAGCACCGCACGTGCAACTTGGGGCCCCGCATGTGCAGAAAACAGGGCAGCCAAGGCAAGCATTCTGCTTAAATTGCACGTGCGGAAGGCACGTGCGGTGAAGGTTCTGCACGTGCGGCTAGAACCCCCACATGTGCGAAAGGCAGGTTAGTCCCGGTTTTGTTTCTGCTCTTCTTTTCCACCTTTTGGACCTCCGTTTGCATGGTTTTAAAAAAAAAATTCATGTGCATTTGCATCTCATGATCATGGATGAGTTAAAGAATGAAACTTTAACCAAATGGATGAGCAACGGCTAGAAATCGAGAAAATGAACATCGAATAGAAACCGAATAAGTAAAGAATGAAGAGAACCGGTTGAATGAATGAATTGGGGATTGAATCATTGTGCTTAAATTTGTTTGTTTAGGTCGGATGCCGCATCTTTAGTGCCTTATAGCACGTGTTTCAAGGAGCCCACTATGAGTAATAATGTTGTAAAGATATGTTCAATTGTAACTATTTTCTGATCGTTTAAATGTACTATTTTCTGAAATGATATTATTATTTGAATGAATGATTGTCCTATTTTGTAAACTGTACTTGTGGCATCCATAGCAACTATTACTACAATTGTTAATGTTGTTATTACTGCTACTGCTATTGTCACAGAGATCTCTATCAGTTCCAATCTCTGGAACTACTGTTACTGTATCGATGGCCATCAACTGACTATTCGGTCTTTAAGACTTACTATATTGTTCTTCTATCGGATGTACCACGTATGACTACTATGATTACTATATGACCAATATGACATGAAATATGAGACATTGATTGAATAAATGATCTATTGATGCGAATGACTGTTTAAATACTAGAAGGACATTCATTCTTAACCCCTTTACACATTTGTTATTCACTAGGTTAATGCTTACAGTTTATTCTATATATAGGTGGTCAGGCACCAAAGCAAAGGTAGCGGCGTCAACCTGATTCCGTTTTGTCAAGCTAACCTATTGTGCCTCACCGCGAGGTTTCGAGCTATTAACGTCAAGGCTTTTTGGGTGATTTAAATCCACCTTTTTTGAATGTTATATGTAGTCAAGTGAATGTTTTATGACTTTTGTTAATATTGTTTTTTATAATGGGATTTCATTCCCTAACTCGTGTCTTGTCTTGTATATATGTGTTTTATGAACATAAGTGTTTGTGTATATAACTAAGTATATTAAAGTTTTCTTTTCATTCAGGTCCTCACAACTCATTGGACGATGTATGTTAATATTGGTTGGTTTCCGCCAGCCCCTTTATATTGTCATTATTGTTGAGCAGGCCTTTGGAAATCACGGATGTGAGACCATGAAATATCCTCGCACATGGATTGTAGAGGTCCAACGAAGACATGAACTTTTTCCTTGTAGACCTGCAAAGATGAACATGATCAGCGCCACCCAACCGGGGTTGCCGGCCGGAGACACTCTGATGGTGAAGTCAATCACTTGATTAACAGAATGAAGGTATAGAAAATGAAGAGTATTGGTGTGTAGTGTAGAGAGAGATGGCATACCTCCTCTTCTAGGATGCCTCACCTTTTTATATAGGTGGGGAGATGTGATATTTGTTTGGGCTGGACCCATAGTAGGCCTTGTTTGGGTTAACCCCAATAAGCTGATATATATTATTTTCTGGCTCTAACAATTGCCCCAAAACTCTCATTGTCTACGGTAGAAGGAATGAGAGTTTTCTTGTTGAGTCACGCTGTTCAAATAGCTGTTAGGTTTTTTTTTTTTTTTTGGATAAAGAATACTTTGGATAAATGAATAAAATGTATGAATGAATAATTGCATGAATGCATGTATGCTTGAATGTATGTATAAATGTACGTATGTCTTGAATGTACATATAAATGTATATATGTCTATCATAGGATGAAATTATACCACATGAGTTCCAAACAAATCATAACGATGGACCACGGTATTATTACCCCTGGGCAAGGGTCGTAGGCTGTGGTATTATGACCCCCGAGTGAGGGTGTAGGCCGCGGTATTCTGACCCCCGAACGAGGGTGTAGTATATTACCGAGTGTAAAGAGCGCTTCAAAATATGAATTTTCGTGCCGAGATAGAGAATTTCTATGTGTCAAGCACATAAATGATTTCCTGAACCAAATAATGTAGATTAAATAAAGTAGATATATCAGCTAAAAAATGGACCACAGTATTATTACCCTCGGGCGAAGGTGTAGACCTGCGGTATTATAACCCCCGGGCATGGGTGTAGGCCTGCTATATTCTAACCCCCGGGCATGGGTGTAAGCCTGCGGTGTTCTAACCATCGGGCATGTGTGTAGGCCTACGATATTCTGACCCCCGGGCAATGGTATAGGCCTTTGCTGATTTTAAGTGGCGATTTAGTGCCAATATTGCAAGGATTTTGAATAATGCATCCTGTCAGTGATGGCCTGTACCGAATGGGGAAGTGGCAATCAAGTGCCAATAATATTGTTCCGTTTGTAAGGAATTGCCAAGTAGATATTGGGCCAACTATTTAATTGCTGAATAAAATTTGGGCCAATTAGTATTGCTCGGTTTGCATTTAGTCCAATGTAGAATGCAGATTGGACTTGCCCCATTGCCCTATGTTGTAGGGAAGATTCGGCTTTGGTAAAACGACGGCGCGCAAGAATATGCGAACTGTTAACTGCCAAATGCGAACTGCAAACTGCCAAGTGCTAACGACCGACTGCCAAGTGTAATGTATTACCTTAAAACTGGCGCTTGCTTGGAGCGATGTGATAAGGAGCGGGAGTTTGTAACTCAAGTAAATTTCGTTGTAATGTTTGTACCAAGTTGGCCGAGTATGAATGTATATCAGAGGTGCCGAGATGATGATCGACTGAAGTGCCCCAATTGGAAAGCGAAAAATTAACTAAGATGTCGTTAGTGGGCAATCAATGGCCAAGGTAACGAAATGAATGATCGGGGAAGACATGATTATTTCCTAGCCCCAAGATCCTGCCGCTGAAAGTGCATGCCGATCGGTTATGATGTGACCATTGATTTTGCATTTAATATTCCCAAATTAGCCATGTTAGGTTGCCGTACAGCCTTGGTGGATTGTCGAACAACCTTTGTAGAAAAACTTGGGAGTGAACCCTACTTTCAAGAAATCGAGGGACTTGCGTGGTGTGCAGAGTAACTAGTGTCAAAACATCGGTGTTCATTTCATATATAATGTGATTCTATCGAAAGGTTGGCCAGCTACACTTGGGTCGGTGATTGTACCAGCATCCCTTCGGAGTTGGATTTGCTAAGAACTTGGCTGGCAATGGTTGCCGATTTATTGAAGTTCAGTTTCTTGTCTAACGTATATTTGCCCCATTGCTTTTGAATAAGATTTGTTATTCGGAAAGAATAAAATTAACTTGGGCCAAAATGGCCGAGTAGGCCGATAACAATTTGAAACGGATTTCATGTCCCTGTTCGGTGCCATGGCGATATCGAAATGGAGTTGAGACAATATAGGGTGCATGGTGATATGCGAAATGAGAGCCATTGCATTCAATTCTTTGAATAAAAGCTGCATTATTATTATTATTATTATTATTTTAGTTGAATTTGAAAATTATGACCGTACGGATGGGCCGGAATGCATCAAATAAATGGAAACGATTATTGGATCGTTGGAATCAAACTCCTAATGACATAGTTTAACCCAAAATGGATCTAAGGGCTCAAATCAACAAGGTGTAATGCAACTACGAAGCACAGGATAATTTCTGCAGAGCTTGCTAGGTCGTCTTCTCCAGCAAAACAATTCACTTTTTGGGCAAACTTTGATCGGCCTGTATGGCTTCATTTTATCTCCAATTTCAACGTAGTTTGTTGTGTTGGACTCATCTCGATGAGTACTTCACATTGGTATAATCAAAACTTGATTTCGACAATGTTGAAAATTATAGTTTTTTTTAAAATATGGGCTGTTGCGCAACTATCGTCAAGCGTCGGTTACTTTTTTTCTCCTCTGGTTAGTGGCTTTGGACTCCTTGAGTCGATGCAAATCCCTTAGTATTGTTAGATGTGGATTTCGATAAGCCGATGTGCTAGTTTTATGCCGAGATCGTAGTGCCAAACAAGTTGTCCATGCTAGATAAAATGCAAAGTTGATATTAATTTGCTCTTGATAATATGCCAAATGATCTGTGGATTGTGGGGGTAATAATACCGAATAAGTTATGAATTGATAATACGTGGATTTGCAGAGTTGCGAATATGCCGACAAAGTTTTCGAATAACTTTTGAATTGATAATATGTGGATTTGCAGTTGCAAATATGCCGACTAAATTCCCGAATAAGTCGAATAAGTTTCATGAATAATGTTGGATTAATAATGTAGAATAATGTTTCCGAATAAAGGTATGCACTGCTGAATAATGTTACTCTACTGCCAAAAACTACTTGGCCTAAGAAATTGGCATTTCTCTAGCTGTTGATGATTGAGATGTGAATCTTGGTGCCGAGTGGAGCTTGGTGCCAAATAAACTTTTAATGCTCATATATTCTTTAAGGAAAAATATACTCTGAAAGTCAGCACCTTTAAGGAGTTATATAAATATACTCTAAAAGTTGAAAAAATATTGTCACCGAATAAAATAAATTCAAGTTGTGGGTCCTGCCCCAAGTAACAGTAGATGGCATGAATGATCGGTGAAGATGGATAATTGTGGCTTAGCTCCTGGAGCATGGTGTCAAAATTTTATGCTAATCGGACATGATTTGACCATTGATCTATCATTTAACATCTCCGATTTGCCAGTTTATTGATCCCAATCTGATACTCGAAATTCACAAAATTGGACTCCAAAAATGGATTCTACACGGCGAAAACCTTAAGGGTAGTCATGCCCGAAGTTATCGGACCACTCGATTAACCCGAACGCGTTAAGATGCTGAGAAGCGCACAACAAATCCTAATGTCATCTCTTCATGCAGCGGGTCGTGAAATGCAGAATTTTTAGATTCAAACTCCTGACTGAACCCTTGTATCTCCCTCGTTTTAAGTTTGATTGGCCTCATTTTTGCAGCGTTGGATTCATCACTCAGCCTAGTGTGCATTCCACTATTCAGACGCGTTGTTCTGCCTCAAATTGGGTGTCGTTGGACCTCCGAAAGTTGACCAAAAATAAGATTGGTCGACCTTTCTTTTTGTTGTTGTTGTTGTGTCTACGTGTGTTCGGCTCGGCGATGTACTGGAGTAATTAGTGGTATGGCTGTGCAATGGTTTGAAAGAAAATCTTAGCATTTTGATTTTCTGAATCACTTGGTCGGCGACGACTCCACCTTTGGCTCGCCAAAAATTAAAGATTGCCGATAACAGTGCTAGAAAGAGAAAGCGATGGTCAGCCTATAATACCTTGTCCGTCAGCCGAACAAAACAAGTAACGAATAAAGGTGCTATTTCCATTTGATGGGCAACCTGAATATTGACCCAGTATGTTGCTGAATTCTAGAGAGAAAGTATTGACCCAATATGTAATTCATGTTGTCTTGTGAATGAAGTGACCCATGATGCATTGAAGTAACAAGCAGATGACTTGCACGCCGATTTCAAATGCGAGTAGCTCGTGCACGATATTTGGCTTGTAGTGGTATCGTTCTTCTTATCCTTGTGCTCATATATTACATTAGTTGGGAAGTTAGTAGATACTCGACAAAGTTTTAAGCTTGATTTTTGCTCAGTCGGCTGTGTAACTTGGTATGAAATACCTAGAAAAGTCGATTCGGTGTTAGCCAACATATTAACCGAATTGCTCACCGCAGTGGCTAGAATTGATTTAATGAAGTTTCATTCTTGAGGAGTTGTTTCCAAAGGATGAAATGTCCTCCAATATATGCTTTGATAAAAAGAACCAAACTAGATTTGGTTCTCAGCACCATGGTTGTAGCCAACATGGTTGAAGATATATGCACTGCATGATTATCATTGCCGATGAGCTTGATAATGGAATTAGTGTGAATTTAGAAAGTTGATAACTATCTGGCATTGCTGAGTGACCTATGGTGAAGTGGCCAAGAGGTGCTGTAGTGTCATAGTTGGGATTTATCAATGTAATTTGGCGTTGCGATGTTGCCGAGTAGGCGTAGTTGTAATAGCCGAACCATGAGTTTGTAAGCTTATGATCACTGCATAAGGATTTTGTGGATGATTTAGCAAGCTTGTTATGGGTGTCAATCAACAATGTAGGGGATTTTCGATATACCGAAACTCTTGGCTAGCAACTTCTCTTAGCTTAACAGTGTGTCGAAACACCTGGTCGGCATCTCTTTGTAGTTGGCTCTGCTAAGAATGTAGTCGGCAAGACTTCTTTACGCATACAACACCTTTGATCTTCGGTTTTGTCGAGATTTTGGTCGGCATCAACATAAGCCATTAGAGAAAAAGTGAACCCAACTTGTTTAACATAGGTACACGTACGTACATATGAAGAATCAATTTCAAGATAGTTTTTGTGAAACAAAGAATAAATAAAAAAATGAAAAGACGCATGTATTGATTTAGCCGAGCAACTGTATTGAATTGTCGAAAAGATGTTCATACCAATAAAAGTGTGAAACCCATTTTTAGAGAGAGAAAATGGAGATATAAAAGTAGACCCATGAATTCTATTTTGTGTTAACACTTTTCAATCAATATTCCAAATGAACAAAAGTTTTCACAAAGTTTGTAAGCAGACATAACGTATATACAATTGAAGAACCCATTTAATCAGAGAGAAAATAGATCAGCATCACATTGTTGTTGAAATTTTTTTTACTTTCAGTACCGTGTTTGCTATTGCCTTCGTTGACCTCTTTCAGACGATTTCCACAGATGGTGCCAATTGTGAGACCATGAAATATCCTCTCACATGGATTGTAGAGGTCCAACGAAGAGATGATCTTTGTTCTTGTAGACCTGCAAAGATGAGCATGATCAACGCCACCTAACCAGGGTTGCCGGCAGGAGACACTCTGATGGTGAAGTCAGTCACTTGATTAACAGAATGAAGGTGTAGAAAATGAAGAGTATTGGTGTGTAGTGTAGAGAGAGATGACATATCTCCTCTTCTGGGATGCCATCCTTTTTATATAGATGGGGGGATGTGATATTTGTTTGGGCTGGACCCATTGTAGGCCTTGTTTGGGTTATCCCCAATAAGCTGATATATATTATTTTCTGGCTCCCACAATGGATTATTGGCCGGTTACGATGCTAAACTCATAGGGGCAGGTTTGGGTCGTGACAGATCCCGCGGATGAAATATCCGTAAAATGACAATAGTAGCGCTTATATAACCTACGTTTACATGGATACTAATTTATGGTTTCCTGCGAACGAAATTTTCGTGAAAGGTTGTATTTGTTTTGGAGGTTCACCCATTTTAATTACTATTACATTGGTTTGGGAAGGGAATGTTTGGAAAATGTTTTGAGCAATGTATTTTCCTTTGTTCAACGATGTGGTCGCATTTGATTTAGCAATGTTTTTGCTGGTTGATATTGAGATACATGGATTTTTTTTTTTTTTTTTTTTTTTGGAAAGGGGTTTCAAATCAAATGGATGATTTGAACTTGGGAAAAACTTTTTGATAAAACGTAAGATTTTGGTAATTGGAAAGAAAAGATTTTGTTGAGAAATCAAATGGATTTGAAAATGCATTTGGGCATGTTGTATATATATAGCATCATGATCATTTATGCCAGTGGAGCATGTTTAGTTTTTAAAATATTCTCTACTGGGAATTATGCTCACCCTACGTGACTGAAAATATTTTTCAAGTGTACATGCGTGGATGTGGACTAAGACGTGAAACTGTGTTTGGAACCGTGTAGGGTGGTTCTGTTATTTGTAGGCCATGGGCCATTTATGTTATTTATTGGCCATGTGTCATTCTTGTAAGGGTTACACCCTTGTGTATGATTTAAGCCTCAAGGCATTTAATTTGATTTTTAACATCTGTTCATGTTTTAGTTACAGAACATCTATTCGACTTAGATGTTGTATCTAGGAGTGTATAAAATCAGATAAACACATGTATTGTATGACTATACTATATTCATTTGCATGAGAGTTATTATCTACTGTTCATCGTTGGGTGCTTTATTCACATGAGCCGGACCGTGTAAAATCTAGGGCATGACATTAGATATTTGATTAAAATCTTGGAAACCTTTTCCCTAAAAAGGGGGGTCATCTATTAGCACGCTTCATATTATTTGTAAGAGGCTTGCCTTGCACATTGACATATTCACATCTTTATCGTCATTGCATCCCATTGCATTGCATAATCATTAACTTTCAAACAACCAGCTTTGCGAAGCATGTAAGTCCAACTTTTTAATTGTATTTCGGGCATGTCATTTGCATATTGCCCTTGAACTATACTAGTTTGATTCCTTGCAAAAAGGATACGTAAGCAACCTTCAGGTTCAACCAACTGCACCTACATTTTTTTTGTTTGTCCAAGTCTTACGGCCTCGTCAAAAGCGTCATCTTCGGGCTTTGATATTCACTCACGTCATGAAATGACGCATCGAGCTCTTTCAAAGAGGGGTAATTGTAGACTTCCCATTTTAACCATCCTTAAGACTTTGGCATTTTATTCCAAACACCCAATGATGAAAGTTGCAATGTGCAATCATTTTAATCCCAACTATCCCAACCTAATACCCGTTTTGGCCAAGCTATATTTGGCCCTCTGAAACCCTCTTTCAAAATGTTTTGGTTGCGTAGTTCCAAACATTTCCACAATGTTTTAAGGCTCACGTTTTCGAACTCCAAATATTATCTTTTTTAGTAGACTGAGCGAAGAACAGAGTGGGAGTGAATGAAAGGGATGGAATTCTTTGAAAATACCTATTTGTTCCTTTCAATGTTATGCTAGCCTTACACTATTAATCTAACGGTACGTTTTTCTCACTGGCTGTATAACAACTTATGGCCGGATGGAAAATATGGCCGACATGAATAATTGTATGGCCGACTGAATAGTCCGTGCATATAGTCTTTTTGGAAAATTTAGCTTCCTCTGTAAGTTTTACAAAAATAAAGTTCTATATATACATGTCTCAGACCTCATTTTCAAGGGTTAACAATTCTTCCCAAGAGTCGAAAGACTTGTTAAGAGCACAATACTCCCACTTCCTTGAAGCATCTTCAATCTCCATTCTTCTCATCTATATATCATCAAAACACCATTAAAGCTTAGATTTGGAGTTTCTTGCTGAGAAATTTAGGCCATACTCAAGAACTTTGAGGGTGCTAGGATAGAGTTTGACAACTAAGATGTTCATCGTCTCTTTAGGAGGTGAATTTTTTAACTTTTTATTATCTTCTCTCTTTCTTTCTTTATTATCAAGCTTTGTACTTCATTACTATTGTGTTGTAGTCGTATGATTGGTCCTCATGGATGTGAGGGGAACTAAGATATAGCCATCCATCCATTGAGTTGATTTAATTTTTATTTTCTTACATTCTTGCACCTTTTCCTTGCTTTCTAGTACCATACTTCAATGTTGTCATGTTTAGATATGTGAATTGGAACCTTGTGGATGTAGACAGAGTTAGAAATTAGCCACATATCCACAAGTTTGATTATGTAATGTAGTTTTTTTTTTTTCCCATTTTCATGCACTTTCTCGTCACTTTTTTCATCATCCAAGTGTATTGGTCCATGTGTTTCAATTCATACTCAACTCTATTGAGTAGTTGCGGTTGTTGCATGGAGCTAGTTGGGTGATTCTTAAGGTTGGGTGTTAGGAAGGTGATTAGCTTTCATTGTGTTTGTATTTTCTTTGAAGCCAAGTAAGAGGTTCTTGGTCAAAAGTGTTGAAAACTTTCTTCTAAATCCATTTTGAGCATGGAAAGGGATGTAACATCCTTATTCCATGAGTAGGACGAGGAGTCTTCAATAACCTATGATGAATCTTTTACTTTCAAAGCAAGGCTTCCACTAAGAAATGATGGCAATCTACTCTCTCCAATTAATAGCATGGATTTGGGTATTAATTTACCCTTATTCACAAAAAGATGAATGTAGGTTTCCATTTATTTATTGGGCTTGACTTCTTATAACCTCCAATTTCTATACTTATTCACCTTTTTATTTGATAGATTGTTGTAAATATCATGTTGCATAGCTTCTTGTATTGTTGAATAGGGGGCGGGTCCTATCTACATCTTCCTTGAATATCTTTATGATAGGAAGGAGTAGAAGGGAAAAGCAACCCTTGAAAATATTTTGTTTGTTCTGTTTTGTCTCTACTACACAAAATAGGGTTTTCCAGATCTTCTGTACAATCGGCTAGATAAAGGGTCCGGCCAGCCATTCTTTTATCTAGCCAGACCATTCATTTGGCCAACCATATGACTTTTATAGGAAAAATAGAGTAGAATAAAGCAATTTTCGGTGGATGATCCCCTAGGCATGTACAACTCCTGTCACAACTTTTGTTTTTATTTCTCGTGATTTGTTATATTCAACTTCTGTTAGCTAAATCAATTCATTGTTTTACATAACTTCCAACGCTACTTCTGTCTATTCATTCATTGAGGTAATAACTTCAAACCCCGCGTCTTTTATTTCTTTCATCGTAAAGGATTACTGTCATAACTTCCAACCTCTATTTCTTTCTATTCCTTTTATTTCCATACTTTCCATATTTGTTGGTCGCATCACGTTTTCTTTTCATCATATCCATGCCTTACATCTATATTTCATGCATTTGGATTCGACTCATTTGCGTTTGTGGGTTTATTATTTATTATGTGATTTTGTGCGCTACCTCATGCCTTGAGATGACTTGCATGTCATATACTTAGTAGCCGGATCTATAGTTCCATTCTTGTGTATGTGCAGCATTATTAGAATCTTGCATATAGGATCATCCATATTTTGCTAATATTTTGTTCATTCTTTTGCGGGACACTAGTGAAGACTAGGTGAGCATTTATAGCTTTAGCATCCTACTTGTGCATGATTTTTCTTACTATGTCTAGCATCTTACCGTGTGGTTACATGCTTAACTGATATATCTCTATGATTGCCAGTGGGCAGAGGTTCTGTCGCTCAATTTGGAATAGTATTTATTCGTATACCTGTGAGCTCAATTTCTTTTGAGTTGTATATATTTCAAAACCCTTTTAAAATGCATGGGATTAAAGCTTTTCAAAATGAATGACACTCTATACTTGATTGCTTCACATAGTAATGTTAGCATCAATAAATAATCAAAACATAAGCATATATTATCCATAAAACTCATATCATGGTGTAATAGAGGCCGATCCTTTGATTGGGTGAGCGGGGGTGCTCAATTCAAGACCTTCCCCCTTCATACTTAAGTTCCCGAACCAAGACATTTCTGGTTATGACGGACAGTGGCCTTTGACACAAGTTGTGAGTTTTCTAGTTTTCCCAAAAGATTAGGTGGCGGCTTTGAGATCTGGTAATGTAATCTATTTCAGGCATATTTTGTGATTAATGGATTTTCTATAGATATGCCGGATTTGAACTCTCATTTTCTATTTCACATTATACTAGTGCAATCAGATCACAGATCAAGAGTTTGAATTGTCAGACACGCTCAGTTACTCGTAAGACTTCTACACACTCCCTTCAAAGGGTATGTACCATATGCACCTTATAACTATAAAAGAAAATGACATAATTTCATACTTTTTGAGTCATAACTTAAAAAATAAATAAAAAATCATAACCAAACATAAAAAAGTCATAACCAAATTCTCCAAATAATGTCATAACTAAAGAAGAAAATTTATCATAACAAAAGAAGAAAATGATATAATTGAATGTGCTTATGGTATGGGATTGCACATAATAGAATTCTCCATATAGCTATTATGGGTTAAAATAGGTGTTAACCCAATTGCAATTATGTGCGTGCGCCCACATATATATATATATATAGCAAAAGATTAGTTAAATTGGGTGTTATGAAAGACTAATAGAAACAGGTGAAAATTCTGAATTTTAATGGCAAAAATTTGAATTTTAAGATAGGTGAAAAGATAGAGGATTTCACTACAAGAAAAGTGGGCCTATGAGAAGGAACTTTTTGCGACGGCACAGTTTCCGTCGCAAAAAATGACTTTTTTGCGACGACACAACTTGCCGTCGCAAAAAATGTGACTTTTGGAGACGGCACAACTTGCCATCTCAAAAAATGTGACTTTTTGAGACGGCACAACTTGCCGTCGCCAAAAATGTGACTTTTTGAGACGGCACATCTTGCCGTCGCCAAAAAATGTGACTTTTTGAGACGGCACAACTTGCCGTCGCAAAAAATAGAGTATTTGCGACAGCAGAAATTGCTGTCGCAAAAAAAAATAGAGTATTTATGATGGCAGAGATTGCTGTCGCAAAAAAAATAGAGTTTTTGCGACGGTACCAGCTGCAATCGCAAAAAAAAAAAAAAAAATTGCAATTGTAATACGTACCGTTGCAAAAAATTAAAAAAAAAATTAATGTATATATATATTGTGGCTTTAAGACGGCTTCATATATATATAGTCATAAAATGGTTTAAATAAATGCAACAGTATTTTTCTGTTACAAAAAAAAAATTAAAAAAATAAAAACGACGTCGTCTTACTTTTTTGAACATTTCTCTTTTCACCCATTTTTTCATTTTTCTATCTCTCTGTCTCTGTCTCTGTCTTTGTCTCTCTTCTCTCTCTCTCTCTCTCTCTCACTCATCACTCTTCTTTGTCTGTCTGTCTCTTTCTTTCTCTCTATGTCTGTCTCTGTCTCTGTCTCTCTTCTCTTTCTCTTTCTCACTCATCACTCTTCTCTGTCTGTTTGTCTCTCTCTCTCTCTCTCTCTCTCTTTCTCTCTGTGTCTCTCGTCCATCTTTCTTCTCTTTATCTCTCTCATCTCTCTCTCTTCTCTTTATCTCTCTCGCTCTCTCGCTCATCTCTCTCTGTCTCTCTCTTGTTTATCTATTTTCGCTCTTTTTTTTCTCTCTCTCTCTCTCTCTCTCTCTCTTTGTCTATATCTTTTCATTCATTTTTTCATCTTTATCTCTCTCTTTTCTCTCTCTCTTACTCATCACTCTTCTCTCTCTGTTTGTCTATCTATTTGTCTCTCTCTCTCTCTCTGTGTCTCTCACTCATCTATCTCTTCTCTCATCTCTTTTCTCTCTCTGTCTCTTTCGTTCATCTCTCTTCTCTTTATCTCTCTTGCTCATCTCTCCTCTCTATCTCTCTTATCTCTCACCTTTCTCTATCTCTCTCGTTCATCTCTCTTCTCTCTATCTCTCTCGTTCATCTCTCTTCTCTTTATGTCTCTCTCGCTCATCTCTCTTCTCTCTATCTCTCTATGTCTCTCTTGTCCATCTCTCTTCTCTCTTTGTCTCTTTTCTGTCTCTCTCTCTCTCTCTCTCTCACTATGTTTGCGTTGCTCGCTCTCTCCCTCCCGTCTTCTCTATTTACTGAACTCCCTCTCGATTAATCGATCCACTACAAGAAAATGCACTTTTAGCGACCACTTTGTCTCTCTCTCGCTCATCACTCTGTCTCTCTTTCTCTCTCTCTCCTCTATCTGTCTCGTACTCATCTCTCTCTCTCACCACCCATCTCCTCTACCACCTTCACTACTACTGCAAACGTCATTCCACCACCACCACTACTTCCACTGTCGCCACTTTACCTCTACGACTACCATGACTACTACCATCGCCACCACTCCACTACCACTACCACTACCACCACTGCTACCACTACTACTACTACTACTACTATTACCTCTCATCCACCGCCACTACTCCATCTCTCATACCACTACCATAACTTCATCACTAATCTCCTTTGCCATCACCACCAGCACATCTTATCCACCACCTTCACCACTACTGTCACTCCCTCTCCTGTACTACAAAAAATTTGTTTGGTTATGGTTTTTTAATAGAGTGTTGAATTGAGTTTTAAATTGTATGTGGAATTGAGTTTTGAAAGTTTGATGTGACATGTGAAATAAGAAAATTTGTTTGGTGATGAGTTTTCAAAATAGTTTTCAAAACTTAATTCAACATATAATTGATAATCAAACACATAACTCATAACTCAATATCCGTATTTTTTATCAATAGTCATAACCAAACTATTTTTAAAATACTCAAATAAAAAAAATGTTTTTTTTTTCAATTAATTGTTTTTAAGTAATTTTTTTTGAATATTTTTTTTTCAAACAACTTCTGTGTCAATTATTTTCTGTCAATTATTTTCTGTCAATTAATTTTTTGGTCAATTAATTTTTTAGGCCTGTATAAACATTAAAAATATTAAAAATATTTTGAAAATTAAAATATTAAAAATATTTAGAAAATTAAATATTAAGAATATTAAGAATATTCTGAAAATCTAAACCAAACAAAACATTAGTTTCCCCCATTTTTTCCCCATCTTTCCCCCATTTTTTTTCATTTCCTTTCAGGTTTGTAGAGCCCTAAGTTTCGGAGCAACACTGTATCTCTCTCTCTCTCTCTCTCTCTCTCTCTCTCTCTCTCTCTCTCTCACGGAGGCGAGCGACAAGCGGCAATCGGCGATCTCACTACTTTTCTGTTCTGTTGTTTGATCTTTAATCCTTATATAAATTCCTTTAATCCTTTTTCACTATTCTGTAGCTGATCTCACTACTTCACTGTTCTTGGGTTTGATATAATATCTGGTGTTGTTAAATTAAAGGTTATTAACTCCTCTTGACACCCCTCTCTTCCCTTCTCTGGATGATAAGACGCCTCCAGTTACGCTTGCTCAGAGAGGAAGACCACAAAGTCAACCCATCACAATCTCAAGATCATCCACGGTAGGTCATTGTTCATGTCAATGGGATGAATATTCGTCGTTTATTTACTTGTATCTGTCAATGGTGTCTGCTGCTCAATTTTTTCTTTAACATTTTTTATACCATAATGTATCTAATGTGTATCTTATTGTAGATGGAGAAGAATCGTAAAAGTAGTAGAGGTAGTCCGAGCCCAAATCGCTTAAGCCCTTCTCCACGGTCTAGGAATAGTACTTTCCATACGAGGGGAAGCCCATCTTCAGCAGCTCATTTTAGTCCAACTCCTAGTGTTTGCCATGCTACCCCATTACAGAGACCATCTCCCCCACCAAATAAACCATCAACACCTGCTCCAAGGTCTTCAACACCGACTCCTCGGAGGATAAGTACGGGGTCTGGTGGTACTGTATCTTCATCTGGGATAACGGGTATCTCTCTTGTAAATAAAAGTCGAGGAAACTCCGCATTGTATTCCAGGAAGCATGTTTAATTGGGTTAGTTTTGTAGGATTTAATTTCATGTACTAATGTTCAATTAGTTTGAATTGTTGTGATATCATTGCCATATTAATGTAGTGACTTTTATTTCAGACATTTGATGTTTGTCACCTGTTGCGGGATTGGTGTTTAGGTGTATGATTTTGTGACTTGGAGAACTGTCGGTGTGTCTTGATAATTTAGACTAATGATGGTTTCAAGGGATGCACATTTTAGTTTTAAATTTTTTGTTTTAGTCTAATTTTAATATAATCCTTATTTTTCAGGGTTTGTAATTGGCTACCGGATGACTTGAAGGAAGAATATCTACATAGTGTGAAAGTAGTGGAGAAGGCGGTGTTGAGAGCTGTAATTTTCCCCTGTCTTTCCATTCTGTTCGTTTGAAATCATTTGTGCCATGGCAGACATGAAGATGTGAATAAGATATATGTGCTTATTGCTAAACTTTTGTGAGATGATGCTAGTGATGCTCGCTTTATATTACTGCTTAGTTAGTCTTTCTTGTACAATGTATGACAGCAAAAAGAAAAAAATGGAAGATCATTTTTATATTTTTAATTATGGATGAATTTTCATATTTTTAATTATGGATGAATTTTTATTTATATACTGGACTCTTTATATTATTATGTAATTATCGATTTTTTTTTAGTTATTTTTCATTTAATACTGGTCATTTTCATATTTTTAATAATTTATTACATTTTTTTTTTTTTTGAGACAGCACCACACATACTGTCTCAAAAAGAAAAATAGAATTAGGGGTTTTTGCAAAGGCCATAATGCTGTCGCAAAAGATAGGGGAATTGGTTGAAAAAGAAAACCTTTAGCGACGGTGTTATTTGCCGTCGCCAATAGCACTTTAGCGACGGCATCAGGTGCTGTCTCAAAAAACTCTTTAGCGACGGTATTTTTTCCGTCGCAAATAACCCTTTTAGCGACGGCAACACAGTACCATCTCAAAAAATCTCAGATTTTCTCGCATTAATGCTGACATCATTTTTCCGTCTCAAAAAGGCATTTTTGCAGTCGAAAAAAAAAAGGCGACGGCGTTATATCGTCGCTAAAACCCTTTTGCAACCCCCTTTGTTGCGACCCTCCACTTGCCGTCGCAAAAAGCCAGTTGCCGTCGCAAAAAACTTTTTGAGACGGCGTTTTGGGTATTTACGACGGCATTTTACCGTTGCAAAAAAGTAATTTTTTTGTAGTATTTGTAATCAGATAGAAATTAAATGATTTTCATTAAAATCTATCTTAACTTACTTGATAGCAATGGCACCTCATCTCTTGCAATTAAATAATAGTGGTCTTATATACATGAAAAATGTTTGATAATTCGAATTTGTGTGATCCGAATAGATCGAATGTATTAAATTGATGTTTTACTTCCAAAACGATGTCGTTTTGAGACATTCAGGCCATTCAAATTATAAAAACTCAGGCTACCAAGCATTGTTGTATATACATAAGCACACAGTAGATGTAAATCACAAAATAGAAGTAAAAATAGAATGGATAAGGTTTGTGATCATGTGTGTGTGCCACATGGGTGCTGATTGCAGAAGTTGAATTTGTCACAGTTGGCAATCATGGAAGAAGATATATATATATATATATATGTAATTAAAATAGAACAGACGAAGAAGATGGTGGCATAAAGGTCAATTTATATGTTTTGTTAACATAAATTAGTGTGTTCTTTAGTCCACAAATCATATAAGAATTATGTGATTATTTTTAAATAATAGGAAAGTAATCTGTATATGAGCCAAACGATAAGGGGGTAAAATAAAATTTGCCAAAAAAATAAATATTATGCATCTAAATAACATAGCAATTTGGTGACCAAAAATCTCATCAGTGAGAAACTAAAAGTTACTGTTCTAAAATTATTAGGTCAGAGTTTTTCAAAAACGTTTTTCAGAAAATTCTACTTTCTTGTTTTTCATTTTTTTTTTTTGTTTTTACTGATTTTTTTTAATATTTTAAGCAATTGTTTTTAATTTTTAGACATACCTAACATAAATAAACCTAAAAAGTATAAAAATTTGTGAAAAAATCTTTTAAAAATTCACTAAATACAAAAAAAAAATAAAATTGAGAATTCAGTATATTTTTATGTATTTATTAATTTTTTAAAATATTTTTTCACGAATATTTTACTTTTTAGATACATCTAAGTAAGGTGCATCCGAAAAAGTAAAAAAAAATGTTTAAAATTTTAAAAATATTCGCTAAAAACAAAAAAAAAAAAAACACGAAAACTAAAAAATTAAATTTTCAAAAAACTTAATAAAAAAAGCTCAAACCATACCAAACACACGGATTGTTTCTCCTCATCGTGGAGATTAAAATGAAGCGTAATGGCTCTAACACTCCATTTGCATGGAGAGGTTTGGTTAAATAGGTGAAAAATTGTGAGAGATGATGATAGATGGTGAGAAAAGAATTCTCATTAAACCTATTTTTGTTTTTACCAAAAGTGATGAGATTTGGTGAAAATAAATTAGGTTTAATGAATTTTTTTTTTAAAATGTCAAAATCATTCTTATGAAAAAGCATAACTTATTAATATGGAAAGTTATTCTGATAAAATAAAATACAGTTGTAGACACCCCATTTTTGATCGGCCTTAAGACTCAGACGTCACTGACACTGATTAGAGCGCTGTGCATGATTTGCATCATTGTGACATCGATCAGAAGTTTCAGGTACAATTGCGGCCGTGAGCCCTGCCTCGGACTTCCGAACCCTTTTTGTACTTTGCCTCGTTTTGCGAACCAGGCTCGATTTTCTCGGTTTCTTTTCCTAAAGGGAAGGAGAGGCCGTAGACCCAATCTCTCAATGTCCGGTAGGCTTACATTTCGTGCGGTCGTAGGCCATTTTGCCCATTGTGGAGTCTGGTTTCCGGTTTTTTCGAATCGTTGGCCGTTGTGCTCGGTTCGGGAACCGCCTAACCATCTCCGTTTGTTCTGATTTTTGCATACTTCTTTCTACTCCCTTTTGAGGGACACTGGGGTCTTAAGAAACCCATCGTGGCGAATGCCACTTCTGGTGCTTAACAGCCATTTTCGGGACCTCGAAACTGCGCGTTTTGGCCCCGACATTCGTTTTGCAACGATTTTCGTTCATTTTGGCAAGCGACCTCTGTTTTATACCGAGGAGGTCACTTGAAGGATGGAGAGGCCAGTAAATTGTTGCAGCTAAACCAGTATACATCTCCGACGCCCTCCGACGCCGTTCTTCACACTTCCGGGCTAATGTTGAACACCTTGGGCCACATCTTGAACTTTCAACCAATAATTTGTGATGTCACACTTGTGAGGATCCTAAAGTTTGGTGCCGGCCAGTATTTCCACCTGACCCTTTTGAACCCTCCTTCCGGCTAATGTTGAACACCTTGGGGCCACATTCTTGAACTTTCAACCAACATATTTGTGATGATACACACTTGGGAGGATCCTAAAAGTTGGGCGCGCCAGTAATTCCACCTGACCCTTTTGAACCCCTCTTTTCGAGCTAATGTTGAACACCACTTGAGCCACTTTCTTGGACTTTTAACCACAGGGTTGTGTTGAGGACACCATCATGTGGTGGCCGGCACTAAATCAAGCTGACCTTTTGACCCCTAGCTCGGCCGGCTAGGGGATGTGCCGGCGGCCACCTGCAACAAAAATACTTGGCGCCGTAATCCTCACACTGTTCACTTTACAGCTGTTATAGCTTTATCCCCCGCGAAAATATTTTGTATACGGGGGATATTTGTGGGGGAAAGTTTGCCTCCTTTTTCCCCACCTTTACACCCTCTTTTGTTCCATATTAACCAAGGAAAAACATCATAATTTTGGGTTTAGAAAAAAATTGTCTCAGCCTCAATACACATATCTCCCTCATCTTTCTCATTTTCCTAAAAATCCCTAATTCTACACCTTGTTTTCTTCATCACCACAAGCTCTACCACACCACTCCATTTCAGCAGCAAGGGGAAGAATTCCAGCAGCTAAGAGTAACAAATTCGTCCAAGAAGCAACAAAAGCTTTGGATCTTCAAGGTGAGTTGCCACTTCACCCTTTTGGCCCTTTTCTTGTATCTTTTGTATCCTCTATATGCTTTTTGTTTTTGAGCTCCGGCCATTAACTGAAAGTGCCTTCTTTTTGAGCTCATTTCATGTCTCATTAAGGGCTCAAACCCTGTTTGAGCCCTCCATCTTGCACTTGCTTCATTATCCCTCTAAAATGTCATTTTCTTGCCATTGATATTTTAGTTATGTGTGATTTATTTTGAGCATGTTGTAAACTGATAATAGGCTTTATTTTGAGCCCCTCTTCAACATTGAAGAAGGGCTCAACACTGTTTTGGGACTTCCATGTTGTACTTGCCCTTTATACTCCCTTTTTGCTCCCATTTTTGCATGCTTTGGCACAGCCTATTGTGCTTAGGTTTTTGGCCATTTTTACAGCACTGAAAATAGTCTCATTTTGGTGCATTCTTCATGTTCATTTAGGGCCTTTCATGGTTTGGGACTCCATATGCACTTTCATTGTATATCCTTCTTTTTGTCCCCATTCTTGTATGTTTTGTTAGCCTATCATGTTTTGTTTTTTGGCCATTTACAGGTTCTGAAAATATTCTTATTTTGGCCCATTCTTCATGTTCATTAAGGGTCTTTGGGCCAGTTTGTGGAATATTTTGTATACTTTTGTTTATAGCCACTTTTGAGCCTCATTTTGCATTGCATTTCTAGCATTTGTGTTTATAGCTGTTTGGAGTTTTTACAGCAAATAGTCATATTTTTTGTCCCTCTTCAATGTTGATAGAGGGAATTTTTTCAGTTTGGCTTTGCATATACCACTTGCCTCTTTGGCCACCTTTTGGCCCTTTCTTGCATAGGAGTGCAGCCATACCTGTGTTTGTTTTTGGCCATTTTACCAGTTCTGAAAAACATCATATTTTGGCCCCTCTTCACTTTTGTTGAAGGGCCCTAACCTGTTTGAGGATCAGCCATGATTGCTTCTTAACCATGTTTAGGGGCCATTTCTGCATGCTAGTTTTGCCCTATCTTGGTTTGCTGTTTGGCCATAGATTTGTGCTAGTAAATGCTAACTTTGGGGCTGCCTTGCTTCTGTCTTTACATTCCATGTATCTAATTTGCATGTATTGTAAGCTATAGGCCATTTCGAGGTGCCAAAATTCGTGTTTCGGGACTATTCCGCGCATCATGGTGTGTTTTTCGCCTCATTTCGGAGCTGTTTTCCCACTGTTCCATTGCTGAAAATCCATAGTCATGCTTGTATGCCATTCCATCCATTGCATTGCGTTTATAGCTCATTGCCTCGGTTTACGTGCCCTTGTGCACGCATTTCGAGGCACTTCATTTTCATCCATCGGCCTCTTTATGTGAGGTGGCTGAGCTCTCTCATGTTAGTATAAGTCCATGTTGCATTCTATGTGTCATTTCCATGCATTGCATTGCGTATGCCATTGCCTCGGTTTGCGTGCCCTTGTGCACGCATTTTGAGGGCACTTCATTTTCATCCATCGGCCTCTTATGTGAGTGTGGCTGAGGCTCTCTCATGTTAGTATAAGTCCATGTTGTATTTCTATATGTCAATTTTCCATGTCAATTTGCCATTGCTTATGTCATTTTCTCGGTTGCTGTGCCCGTGTGCACGCATTTCGACATCTCATTTTCATAGCATAGTGCATACTAGGTTGTATCTAGATCGCATTTATTGCATTATCCTCGATTTGGTGCCTGTCTGTGCACGCATTTCGAGACATCTCATTATTCATAGCATTGTGCAATACTAGGCGTATCTTGTTGCATTTACATTGCATATCACATTATATGCATCGTGTTTCGAGATAGGGAGTTAGCCCGCATGGAAACGAAGGTGCGTTTCGTACTACCGAGTGACGGTAACGCGTCTCAATTCCAGTCACCAACACTCCGGATCATCACATGATTGGAGTTAGGTTTTTATTGTGTTTTCATGTGCATTAATCCTACATTAAATGTGTCAATTCGACTCCTTGCCATCAATGCCTCGGTATCGCATGATGGTGGCACGAGGATCGAGGCATGCATATATCTGTGAAAATACATTGCCATGCCCTTTCCTCTCATGTTTCAGCCAAATCAAGAATCAGCGGTCTATCCAGGCTTGGCACGCATTTCAAGAATAGGGCGCAAACAGAGGCTAATTGGCGGCATCGTCATGGATTTCCGCGCAAAGACAACCACGACATGCATCATCCATCAAGAAGCAAGGCAGTCCTTGGCTGCATGCCAGTTTTATTATTTTCTTAGTAATTTGTTATTAATTAGGAATTTGTATATTATTTGGACTGTAATATTTGGACTGTAATATCTTTTATTCGAACTGTATTATTTATTCGGACACCTCTGCGCGGGGGGCAAAATTGTAATAATGTGCGTTTGTCTTGTGTGTGTGTTGTATGTCTCAACCCCACGTCTTTCTCCCTTTTATTTATCCGCTTATGATGTTGATTAGGGCATATTTTAATTAGCATACAGTATGACAGCATGTTTGCATCAATTCATCTGTTTTGCATGCACCGGCTCGGCGCATCATACTAACTGCTTGTATTTTCGATTTCAAATTGAATACATGATAGTTGTAGCATCTTCATATGCCATGTTTAGAAGAGCCGAGCCCTACTATAGTTGCATTTTGCATGTGTGCATTAGCATTTCTGTATTACTTAGGATTCATGCATGATCTAATGAGTTTCTATTTTTGGCTTGGAGTACTTCGGTAAGGTTTATGCTTAGCATCCTTGCATGCGTGGTGAGTGCTGCCATGAATAGCATGCTTAGCATGAGGCTATCTGCTTATGTGATATAACTGCCTAAATGCCTGTTGGGGTGAGGTTGGGTTACTTTAAATTGGAAAAATCATCAAATTTTTCAAGCCTACCTGCGGGGTAGCAACCATTTTCAAAACGCAACATGAAATGTTTTGTTCCAATTCAGCGATCCAGTCTATACTTGTTATGCTGTGCGCATCACATAGTAACTAGGCCAATAACCGGTTTTGGAACTCACAATGTTTTCAAACACATAGATATTCATTGGGTTAGTTAGAGGCTGTCTCTGACCGGGCGAGCGGGGGCTCACGAAGTGACCTTCCCCAACCTCGCTACCCAATTCCGAGCCGAGGCAACAATTGGTGATGACGGAAACACCAGTGCCTTGAGCAACGAGCCAGCGAGTCCAAATTTCCCAAAAATAAAATATTTACACGTAAGAAGGCGACTCTGTATTCCTGCAAAAGCACGTCATGTTTTGGCACTTTTTCACCAAACTATTTTTCTCAAAACCAAGATATGCCGGCATTTGGACTAACTTTGTCTCAGATGTGAACCGAATACAAGTCGAGTCCGAGATTGTAGCAGACAAGGCCTCAACAACCGCGGCGGCTTGTTATCAGTTTCTGGCCGACCTGCATAGAGACTACCTTTAGAGAACTTGCACTCGAACTTCATGCGATACTCATGATTTAACATGACATACACTGTAAGCTCGTTTCTTAATTGCAATTGCATTTCGCAACGATAGCGCCAATAGGACACGTGTTTGATAACGATAATTACCAATGACAAACGAGTTTGCTGCCAGAGGCTGCTTTGTCCTACAGAACACCAAATGAACCCCTAAAGGCTGACCGGTTGTATGGGCTCTCAGTTCAGGAAACAAAAACCCTATTTCACCCGGGGCACCCATTTTTGACCATAATCAACCTAGTGCCCATATCTCGGATCCGCATAGTAACCATAATCCAAACTGGACAGTCTGCTTACTCCAGATTATAGAGAATTGATTTGAAAACCGCCTGTACGTAGTGAAAACAACTAACTACCCGACAGAAAATAATGACAGTAAACCCACACTTACCCCAACCATAAGACAGGATTTATGGCCTCATCCCTATCATGTTACTTAGCATTAGGTGACGAATACTCAACTACTAGGAAAGAACATGTATCTAGTATATGAGTTCGAAGCATCAGGTCCAACTACCGGGCATCAGTTCAGTATTTGTCAGCATCAGCGCCAATAGCGAGGCTCCAGACAATTCAAGTAATAGACGAGTTCTAGCAAAAAAAGGCATCAGGTCACTTGGCGAGGCATCAGTCAGATAAAAATAATGAGGATATCAGGCCTGCGGGCATCAGCCAGTATTGAGAATTCACTATCTCGGGTATCAGATTTGTTTTTAGGGCGACAGTTGCACTACAGGGATAATAATTCAGTGTTGAGGACGTGTGTATTCAGCTTATTGACTGTGTGTTGTATGGCCCGGGCTGACAAGTGTCATGCATTTTATGTTAAGTGTTATGCCTACCGTTTATCCGTTTATTATTTCCCTTTTCGCTTTATTAACTCTTCCTTTGCCTAGGTTCACCGTTCTTAGCACAATTGCTTACCAAACCCAAAAGCAGGCATTCCACCAAGCAACAAACAATTGGCACCACGAAGGTCAAGTACGACTCAATCTTATCTTGAGGATCTAATCGAACAGGAACAGCCGATAGTCACATCCTCTCTACTCCCCTGTTACCAGCACCGAAAGCCAGAAACAATAAGCCGCACCAAAAGAACCTGATATAACTGCACAGACAACAACCAATCACCAGACACCACACGTGAGAATCCAATCCACCAAAAACCCACCACCATCAGTGGACAGCCTCGGAAAATGTGACGCAATCCACAAATTGAGAACAGACTCTGACCAAGTAGTCTCAAGATAGATCAAAACAGAAAATATCAACGGCAACAAGCCAACCAGAAGTATGAGGATGGTCGACAAAGCCAAAGCAAAGACCATGCAGCCACCATACGCAAGACAGGACGCGAAATTCGCGAGATTGAAACATACAGCCCCAAGCAACAGGCCAAAAGAAAGATTATGAACCCAGCCAGGCTGAAAGCACAATTACAACCAGACAAACAAAAAATGCACTAGCAGAATATAACCGCATACGCTACACATCAGTCCCTCCTCCGCAGGGGCTCCATTACCTGAGCAGGCACCTACTGTTCAGAACGCCCCAACACATATAGACCAGAAAATACCCTGCGAATGTCCAAACTACAAAGAGGACACGAATCTTGCCTAAACGGAGCCAAGCCCACCCCCCTTCACCACAAACTGTCACAAAGACGATACCAGAACACCCAACTCACCCGACTCTCCCTACGAGAATCTCGAGGCACTTGATCATACACGCTCTGAAATTAGACGCAAACTTGAGAAAACCTTCAAAACATCCAAAGGGATCAAGGCTATGCCGGCAGCGATATCGAAGACGAACTAAAATACACAGAGGAGGCCAGACACTCCAAACCGATTACGGTTAACAAAAATGCCACAAAATCGACCAGACTTTGATGGTCGCGCACACCCCAACACTGGTCCATCTAAACCGACTAAGTTAGACAGACATTTTGCGGCAATGACCTAACACAACGACACACAAGAAGCCTACATCGACTATTCCCAGGGCAAGAAACCTGACATCGCAGAAGTGTTCGGCCGACCCTGAAGTACGAAAAATTTACAAGCATGAAGTTGAAAGGAACTATGGAGATGAAATAGGCTGAAGGCCTTTGTCGCGCAATATTCATAAACAACCACTCAAATCAAAGCATCACAAAAACCAAGTCTGATCTCGAAACGACCAAGGCAAGAGCACCAAGAAACTTTCTCGAGACTAATATCGTAATCCGAATGGAGGGCAAAGGCGTCAATGATAGACTTTAAGGACACCCACGAATAAAGAATACAAAATAACCCGGAATGATTGTAAAGACGCAAATCTCCACCCACAAGTTGATGCAAGAGAATGATTGTAAGTCCCTTATCAATAACTTATCGCCAAAAAATAATTACATGATATGGGGGTGACAATATCCGAAGACGCAAATGAAAAACAAAGCGTCTGTAATTGGACCACGAAACAAGCGAACAAACCAGAGCAGAGACGAACTTTCAAACACGAACACACAATGCGGAAACAAGCAATGCCGAGTGGCGACCATGCAAATACAAAGAGCCTCGGAAGTCAGTATGGGTCACCAACACACTCCCCCATCCCCCTACCAACGGCATTGGCGCCACACCCTTCTCCGCGCGTCCGGAAGCAACACACAACACACACAAACAGATTCAAACTGCGAGGCCAAAGAACCTTTACCCCACTTATATTATGCCCCTTCCAAAGCTCTAGGGGTACTTGATCAGAAAAAACATTTGAAACCCCTTGGAGCCGAAGCCACTAAACCGAACCCACTCCCCTCCCTCTCAGACCAGCAAAGTACTGTGCGTTATCACCAACAACCACGGTCACTACACCGAACGTAGTTACACGAATTGCGTACATTGAGATCCATGACTACAATAATTCGACCAAGCAGGTGATCGCGCCTCCTGATAAAACCCCCCAATGTTCACAAACCAAACCCCTCTGCTCCTCCGTTTGTCTCGCTTGTCCCACTTAAGAGCACAAGCACTGCATTCTCTCTCCCAATAGAATCAATTTGTAGTATTCCAGACCTACAATCGTGTGGCTTCAAGTAATATTAATAGCTCAAAAAAACATCAATAGTTTACAGTATTCCAGCTAAGCATTCCTCGACCTTTCTAATGCCCTTATATGGCATTGTTAGTACCGAAGCAACCGACCAAAGCCAATTGAAATATTGTCATAATAATAACTCATAGAAGTACGATGGGAGAGTA
>NW_021028255.1:276165-346099 GCF_004153795.1 Camellia sinensis | reverse complement strand
TTACGTCATTTCGAGTCTTGTCATTCCTCTGAAATGTGGAAGTGTCCCAAACTTAAAGCCAAGCAAGTTGTATCATTTTCTAAACACTTAAAGGTGAGTTGGAGGTGAATAAAGTTCTCCGTGAGGTATTTTCCTAAAAACACTACCTTACTTTGCATTATGCTTAAAAACATCGTCCTCTGTATGCATTGCTATATTGATTATCACACTTATTGCATCGATTTGCATCATATCATTGTATTGTTCGTCTTTTCACACCGAAGCGTGCTATAGGATTGTGGTCTTCTTTTCTCGAGATGTGTGAAGCACGTTTTCAAGCGGTATTCTTTTTCCTAGGACATGTGAAACACATTCCCTAGCGATTTTCTCTCTGCAAGATATGTGGGACGTGATCCCGAGAGGTTTGCATCTTAGGGTATGTGATGGCATATCCCTGTGCACGGTAGGGTGTTCACTGCTACTCTCCTTGTAGGGTGCTTTCTATAGCACCACTTTTGTGCATCTTTTTTGTTACATTAGATGGAACATGCATCGCATCGCATCATATCAATTATAGCAATTATGCCGCATTATGTTGCATCTGTGTGCATGATACTTTTTGAGTTCACCCTTATCGTGTGAGTACGATTTGGCTTGTATCCCTCCTCCTTATCGCATGAGTGCGATTTGGCTAGTACCCTTTTCCCTTATCATATGAGTGTGATTTGGCTTGCACCCTCCACCCTTTCTGCGCGAAGCATAGTTTGTCATGGAGCTTTTCCCTTCTTTGCGTGAAGCGTAGTTTGGCATGGAGCTTTTCCCATCTGTACGCAAAGCGTAGTTTGGCTAGTACCCTTCCTCTTATCGCGTGAGTGTATTTGGCTTACATCCTCAATTCTCTCTACGCAAAGCGTAGTTTGGTATGGAGCTTTTCTCCTCTCTACGCAAAGCGTAGTTTGGCTAGTACCCTTCCCCTTATCACGTGAGTGTGATTTGGCTTGCACCCTCAACTCTCTCTGCGCAAAGCATAGTTTGGTATGGAGCTTTTCCCCTCTCTGCGCGAAGCGTAGTTTGGCTAGTACCTCTTCCCTTTATCATGTGAGTGTGATTTTGCTTACACCCTCCACCCTTTTTGCACGAAGTGTAGTTTGGCATAGAGTTTTTCCCCTCTCTACGCAAAGCTTAGTTTGGCTTGCACTCCTTCCCCTTACCGCGTGAGTGCAATTTGGCTTGTACCCTTTTCCCCTTTCTGCGCGAAGCGTAGTTTGGCTTGTATCCCTTCACCCTTATCATATGAGTGTGATTTGGCTTGTGCGTTGTACCCACTCTACGTAGTTTGGCTCGCATCTTTCTTCTGGTTAAAACCTTCTCTCTCTCCGTATGAAATACGGTGAGAGATGCTTGTTTGTTGCATCGTTTTCCCGTCTTTTACCTGAAGCGTGTTTGGATTTGTTCTTGACTTACTTTCTTTCCGTGTGGAACACGGTTAGGTCTGTTTAATTTTTGCTTTTTGTTCATTTGCCGTCATCTTATTATTATTCATTGCATTGTCTTGCATAATCATGGATTTTTCAAAATACCCGACTTTGTGAAACATGTAAGTCCAGTTTTCAACTGCATTGCATTGTGCATATCATTTACATCTTGCCCTTGAACTACGCTGGATTGATTCCTTGCAAAGGGATACATAGGCAACTTTCGAGTTCAACCAATTGCATTTACATTTTGATTGTTTGCCCAAGTCTTACGGCCTTATCAAAATGGGTCATCTTCGGGATTTGACATTCGCTCACATCATTTTATGACTTGGAGCTCTGTCAAAGAGGAGCAACTGTAGACACCCCATTTTTGACCGCCCTTAAGACTTAGGCACCTCATGGTGAACACTCAATGATGAATTGTTATGCTGTACAATCGTTCAATTCTTCAGTAAAAGGCTTCAGTTTTCCAACTTCAGAGCCCAAACCTTGTACCCTTTTTGGACCAAAACCTAATTTTTTTCTAGCCTAACCACTCAGAGGCCTGCTGACCAAAAAGTGGCCGGCAAGCCAATTTTATTGGCCAACTGTCCCTCTCCATGGCCGACTGGCCATGTCTAGTGGCCAGCAGTTATTTTGCTACCAACTGTCCTCCCATGTGCGCATTGCACCAGTTGGCCCAATATAGATATTTCCCATAGAGGAACCTATTTTTCTATAAATAGATAACCATCCTTCATGGTTTTAAGTTAGAAAATTTTGCCAAGAGCCAAAAACTTGTCAAACGCTCCCCCTCTCTATCTTGCAATATACATACACTATGCATACACTTCTTAAACCAAAACTTTGAGGCATCTTGCTGAGATTATTAAGCTAAAATTTCAGCTCTTGAGGGTGATCACTTTGTGGCTTGTGAACCAAAAAACATCATCTTTTCAAGAGGTATGACTTTTGCCATCTTTTCTCTTGTTTGTACTACTCTTTTCTTCTCTTTTATACACTGTTTTGTACTGGTTTTGAGGGCTAAAACTTGTGATTTAAAAGCTATCAATGGTGGAGGGGTTAACCACCCTTCCTTGAACCTTATTTCATAGCTTATATCCTTGTTTTTCCCCACTTGTTTCTTTGCTTTTAGCTATTGATTTTCAGAGTTTTCAGAGGCTAAAATATGTGATTTAAAGGTCCAAAAAGTGAAGCAGTTAGCCACCCTTCCTTAGGCTTGCTTACTAGCTTTATTCTCTTTCATTTTTGCTTGCTTTTCTTTATCTTTCCAAACTGATTTCAACACTATTTTTATTAGTTTTGGGGATGTTTTAATCCATTATTTAGTTTATGCTTTGAATACCATGCTTGTAGTGTTGTAAGTCCTCATAGATTTGGTGGTTTAGGCCATAGACACCAATCTATTTGAGTTGATAGCTTTTTTTCCATAATTTCCATGTAATAATTCATATTTGCATCATCACCTTTGCCTAATTATCTCTGCAACCTCTCTCCTTTCTTTGCTTCCTTTGATTGAAAGTTGTCCTAAACACTAGTTTGTTGCTCAAGGCATGAGAAAGAGATTTTTCATGCTTAATGGTTTAATCTCTTCAGAGGTTCATTACCAAGGCATTACATCTCTCTCATGTTAAGCACAACTTCTTGGTTGACACTTCTCTTTATCGCTTTTTGCACTTAGTGGACATAATTATCACTTTTGGACAAAAATGAATAAAGAATGGCAAGGTAAGGGAAAAGAGGTTAAAATTGGAATAAAAGAGGTGAAAAGAGTAAGAAAATTGAATTGAGTTAGGTTCAATCGGACGTTATATTGAACCTTTCGCGTCGTGAATCATTACATACTCTTTAGTGATGTTAATGATTTAAGAAGCAATGTCTACCACTTCCTTTGAGGTAGCTCCATGATAAGGAGAAGGTGTTGTTGGTTTTTTATTTTCGTTTATTGATCTTTTGTACTATCGGTTCATAGATCATCATGCAACAACTTTGCGACAATTGATGGTTTGTAAATCAAGTCTACTCCTCCCTTGATCAGTTTCATGATAGGGAGAGGCAGAAAGGATAAACATCCCCTGGAAATGCTTTGTTTTTGCTCTGTTACAATTCTGTCACAGTAGGGCAGTACCCAAAAACAGTGGCCAGTCAGCCACCTTTCTGTCCGGCCGACCACTTTTTGAGGTCGGCCGGCCACCATTGTTTATTCATGCAGTATCATTTTGATAGCAAAACATAGTAGAAGCTGAGGCAAAAACAAAATAATTTTCTAACTGCAAACAGAGTAGATTCTAGCAGCAAATAAAGAGGTTTCTGGAGGATGTTCTCTGTTGTGCGCATGTGGTTCTTCGTCTCCCATTCGAGTCCATTAGCTTGTAGCCTTTAGATTAATTTGTATGTTGTAATTAATTAGTTGCTTTCGTTTCATTTGGACTTGTAATAATTAATTAGTGTAGTTAATTCATTTTGAGTTTGTAATAATTAGTTTAATTAGGACATTCATTCGAACCCTCTTGTGCTAGGGCTAATTTGTAACACTTGTAATATTTTGTATGTTTTCCAGCCCTTATTTCATTCTCCCTTTTATTTATATGCTTACCGTGGTAGCATCATATTTTTCGTCTCATATTATTGTCATGTGTTGTATCTATTTTTGCATGCATTGGGTTCGGTTCATCATTCTAACATTGTTATCATTTTCTACTTACTTGAATACGTACATTGTCGTATGCTTTGAGTCGATCCAAATGACATATTAAAATAAACCGAACCTAATAGTTGCATTTTGTATGCGTTGCATTAGTCACTTGCATATTATAACATGCATTTTTCTAATCATTTTCTTCTCTTTGGCTCGCCTTGGATGGGTTCTGGGTAAGCATTTTTTGCTTTAGCATATCGCATGTGTGTTTGTGTTTCCATATCAAGCATATTACCATGAAGCTAAGTGCTTATTTGAAATAATTGTTTAGATGCCTGTGGATGAAGACTATTTCGCTTAAGTTGGGATGATGTTGTTTATTGTACATATGAGCTTACTTATTTAAGTAGCACGTATTCAAAACTCTTTTCAAAGAAACATAAAATCAAAGCATTTCAAAGTGGGTGACGTAGTCTATACTTGTGTGCCTCATATAGTAAAGTTAGCATTAACAATCAAAACAAGAGCATATAGTGTTGATAAGAATCACATCATGATTAGTAGAGGCCGATCTTTGATCGGGTGAGTAGGGTGCTCAATTCATGACCTTCCCCTTTCATACCTAAGTTCTTGAGCCAATACACTTTGGTTATGACAGACAAGTGGCCTTTGGTACGAGTCACGAGTTTCCTAAATTTCCTAAAAATATTTAGGTGGTGACTCTGAAATCTGATAATGCAGTCCATTTCTAGCATCTCTGATGATAAATGATTTTCTAAAGATTTGCCGGATTTGAACTCTCATTTGTGTTTTTTCTATTTCACATTGCACTTGTGAAACTAGATTTAGAATCGCAGGAGTCTGAACTGTAGGGCTATCGTATCCGAGGAGACTAAACCCCTTCGAGTATAGTCTTTTCCCTCATATATGAAAGGTAATAACAAGAAGTGTAGCTAGGGTTTTAACTTTTTCTTGCGCCACCCATACGCATAACTTCTCTCCATTTAATTATATATATAAATGATAAGAGATTGCTTTGAGCTTTGTTATTTTTGTACTGCTATTCTGCTCCATTGACCTAGAAGTCACATTAGTAAGCATAGTGGGAGGTTGTGGAGTCATTAATTGAGCCCTGACAAGGTGAGATTTCATTATGTATTTATGTACACAATACTCATTTTATATGAGTATGATTCCACAACATCATTAGTTTTTTTGTTGATAGGAGTGCATGATGTCACCTTGGTGTGATGTCATCATTAAGACTCCTTGTGCTTTTGTCTTTTCTTTACTTGTTTGTTGCATGTACAAGCCTGTGCATAATAAATTTATGCACCAACTATTACACATGAATTGATGGCATGTATATATAAACTATTTTATACTTACATCTTTGCACCAAATTATTTTGACAGTTTTTTTTTTTTTTTTTAATCTCTTATTGTTTGTACAGTGAAATCTAAAGATATTTTTTTCCTTCTTACTTCTTTGTGCTTTCCAAATGATTAGGTAAACCTTATTTGGTAACTAATTCCACTGCCACCCATTCACCTTAGTTGGTTAGTTTGACCTTTTATAGGGAGATGCCCTTATTGACCATAGACCATTAGTTTGACTTATGTGGGAGAATGCACATATTGAGCTAGCTGCCTAAATATTGGGCTAGTGAAACAGACACTTCCACTATCACCCTTCGACCATGGGTAGTTAGTTTGACTTATGTAGGAGAATGCGCCTATTAAGCAAGCCGTCTGGATATTGGACTAGTGAAGTAAACATTTCCACCACCACCCTTCAACCATAGATAGTTGGTTTGACATATGTGAGAGAATGTGCCTATTGAGCTAGTTGCCTGGATATTGGGCTAGTGAAGTAGACACTTCCACCACCACTCATTCGACCATAGGTGGTTAGTTTGACTTGTGTGGGAGAATGTGCCTATTAAGCTAGCAGCTTGGATATTGGGCTAATGAAGTAAACACTTCCACCATCACTCATTCGACTATAGGTAGTTAGTTTGACTTATGTAGGGGAATGCGCTTATTGAGCTAGCTGCTTGAATATTGGGCTAGTGAAGTAGACACTTCCACCACCACTTATTCGACCTTAGGTAGTTAGTTTGATGATGTGGGGAAATGTGCCTATTTGGCTAGCTGCCTGGATATTAGGCTAGTGAAGTAGATGCTTCTACCACCACTCATTCAATCCCAGGTGGTTAGTTTGACTTATGTGGGGGGAATGTGCCTATCAAGCTAGCCACCTGAATATTGGGCTAGTGAAGTAGACACTTCCACCACCACTTATTCGACCTTAGGTAGTTAGTTTGATGATGTGGGGAAATGTGCCTATTTGGCTAGCTGCCTGGATATTAGGCTAGTGAAGTAGATGCTTCTACCACCACTCATTCAATCCCAGGTGGTTAGTTTGACTTATGTGGGGGGAATGTGCCTATCAAGCTAGCCACCTGAATATTGGGCTAGTGAAGTAGACACTTCCACCACCACTTATTCGACCTTAGGTAGTTAGTTTGATGATGTGGGGAAATGTGCCTATTTGGCTAGCTGCCTGGATATTAGGCTAGTGAAGTAGATGCTTCTACCACCACTCATTCAATCCCAGGTGGTTAGTTTGACTTATGTGGGGGGAATGTGCCTATCAAGCTAGCCACCTGAATATTGGGCTAGTGAAGTAGACACTTCCACCACCACTTATTCGACCTTAGGTAGTTAGTTTGATGATGTGGGGAAATGTGCCTATTTGGCTAGCTGCCTGGATATTAGGCTAGTGAAGTAGATGCTTCTACCACCACTCATTCAATCCCAGGTGGTTAGTTTGACTTATGTGGGGGGAATGTGCCTATCAAGCTAGCCACCTGAATATTGGGCTAGTGAAGTAGACACTTCCACCACCACTTATTCGACCTTAGGTAGTTAGTTTGATGATGTGGGGAAATGTGCCTATTTGGCTAGCTGCCTGGATATTAGGCTAGTGAAGTAGATGCTTCTACCACCACTCATTCAATCCCAGGTGGTTAGTTTGACTTATGTGGGGGGAATGTGCCTATCAAGCTAGCCACCTGAATATTGGGCTAGTGAAGTAGACACTTCCACCACCACTTATTCGACCTTAGGTAGTTAGTTTGATGATGTGGGGAAATGTGCCTATTTGGCTAGCTGCCTGGATATTAGGCTAGTGAAGTAGATGCTTCTACCACCACTCATTCAATCCCAGGTGGTTAGTTTGACTTATGTGGGGGGAATGTGCCTATCAAGCTAGCCACCTGAATATTGGGCTAGTGAAGTAGACACTTCCACCACCACTTATTCGACCTTAGGTAGTTAGTTTGATGATGTGGGGAAATGTGCCTATTTGGCTAGCTGCCTGGATATTAGGCTAGTGAAGTAGATGCTTCTACCACCACTCATTCAATCCCAGGTGGTTAGTTTGACTTATGTGGGGGGAATGTGCCTATCAAGCTAGCCACCTGAATATTGGGCTAGTGAAGTAGACACTTCCACCACCACTTATTCGACCTTAGGTAGTTAGTTTGATGATGTGGGGAAATGTGCCTATTTGGCTAGCTGCCTGGATATTAGGCTAGTGAAGTAGATGCTTCTACCACCACTCATTCAATCCCAGGTGGTTAGTTTGACTTATGTGGGGGGAATGTGCCTATCAAGCTAGCCACCTGAATATTGGGCTAGTGAAGTAGACACTTCCACCACCACTTATTCGACCTTAGGTAGTTAGTTTGATGATGTGGGGAAATGTGCCTATTTGGCTAGCTGCCTGGATATTAGGCTAGTGAAGTAGATGCTTCTACCACCACTCATTCAATCCCAGGTGGTTAGTTTGACTTATGTGGGGGGAATGTGCCTATCAAGCTAGCCACCTGAATATTGGGCTAGTGAAGTAGACACTTCCACCACCACTTATTCGACCTTAGGTAGTTAGTTTGATGATGTGGGGAAATGTGCCTATTTGGCTAGCTGCCTGGATATTAGGCTAGTGAAGTAGATGCTTCTACCACCACTCATTCAATCCCAGGTGGTTAGTTTGACTTATGTGGGGGGAATGTGCCTATCAAGCTAGCCACCTGAATATTGGGCTAGTGAAGTAGACACTTCCACCACCACTTATTCGACCTTAGGTAGTTAGTTTGATGATGTGGGGAAATGTGCCTATTTGGCTAGCTGCCTGGATATTAGGCTAGTGAAGTAGATGCTTCTACCACCACTCATTCAATCCCAGGTGGTTAGTTTGACTTATGTGGGGGGAATGTGCCTATCAAGCTAGCCACCTGAATATTGGGCTAGTGAAGTAGACACTTCCACCACCACTTATTCGACCTTAGGTAGTTAGTTTGATGATGTGGGGAAATGTGCCTATTTGGCTAGCTGCCTGGATATTAGGCTAGTGAAGTAGATGCTTCTACCACCACTCATTCAATCCCAGGTGGTTAGTTTGACTTATGTGGGGGGAATGTGCCTATCAAGCTAGCCACCTGAATATTGGGCTAGTGAAGTAGACACTTCCACCACCACTTATTCGACCTTAGGTAGTTAGTTTGATGATGTGGGGAAATGTGCCTATTTGGCTAGCTGCCTGGATATTAGGCTAGTGAAGTAGATGCTTCTACCACCACTCATTCAATCCCAGGTGGTTAGTTTGACTTATGTGGGGGGAATGTGCCTATCAAGCTAGCCACCTGAATATTGGGCTAGTGAAGTAGACACTTCCACCACCACTTATTCGACCTTAGGTAGTTAGTTTGATGATGTGGGGAAATGTGCCTATTTGGCTAGCTGCCTGGATATTAGGCTAGTGAAGTAGATGCTTCTACCACCACTCATTCAATCCCAGGTGGTTAGTTTGACTTATGTGGGGGGAATGTGCCTATCAAGCTAGCCACCTGAATATTGGGCTAGTGAAGTAGACACTTCCACCACCACTTATTCGACCTTAGGTAGTTAGTTTGATGATGTGGGGAAATGTGCCTATTTGGCTAGCTGCCTGGATATTAGGCTAGTGAAGTAGATGCTTCTACCACCACTCATTCAATCCCAGGTGGTTAGTTTGACTTATGTGGGGGGAATGTGCCTATCAAGCTAGCCACCTGAATATTGGGCTAGTGAAGTAGACACTTCCACCACCACTTATTCGACCTTAGGTAGTTAGTTTGATGATGTGGGGAAATGTGCCTATTTGGCTAGCTGCCTGGATATTAGGCTAGTGAAGTAGATGCTTCTACCACCACTCATTCAATCCCAGGTGGTTAGTTTGACTTATGTGGGGGGAATGTGCCTATCAAGCTAGCCACCTGAATATTGGGCTAGTGAAGTAGACACTTCCACCACCACTTATTCGACCTTAGGTAGTTAGTTTGATGATGTGGGGAAATGTGCCTATTTGGCTAGCTGCCTGGATATTAGGCTAGTGAAGTAGATGCTTCTACCACCACTCATTCAATCCCAGGTGGTTAGTTTGACTTATGTGGGGGGAATGTGCCTATCAAGCTAGCCACCTGAATATTGGGCTAGTGAAGTAGACACTTCCACCACCACTTATTCGACCTTAGGTAGTTAGTTTGATGATGTGGGGAAATGTGCCTATTTGGCTAGCTGCCTGGATATTAGGCTAGTGAAGTAGATGCTTCTACCACCACTCATTCAATCCCAGGTGGTTAGTTTGACTTATGTGGGGGGAATGTGCCTATCAAGCTAGCCACCTGAATATTGGGCTAGTGAAGTAGACACTTCCACCACCACTTATTCGACCTTAGGTAGTTAGTTTGATGATGTGGGGAAATGTGCCTATTTGGCTAGCTGCCTGGATATTAGGCTAGTGAAGTAGATGCTTCTACCACCACTCATTCAATCCCAGGTGGTTAGTTTGACTTATGTGGGGGGAATGTGCCTATCAAGCTAGCCACCTGAATATTGGGCTAGTGAAGTAGACACTTCCACCACCACTTATTCGACCTTAGGTAGTTAGTTTGATGATGTGGGGAAATGTGCCTATTTGGCTAGCTGCCTGGATATTAGGCTAGTGAAGTAGATGCTTCTACCACCACTCATTCAATCCCAGGTGGTTAGTTTGACTTATGTGGGGGGAATGTGCCTATCAAGCTAGCCACCTGAATATTGGGCTAGTGAAGTAGACACTTCCACCACCACTTATTCGACCTTAGGTAGTTAGTTTGATGATGTGGGGAAATGTGCCTATTTGGCTAGCTGCCTGGATATTAGGCTAGTGAAGTAGATGCTTCTACCACCACTCATTCAATCCCAGGTGGTTAGTTTGACTTATGTGGGGGGAATGTGCCTATCAAGCTAGCCACCTGAATATTGGGCTAGTGAAGTAGACACTTCCACCACCACTTATTCGACCTTAGGTAGTTAGTTTGATGATGTGGGGAAATGTGCCTATTTGGCTAGCTGCCTGGATATTAGGCTAGTGAAGTAGATGCTTCTACCACCACTCATTCAATCCCAGGTGGTTAGTTTGACTTATGTGGGGGGAATGTGCCTATCAAGCTAGCCACCTGAATATTGGGCTAGTGAAGTAGACACTTCCACCACCACTTATTCGACCTTAGGTAGTTAGTTTGATGATGTGGGGAAATGTGCCTATTTGGCTAGCTGCCTGGATATTAGGCTAGTGAAGTAGATGCTTCTACCACCACTCATTCAATCCCAGGTGGTTAGTTTGACTTATGTGGGGGGAATGTGCCTATCAAGCTAGCCACCTGAATATTGGGCTAGTGAAGTAGACACTTCCACCACCACTTATTCGACCTTAGGTAGTTAGTTTGATGATGTGGGGAAATGTGCCTATTTGGCTAGCTGCCTGGATATTAGGCTAGTGAAGTAGATGCTTCTACCACCACTCATTCAATCCCAGGTGGTTAGTTTGACTTATGTGGGGGGTTATAGAGGAGCCAATCTTGTAAAGCTTACAAGGTAAGCTAACAAGGGGTCCATCCCTCCATACACGTGTATGGAGGGGAGCCAAATGCAAGACAACTGTGATAAAATATCTGCAAAAGCAGATGCACAGTAGTCGGCCGGCCAAAATGTCATTTTGCCAAAAATGAGTGCCGACCGGCACTAAATAGTGCCGACCGGCAATATACATTGCCGGTGGCAGCAAAAACCAGCCGGTGGCCTCTGGCCATGGCCGGTGGTGTGTGGGGATGCCTCACAAGGCATTCCCTGCCCCTCCAAGGCAAAATGCAAGTGTTTGGTGCAAAACCAGACACTGAACAGTCAAGTTCGGAGATCCTGAGGCAATGCGTGTAGCCGAGACCTCCGGGAACTCCAAACGAACACAAACATGGATAATCACCAAATGTTCCAACGGTGACGTCCAAGTCTTGAGGACGGTCAAAAATGGGGTGTTTACAGCAGCCATTCTCCTGGATTCAGATGGCTTCAAGATCTCAAAACCATTTGACATGGACTAGCTACACTTCTACCCTTGAGAGGCTCACTGGGCCGAAAACCCTGAAGGGCGACCCAGGCAAAAGTTAGAGCAAGAAAAAGAAGACAAATGCAAAAAATGAAGAAAAAGAAAAGAACAAAAGAAGAAAATGAAATGAAAAAATGAAAAGAATTGAAAAGAATAAAAGAACATAGCTCGCAAGGTTGAAAACCTGGAAGGGCGGCCTTGGCAAAAGTTAGAGCGTAAAAGGACAGGTTAATACCCGAGTGTACCTTAACCAGAACTACGTAAGGCTTGATTCCCATGTTTGGGATACGTAGGCAACTTTATTCTGAAGTCCAGCCACAAACACTTCCAAATCGACTGTGTCAATATAATGGTTTTGATTATCTTTGCCTTCTCTGTATCTGAGAGTTCGGTTGTGGTCATCACTTTGAAGACTGATTATAATGCGCTGCGGTACCATTTAGACAAGGGGCAATTTTCCGTTGCTGTGCAGTGCCATTTAGACAAGGGGCAATTTCTTTTTGTTTTGGATCCGGGGTTACGCATCTCGAGAGTAAATTCCCTGCTCATTGAGCAGTGGCCATATGTAAAAATAGTTTTTGAGAACTTTTACTGAGGTTGACTAATTTTCTCGAAAATTACCCCATTTTTTCCAAAACTGGACCATTTCTTGGACCCAAAAAAGGAAAATTTTCAGTGCTCACAACCTGACTTGCATGATTTCAAATCAAAAAATCGAACAAGCATGTTAATCTAACTCTCATGTTGGTCAAAATTGTTTTAGTAGAAAGCCAAAACAAAAAATGGTCAAAATGATGAACTAGGGGCACAGTTGAGTTATGTGTTCCGTCTTTTCTCCATTGTCAACATACTTGCCAAAAAAGGCACAACTGAAGATAATAGCAAAAGGCTGAAAGCTCTCAACATCCTCCAAGCAGCGAGGTATCAAGCCAAGTGCGAAGCACAAATTGAAAGGAATCAAGATATTCCATTCCCTCATCAAGGGCATCGACTAGACGTCGTCAGAAGAAATAGCCGCGAGCTGAATTTCCTGGGCATGAACCCACAATTTCTGTTTATCCATTAACCACCCAGGGGAGGGATAAAAAAATGAGAGATTGAAGAATAGAGAGATGTGCGTTGAGAGAAAAAGTGAGAAAAAGGGCTTTTTCAGAAAAATCGAGCCTGAGGGCCGAGTGATGTGAGAATCACGAATAAGAAAGGGTGGGAAACAATACCCGAAGAAACTAGCTCCTCGCGAACTGAGAGGTCTCTTGCCATTGGGATACGTCTGAGTGTCGTGTCTTTTATTTTGTCTTGATTCTTATTTTGAGTTGTTTCGAATGTCAATAGATGTGTTTAGGTTGTTTACCTTTATTTTTTGTTGTTGAGTCTTTTTCGTTGTGTTCAGTTATAGGCTCAATACCCGGTCGAGAACTCATTTCTCAATTTCAAAATAAGATTGTTTTGTGCTCAGAGTGCTATGCCATTCTCCACATATGTGCAAAATAGGATTCATTCTTTCATAAAACTGCAGGGTTCAACCCAGGTCATTTGAGAACAGTAGAACTAGGACCTATCTGAAGCTATATGGGTTTCGGGCTACGAAGCAAAAGAAAAGAGGAAAATTTTGGAGCATTTGAGTTTGTTTCGACTTTTACAAGTTCCGTCTTTTCATCCCGTGTGTTCAAAATGAACCGAGCACTATGTTATGAGCTGTGTGTTCAGAGTGAGCAGTGTGCTAATATGAGTTGTATGCCGAATAAACAGAGTATTGTGTTATGGGCTGTGTGTTCAGAATGAGCAGTATTCAGAATGGGCTGTGTGTTCAGAATGAGCAGTTTTCAGAATGGGCTGTGTGTTCAGAGAAACAAAATACTGTGTTATGGGCTGTGTGTTCAGAATGAGCAGTGTGCTTTACGAACTGTGTGTCCAACGTGAACAGAATGCTGTGTTGACTATTTCTATGCCAGAATGGCAATCAGAAGTGCTCTCCCGGAGTACCAATTCCTACCAGAGGCATCTTGGCTGTGTTTGCAATGAGTTCCTAGGAGATCAATTGCGTCGGTGGAAACTAGAGTTCGAATGGTTGTTGCCTAGAACACAAAGGTTTGGAATTTCCAAGACTAAAGTCTGGTTTAAATACCCAGGGGTGTATCCCCGGCTTGAAATCTGTATGGAAGCCCCATAGGTTGAGGTAGCAAGTATGTGCCTCGATTCTGGATACTGAACCAACCTAGTCTGTCACCCAGTTGAAGAATAGGGAAAGTTGTGAATATGATCAGGAAGAAAAGCGGCATCCGTGGCTTCCCCAGCAGATGTTGCTCCTTGTTAGCATTTCAGCACCTTTGTACTGTGAGTTGAAGGTAAGTGTTCGAACAACACAATGCAAAGGGAGATCCCCATCAGAGTAGAGCGGTTCACTCACCTCAGGAGGTGCTTTCTAAAGTACCGCTTTGTTTGTTTATTGCATTCCTTAAACATCATGCATTGTATTGCATTCTACCTATCAGGTTTCTTTCATGAACGGTATTGTATGTACTGTTCATTCAGAGAAGTTTCGGTTCAGTTTGACTGATACCTTTTTCCTCTCGCATTTGGCACGCGTTTGGTTTCCCTTTTCTCTCGCGTTTGGCACACGTTTGGTTACTTCTCCTCTCGCGTTTGGCACGCGTTTGGATGACTGCGCTTTCTTGCACAGTCCCTTTCCTCTCTAGCGTGTGCTATGCTAAGAGGTTTTCTCTTTCCTCTCTAGCGTGTGCTACGCTAAGAGGTTTTCTCTTTCCTCTCTAGCGTGTGCTACGCTAAGAGGTTTTCTCTTTCCTCTCTAGCACGCTACGCTGAGAGGTTTTCTCTTTCCTCTCTAGCGCGTGCTACGCTAAGAGGTTTTCTCTTTCCTCTCTAGCGTGTGCTACGCTGAGAGGTTTTCTCTTTCCTCTCTCGCGTTTGATACGCTGAGAGGTGTGCCTTTTCTCCTATTGCATTGTTATACACACCCTCTTTCCGAAACACGGGCATATGTTCCTATGTTTTTCCTTCTTTTCGAAACACGGGGTATGTCCCTATGGTTCTCCTTCTTTCCGAAGCACGGGGATATGTCCCTATGTTTCTCTTCTTTTCGAAACACGGGGATATGTCCCTATGTTTCTCTTCTTTCTGAAACACGGGGATATGTCCCTATGTTTCTCTTCTTTCCAAAACAATGGGACGGGTCCCTATGTTTCTCCCTCCTTGGTTAAGAGCATTTGGAACGTGTTCTAATGCTTAGGCCACTCCGAAATAGTGGGACGTGTCCCTATGTTTCTCTTCTTTCTGAAACAGTGGGACGGGTCCCTATGTTTCTCCCTCCTTGGTTAAGAGCATTTGGAACGTGTTCTAATGCTTAGGCCACTCCGAAACAGTGGGACGTGTCCCTATGTTTTTCCCTCTTTGGTTAAGAGCATTTGGAACGTGTTCGAATGCTTATACCATTCCGAAATAGTGGGACGGGTCCCTATGTTTCTCCCTCCTTAGTTAAGAGCATTTGAAACGTGTTCCAATGCTTAGGCCACTCCGAAATAGTGGGACGGGTCCCTTTGTTTCTTCCCCTTTCGTTAAGAGCATTTGGTACGTGTTCCAATGCTTGAGCCATTCTGAAACACGGGGATACGTCCCTTTGTTTCTCTCTCGTCCCTTTTCCTCACACAATTTCAGCGTGTTTGGAATTTTGTTGACCTCTTCTCACGATTTCAGCATGGTTAGAGTTTGGTTCTTCCTCACACGATTTCAGCGTGTTTGGAATTTTGTTGACCTCTTCTCACGATTTCAGCGTGGTTAGAGTTTGGTTCTTCCTCACACGATTTCAGCGTGTTTGGAAATTTGTTGACCTCTTTTCACGATTTCAGCGTGGTTAGAGTTTGGTTCTTCCTCACACGATTTCAGCGTGTTTGGAATTTATCTTAGGCTGACAGGTTGTTTTGGACCTCCTCTCACGATTTCAGCGTGGTTGGAGTTTGTCCCCCTTAACATCTACTATTTTGTGCACCTTACATGTATTGCGCATGCATTTTATCGCGCTATTTTGCGCATCGCACTGTTTTGTGCACCTTACTTGTATTGTGCATGCATTTTATCGCGTTATTTTGCGCATCGCGCTGTTTTGCGCCGTGTCCATTACTTGCATTGTGCATGCATTTTATCGCACTATTTTGCGCGGTGTCCATTACTTGCATTGTGCATGCATTTTATCGCACTATTTTGCACATCGCGCTATTTTGCGCTGTGTCCATTACTTGCATTGTGCATGCATTTTATCGCGCTGTTTAGCGCATCGCACTGTTTTGTGCATTACATAGTATTATTCGCGCTATCTTGCACACCTTACCTGCACTTGTTAGTGCATTGCGTTATTTTGTACACTCCCTTCCGCATTGTTATGCGTCACACTTAGGTTGCATTGTCTTGCATCCCTTCCGCATTATTATGCGTCACACTTAGGTTGCATTGTTATGCATCCCTCCCGTATTGTTATGCGTCACACTTAGGTTACATTGTCTTGCATCCCTTCTGCATTGTTATGCATCACACTTAGGTTGCATTTTCATGCACCCCTCCACTTGCGTTGTTACGTACTTTTCACTTGCATTACTATGCATGTTTCTAATGATATTGTACCTGTTTAGTTTCTTTCTTTTGCAGGCACGATATTGTATGTACGGTTCATTTGAAGCTGGGGCGACCAGACGAACCAGACGGTATTGTATCTTCTCCAGGTGAGACGTAGCGAGAATTGTATAATTCTCTTACATCCTTTCTGCATGTAATGTAGTTTGGTTCATTTTCGCTCGCTTAAACTATTGCATTTATTGTGTATATTTACTTCGTTACAACTTTTTGTGCATGATCATTAGTTATGTTTGGCTTCTTGCATTGTCTTTTGCATCTTGCCCCTGCCTGCGGGCTCATCTTTTTATTATCTTGTCTGTTTGTCTAAGTCTTCGATCTTGTCAAAAATGGGTCGTCTCTGGGCTTTGACATTCACTCCCGTCACTTATGACTTTCGAGTTCTGTCAAAGAGGGGCAACTATAGACACCCCATTTTTTACCGACCTTAAGACTCAGACGTCATCGATTGAGCGCTCGGTGATGGTACATGTTGTGCTCGTTTCGAGTCTCCAGAGTTTTGACTGACAGCCTTGCCTCCGGGCCTCTGAACTCTTTTGTGCTTCGGCTTGGTTTGTGAACCGAATTTTGTTTTCTCTTCCCGGAGGGAGAGAGAGGTCTTGAAGACCATCTCTTTGTGGTCGTAGACCACTTTTTGTGGTCGTAGGCAACTTTTCCCGTTTGGAGACTAGTTTTCAATTTTTGGAGCCTTTAACCGCGCGCTTTGTCTCGGGACCGCTTAACGTTCTCCGTTTGGCGTGATTTTTGAACCACACCTTGTTGCCTCTGCCTAGAGGCACACTGTGGTCTGGGAGACCACTTTTGTGGTTGCATACCACTTTTGATGCTCGTAGACTAGTTTTCGAGGCTTTCGGCCGCGTGCTTTGCCTCCTGATCTTTCGTCTTGCATCCGCTTTGGTTTGTTTTTGGTACAAACCTTGTTTTCCTTGTTTGGAAGGTGGTCCAAGGGTGGGAGACCAATGTTTCTCCTGGCCAACCACTTCTTTCTCTGCCAGCCAGTTTTCTGGTCGGACAACTGGCTTTCTTGGTCTTTAGGGCATCTTTTCTGGTTGGCCACCACACCACTGCATTGTTTTTATGCCCTGGACTCTCTCCCACCATGGCTGACCAGTTTTTGTCTTTGTGGACCACTTGAAGTGGTCGGTCGACCACTTTAAGTAGCAGGCCGACCACTTCAATTGGTCGGCTGCTTTTTGACACATTTTTGGAGATATTTTCCTCCAACTGGCACAACTAGAGGACATTAGGGCCATCCTCCATACACGTGTATGAAGGGATTGCTTTGGTGCTTAGCTTCTCCTAGATGCTTTGGTGCTTAGCTTCTCCTAGAAGCTTTGCCTTTCCTCTTCTATAAGAGGGAGGCTCCTCCTTCCTCCTCTAGGTTCAGAAAAACCAGCTGAGAGGGATAGATATAGTGTTGTATCTATATCTCCTTGTTCCTTCATTTTTGTGCTTCAAAAGTGTAGATTTGTCTTAGTTTAACACACAAACACACACTAAAACACCTTGCTTGGGTTGCTGAGCGGCTAAGAGGTTGTTTTTCGTGTTCTTGGACTGGTTTAAGCTTAAAGAGGCTACTGGAGTTGCAGTTATAAAGGAGGTCTTCAAGGGTGAGTCTTTAGCCCTTAAATCCCCCTTTCTTGCTTAAGCTTTTGAGCCTATTTGCTTACTGTTTTAAGCTTAACACTTAACTGGAAAAAGTTTTGTTTTTGTGTGCTTAAAATAGTTGTTTAAGGTCACTTTTTCGTTTGGGGTGTTTTACCCCCTCTTAGGCCTTGTTAGGCCTTGTTTTGAGCCATCCCTTTAGGCTCTTGTTGAACCCCTTTGCATGACCTTTCTTTCAGTAGTGGAAATGTGGTTTTGGTGTCCTAAAAAGGAGAGGGTCATCCCCTCTCCTTATATTGTGTTTACTAGCTTCATATGCCTCATATTTGAGCACGTTTGATAAGCTTGTGTTAGCTTGTTCTTAGCTAGTATTTGTGGTTATTTTGCTGAGGCATACCACTGTTTTTACTTGCTTTGGTCACTCCATGCATGGTTAATACACCTGTAGTGTAAATCACACAAACTCGCTTTGTATGCTTCATGAAGTAGCATGTCATTCTAGCTTGTTTTCTTTCCATTTCAGCATGTTTTTGGTGATGTTTTGCCATGTCATGACTCTGTTTTGGTTTGGTTTGGTTGGCCCTTGCATACTCCATGCACTTGTAATGCAATTCCATAAAAAAGCCTAACATGCATCATGTTGTAACATATCATTCTAGCATGCTTTTGGCTTAACTTCATGAAGCTTTTGTCCATGTTTTAACATGTTTTAGCTTTGATTTTGGTGGTTTTGGCCATGCAAGACTTGTTTTGTATAGCCATGGTTTAACCTAGCTTGTTAGCCTTGTGTATTGAGTCCACTAGCATACATTGTTTGGCCTATTTCAGTGATTTGGCATCACTTGTTATGTGATTTTAGTCCATGTTTCATGGCCATACATTCACATTTGTTACTTATTCAATACGTTGGAGGGTTGGCCCCTTTATGCTTTAACATGAACCATTGCGTATGCCTTCATGCCATAGCTTGCGAGCCATCATTTCAGTGCTTATTTGGGATTATTTTGTTATGATATAACTCTAATTTTTGCTGGTCGAGTCATCCCATGCTTGGTTTTAATAGGTGTAGTGTAATCCACCTTATTTGCCTTATATGCACTGTCACGACCCAAACCCGGCCCTATGGGTTTAGTACCGTAACCGGCCAGTAATCCGAGATTACCGAAGGCCTGCTTAACAGTAATACAGTGAAACAGAGTACAGGGCCTGGCGGAAGCCAATACAGTAAATAAATAGTGTCCATTGAGCTGTGACAGTCTGTATGCGAAAAGGCTATTCATATATTCACACATAAACAGTACAGAACAGTATGTACAATATTTACATTCATTCAAACTAGGGACTCAACCCTACAGAACAGTGCAGAAAACATTCCGTCTGTACAAAACAGTACGGTCTATACAAAACAGTAAAACAGTACAGAAGGGGGAAAAACAGACAAAACCCCCCCAAGCCATAGCATGGCAACTCGGAACCTCGCAGTGAGGCACAAAGGCTGGCTTGACAAAACTGGAGTAACCCTGACGCCTCTAGCTGCGGTCTGGTGCCTGAACACCTACATATATATATGAGCAGTGAGCTAAAGCCCAGTGAATAACATAAAGCGTAAAGGGGTTTAGAATGAATGTCCTTACAGTATGAAAACAGTTCATTTCAATCAGTAATTCAGTTGCTCAGTACAGTAAACAGTCATATGTGGTACATCCATTAGAATATCAGTAACAGTAGGTCTTAAAAGACCGAACAGTAATGATGGCCATCAGTCAGTAAACAGTAGTGGTTCCAACAAGGGAACCGACAGAGATCTCTGTGACAGTAACAGTAACAGTAAACCGTAGATACTAAGGATGCCACAGTACAGTTCAGAAATAAAGGACATACATTCATTCAGTAAATAATACCAATTCAGTAAACAGTTCAGTTCAGTATTCAAAAGATAATCAGTTGAACATATCTTTACACAATTGTTACTCACAGAGTTCTGGGCTACAGTATGCTAGAGCGTGTCTCCCCAGTTGCCAACCCTACACAGTGTACCGTTGTGCCTCAGCTCGGCCTTTCACAAGATTGTTTATAGAAATGGGCTCGTCCATTCGGATATCTTTGTATGGGCTCGGCCCACTTTAGTTCTGACGATGGGTTCGGCCTATCAACTCGGCCCATAGATTAAGTCTTGCAGCTCAGCTCGGCCCAGCCCAACATCGCGGCTGGACTAGCCTTTCCTCAGCGAGTTGGGCCCAAGTGCTTGAGGACTTGGGTAGACTATTGATCATGGAGTTGGGCTTAATTGGCTTGCCCATATATTCATCTAACCCACTTGGATTCGGGCTTTAGTGGATTGGGCCGTCCCAAGGCTTGGATCCGACCCGTTTGATATTCAGCCCCTTCATATATATATATTTGTCAAAAAATAGAATATTAGTACGTAAAGTTTGGTTAGCCGTGACTAATCTAACAACTCGAATCCCAACCCAGACCTTCTACTCACTGTGACGACATACCACTCGGCAACGAGGGCCTCGGCTTCTACAGTATATGGATCAAAGGCCTTTTTGAATTAGTAACTATTAAAGTATTTGATTTAATTTATTTACTTATTAAAAAATTATAAAAATAATTTTAGAAATATTTTAAAATTTTATTTTATCTTTAAAAAGATATTTTGTTTTGCTATGTGTTTTAAATTGGTGTCAAATATTTCTCAACATTATAAATAAAATTATATAAGTATCAAATATAGTAAAAAAAATAAAATTAGATAATTTAAATAATAGTATTTAACTATTAATGATACTAGGATAAAATAATATATTAATTAACATATTAAAACAACTTAACAAAAAACATAAAAGCCAAGCCAAACCAAACCAAACCAAATCAAGCCTTAAGTCTCATCAAATAGGGTCGGTTGCATGAATCCTTCTTCCCTACTTGATTCTATCCAAGGCCATTTCATTAGTCAAATTAAGACATTTATATCTTTATTTACTCTATCCAAGGCCTAACTCTATCTTTTCTAGTCTTGGTGAATCCTCATCTCAGCAACACTCATCTTCTCTATATATTATTCTTAGTTGCCCAACATTTCATCCCACACAACACCGTTAGTCCAATAGTGGTTCTATAGAACTTCTCTTTTAGTCTAACGAGTACTCATTTATCGCACAGTACTCCAGACACACACCTCCACTTAAGCCACCTCGCCTTAATTTTGTGGACCATATACGCTCTAATCTCCCTAGTCATTGTGATAATTAATCCTAAATAACGAAAATGTTCACTCTTAGGTAGTTCTTGGTTCTCAACTTCACTTCTCCTTTACTTCTAGTGTGATTGTTACTAAAATTACACTCCATATACTCTGTCTTAGTTCTGCTTATCCTAAATCCTTTAGATTCAAGTGCTTTTCTCTAAATCTCCAACGTAGTGTTAACTTCTTCTCTAGTCTCTCCACTAACATGATATCATCTGTACACCAGTAGTTGTTCAAGTTCATCAGTGATGGTGGTGGATTGATCTTCATCGACTTTGATTTCTAGAGAGAGAGAGAGATGGGAAACAATAGCAAAGTAGAGAAGTCGGCGCAGAAGGAGAAGAAGAAGATTTCATCTCTGGCCTCCATTGCCAAACCCCTTGCTGGCAAGAAGCTTAGGAAATGCACTCTTAAGCTCGTCTGCCAAGGTATCATCTCTCTCTATGTATATAGAGAGAGGTATATATTTATATATTTTTTATTGTTTGAGTGGCTGAACACAAATGCTTGAATAGAGGAGTTAAGGAGGTGGTTAAAACTATTCGTAGGGAAAAGATATATGTCAATGACCAAATGTATCGATTGTATAGTTTTCTCTCTGTATAGGTAAATGTATGTATATATATCTACACTTTCTCCATCCAAGATTAGGGTTTGGTGTTTCCTCAAGAATGAGAGACTCTCTCTCTCTCTCTCCAGTTGTATCATGGACTTGGGGATGATTCTCTTTGTCTCTCTCTTGGGTATAATTTCTCTCTCTAGAAATTCTTTCTAGATCCTAATTCTTCAAATTGAAAGTAAGGGGTGAGGTAGATATGGTTTTGAGAAAAAGATTGACACTGAGAGAAACAGGAAAAGATAAAGATTGAACAGTTTATTGTTTAGTAGTTTCTCTTTCATCTTGCATCGTTTTAAACCAGATTTGATCTGTGTTCAAATTTTAACAGATAGATTGTAATGGATATGAAATTGATAGATCTGTCTCTACACCTGTTTTATTTGTTGTGTTTTTTGTTTCAAAATTTAAACAAATTTGTAAAAATTTTGTAGTGTGTTGCTTCATTGATCATTTGCTAGATTTTCAACAGATAAAAAATTGACTAAGGTTAGGTTATACCACTAATCTGCCCATTCAAAAAATTGAATAGATAAAAATAGATTTTAATAGATAAGAAAATTAGCACGAGAATTTCAATATATAGAAAAAATTAAAGAGAAAAACCCACAAAATTTGAACAGATAAGCAAAATAATTGAACATATGGAGAAAAAATTCAACAGATAGGAAAAAAATTGAACAAATAGGGAAAATTTGAATAGAAAGAAAAATATCCACTGGACTTAACGTCTTATACGCTCCTTAAATTGGATTTATCACCAATTTTGTAACGCCTTGCTAAATGATACAAGAACGCACCACTTACCAGCATAACAGTACACCAAAAAATCATATTTCTCATTAAAGATTCAAAGATTACAATTTCCAAGTCTACATAACCATGACATCGCATACATGACTCCCAGTTCAACGAATTAGATGACTTTACAAAAGAAAAGCCCCAAAGGCATACAACATTATAAGCCACTTGCCTGTTTGTAGCTGGTTTCTTGCTCCTTGGAGGGGTTAGTCTCCTCAGATACGATAACCCTACAGCTCAGACTCCTATGGTTCTAAATCTAATTTCACAAGTGCAATGTGAAACAATAAAAACACAAAAGAGTTCAAAATTGGCAAATCTTTGGAAAGTCGATTTGTAATCAGAAAATGCCAAAAATGGACCGTATTGCCAAATTTTAGAGCGTCACCTAAATATTTTGAAAAATTTAGAAAGCCCGTGACTCGTGCCAAAGGCCACTTGTCTGTCATAACCAGAGTGTCTCGGCTCAGAAACTTAGGTATGAGAGGAGAAGGTCATGAATTGAGGACCCCACTCACCCGATCAAAGATCGGTCTCTAATAATCATGATGTGATTCTTATGTACAGTATATACTCTTGTTCCAATTATTATGCTATTTGTACTATGTGATGCACACAAGTATAGACTAATTCGCCTAATTTGGAACGTTTTGAGTTCATGTTTGTTTTGAAAAAAGTTATGAATATGTACTACTTGGAAAAGTAAGCTCATATGTACATTAATCAAATCATCCCAACTTAAGCGAAAAAACCTTCATCCACCGACATTCAAGAGGTATATCAACTAAGCACTTAGCCTCATGGAAAACATGCTTGATATGGCAACACTAATATACATGCAATATGCTAAAGCAAGAATGCTCACCTAGTACTCAACCGAGGCAAGCCAAAATAGGAGAAAATTGTTAGAAAAATGCATGTTCTAATATGCAAGTGACTAATGCAACACATACAAAATGCAACTACTAGGTTCGGTTTCTTAAAATGACACATGACTTAACTCAAAGCATGCGTTTAGCACACGTATTCAAGTAAGTAAGAAATGGTAACAATAAAGTTAGAGTGATGAACCAAACCCAATGCATGTAAAAATGGATACTATATACGTGGTAATGATATATGAAACTAAAACGTGAATGCAACTATCATAAGCAAGTAAATAAAAGGGAAAAAGAAATGAGGGTTAGAAGACATACACAATATTACAAATTGCTCTCATACAAGAGGGTCCGAATGAATGTCCTTAAACTAATTATTACAATATCAAATAAATAGAGTAAACTAATTAACTAATTATTACAAATTTGAATTAACCTAATTACTAAATTACAACACACTAATATTAAAGCACTGAATTAGTGGAACGAGAAGTGAGGAGCCATGAGCACACAACCGAGAACATCCTTCCCGGAAACCTCTCTGTTTTGCTGCCATATTCTATTTTGTTTGCAGTCAGAAAATAATTCTATTTTTGCCTTAGCTTTTGCTCTGTTCTATCATGAAAATGATACTACTTGTCCAAAATAGGGTGGCTGGTCAGCCTTGAAAGGTGGTCGGCCGGATGGAATGATGGTCGGCCGACCACAATTTTTAGGTACTGCCCTGCTGCCATAGAATTAAAACAAAGCAAAACAGAGTGTTTCTAGGAGAAGTTTATCCTCTCTGCCTCTCCCTATCATGAAACTAATCAAGGAAGGTGTAGACTCAATTCGTAAACCATCAATTAACGCGAATTCATTGTGTGATGATCTATGAATCGATGGGACAAAAGATCAATAAATGGAAATAAAAGACCGACAAAACCTCCTCCATATCATGGAGTTACCTCAAGAGAAGTGGTAGACATTGATTCTTGAATCACTAACATCACTAAAGACTATGTAATGATTCAAGACTCAATGGGTTCAATATAATGCCTGATTGAATCCAACTCAATTTTATTATCTTTTACCACTTTTATTCGAATTTTAATCTATTTTATATTACCTTGCCATTCTTTATTCATTTTGTCCAAAAGTGATAATTACATCCACTAATGAAGAGAAGTGTCAAACAAGTAGTTGCACTTAGCATGAGAGAAACGTAATGCCCTGGTAATGAACCTCCGAAGAGATTAAACCGTTAAGCATGGAAGGTCTCTTTCTCATGCCTTGAACAACAATCAATTGTTTGAAACAACTTTTAAAAAAAAAAAGAAAACCAGGAAAGGAGGGAGGTTGGAGAGAGTTATTACAAGTGTGAGTATATGTATGAAAACTATGAAATAAAAGCTATCAACTCAAATAGATTGGCATCTAAGGCCTAAACCACCAAACCTATGAGAATTTACAATAACACAAGCATAATATGCAAAGCATAAACTAAGAAAACACACTAAAACAACCCCAGATTAGTAAAATAGTGCTGAAAATTATCGTGGAAAGCTAGAAAAAGTAAACAAAAATAAGAAGGGAACAAAGCTAATAAGCAAGCCTAAGGAAGGGTGGACAACTCCTCCACTTTTTAGACCTTAAAATCATATGTTTTAGCCTCTGAAAATCAATAGCTAAAAGTTCAGAAACAAATGGGAAATACAAGGACATAAGCTTGGAATAAGGTTCAAGGAATGCTGGTTAGGTTAACCCCTCTACCTTGAGTAGATTTTAAATCACAAGTTTCAGCCCACAAAAAAGTCCAAAACAGAATATAAATACCAATAAAAAGAGGAGTGAAGAGTAGGTAAGAGATGGCGAGAGTTATATATTTGAAGAGAAGACACTCTTTTGTTCACAAACCATAAAGTGTTCACTCTCAAGGGTTAAAATTTTAGCTCAACAATCTCAGCAAGAAGCCTCAAAATATTGGTTTAGGAAGTGCATGTATAGTGTATGTATATTGCAAGATAGAGAAGGAGAGTGTTTAGCAAGATTTAGGCACTTGGAAAATTTTTCTAACCTAAAACCATGAGGGATGGTCGCATATTTATAGAAAAACAAGTTCATTTGTCGGAAATATCTGTACGGAGCTAGTTAGTGCAAGGTATGCACATGGGGGGGGACAACTAGCAGCAAAGTATCTGCCTAGTGGGAAACATAGCCGGCCGACCTTGTAGGGGGACGGCCGGCCACTAAAAATTGGCCTGCCGGCTACCTGTTGGCTAGTAAGCCTCTGAATGGATAGGCTGGAAAAAAAATTAAGTGTTGGTCCAAAAGGGGTGCAAGATTTTAGGCTCTAAAACTCAAAACCGAAGCTTCTTGCTGAAGAAATTGAACGGTTGTACAACACACTAATTCATTATTAAGTGTTCACCATGAGGTGCCCAAGTTTTAAGGGTGGTCAAAAATGGGGTGTCTACAGTTGCCCCCATTGGACAGAGCTCGAAGTCATGAAATGACATGAGTGAATGTCAAAGTCCAAAGACGACCCATTTGACAAGGCCGTAAGACTTGGGCAAAGCAATAAAAATATAAATGCAATTGGTTGAACTTGAAAGTTACCTATGTACCCCTTCAGAAGGAATCAAACCAGCGTAGTTCATAGGCAAGATACAAATGATATACACAAAGAACACTGTTGAAAAGATAGACTTACATGCTACACAAAACCAGTTATTTTGAGAATCCATGATCATGCAAGACAATGCAATAAGCGATAAATGAATGATAACATATGAATGAAACATGCCTCATCTTAAATCAAAATATATCTAACCGTGCTTCACACGGAAAAGGGTAAGGAATCAACAATTCTAAACACGTTTCATGTGAAATAAGGAATGACGATGCAACCACCAGATGTATTTCTCTGTATTTCATACGGAGAGAGGGAAGGTTGTAACCAGGCAAAGCAACGTCCTAACGTGTTTCACGCGAAAGGGCGGAAGGATGGTGTAACCAACAGACATATCTCACTGTATTTCATACGAAGAGAGGGAAGGTTTTAACCGAGAGAAAACAACATCCTAACGCGTTTCACGCGAAACGACGGAAGGGTGGTGTAACCAATAGGCATATCCCACCGTATTTCATACAGAAATGGGAAAGGTTTTAACCGAGGAACAAGGATAGTGTAACCAACAGACATATCTCTCTATATGTCATACAGAGAGAGGGAAGGTTTTAACTGAGGAACAAGGATGGTGTAACCAACAGGCATATCTCTCTATATTTCATACAGAGACATGGAAGGTTTTAACTGAGGAACAAAAGTGGTGCCAAACTACATTTCACGCAGAGAGGAGGTGAGAGAAAAGGTACAAGCCAAACTATGCTTCACTTAGAAAGGGAAAAGAGGGTACAAGCCAAATCACACTCGTGTGACAAAGGTAAACACAACAAATAAAAAGCACAACGCACATGAATGCAACATAATGCGATATAATTAATGCGAAATACAATACGATGCGCATTTCATGCAATATAATAGGCAACAGATTTGAAAAGATAAACATAAAACAGTATTGAAAGCACTTCATAAAGATCTCCGACTTACTGGACAGAGGTTCTCAAAATGCCCAAAAGGATACAACTTGCTCAAGCTTGAGATCAAAGCACTTTCTTCTTCAAAAAAACGGCGGGACTTGAAACGGTGTATCCGGAATCACATTTCGAAACTTTCTGTTATAGAAACAAACCCAATTTCTTCAATTTTTCACGTTAGGCTATGTACAGGACTCTTTACGCATAGAATAGGCAAGGCCTCAGCAAGAACCAGGCCTAGACCAATTATAAAGCTAGCCAGCAGGCCACCCGATTGGGTTTTGGGTGCAGTTTTGGTTTTTTTACCTTATGACTTATAAAAACAACACAAGGGCTCATTCTAACTGATCTATACCTACTGAAAATCATAACCTTCTCTCTGTATGTGCTCTCTCTCTCTCTAGATTTACACTTTACTCGTGTTACCCAACGTCCCACGTGATTTTTTTCATAAAACACCCATAATCCCCTACATTTTGAACCGATTGAAATTTTATTTGGTTGAGTTTTGTGGGTTCTCATTGTTTTTGACTCATTGCTCTCGTGTTTTTCTTGGATTTCGCACTTTTTCTCTATTTTTCTCTCTCTTAAGGTTTGACTTTTCAGGTCTTCCACTTTTTTTCCTCATTTTACCTCATTTTTCCTCACCACTCACTATATTCCACATGGAAAATGACATTCCTCATACGCCCTCTTAAGGTACCCATACTTCCACCTGCTGACAAGGTTGAGGAGCCTATAGCTGACGAGGCTGACAGGGCGGCGGAGGACATCCCCGCCAACATTGAGGCGAAGGAGATCTACCCTCTAGGGCCTGAGCTTGAGTTACTACCACTGAGGGTGAAACCATTCGACCCTGCCACTTACCACCCTCAGACACACGAGATGGCCCCCTATGGCATGTTGCAGTTTAAGGACTTTGCCCCGAACGCACTTGAGAACTTTCTGTTGAGGAAGCGTGCCTCTCATCTTTCTCATGACGCTGCTGAGGAAAGAACCTTTTCTTTCAAGCACTCTGCTTGTTTTTCCATTTCATTACAACCTCTCATTCTATTATGCATTTGACATATTCTCCTTTTTTATCACAGGGTAACGTTCTCTCCTGGAGAGGCTACGGGGCGGTGATGGCTAGAGATTGGTACCAGGAGCTCCCTACTCGGGTTTGCGAGCTAGTTGATGAGGCGGGCTTTGGCCTATTCTGTTCTAGGCTCACAAAATTGTTGGCCAATCGGGCCTTGCTCAGTGCCTTAGTGGAGAGGTGATGGGACACCATCAACTCTTTCCATTTCTCCTCCATCGGGGAGATGATGATGATTCTCTACAACTTCTCGATGATCACTGGATTGAAAGTAGGAAGTGATCCAATTCCTTTCGACCTTGACATGGGCTAGTGGGAGGCTACTTGGATTCACTTGCTCAACGCACGCCCTTCTTTGGGCAAGCCAGCTATGATCGGATACAGCTGGTTTTATGATCACTTCCATGGGAGCCATCCAAAGACCTAAGAGAAGATTGAGCAGTACACCAGAGGCTTCTTGATAAATCTCCTCGGAACCACCTTGTTTACAAATAGGTGGAATACTGTAGACCTGTACGTACTGAGCGCTTTAGTTGTATTGCCCCAAGTTTGGTTCTATGATTATGGTGGTACTAGCCTCGCTACCCCATATGACTACATGAACTCTGGTTCCCGTAAGAAGGGGAACATGGTCGGAGACTACTGAAAAGCCTGGGAGGCACACATGGCACTTCTGTTTGTTCCTTATGCTTTCTGCTTTGCACTTTCTGTCTTTATCTTTGTTCATACTTGTTGACTCACACAAACTGATCCCTTCTTGCAGCTATGGGTATACGCACCTGCCCTTGCCCTAGTTCCGAGGAATGAGGTAGAGGCGGCTGTGCCTTACTCCCGGCGGTATGACAACATGTGTCACCCTAAGTGCCACGACGATACCACATTTGCCTACTACCACCGATACTTTAACACGGCAATGGCACGAGAGGTACCATACTCACTTCTGTTCCAATTCCATTTTCAATTCTATTGCTTTGGCCCATACTTTGATAGTTGAGACAATTGGCAATAACTGACATTGGTGAATTCTCTGTTTGCAGGTCACGTGGCAGCCGTGGCTAATGATGCCAGCCAGGACGTGGGACGACTATGCAGGGTCTTGGGATACCTCCCGGATACGGATCCTACTGGAGGGCCCCTTCTTCCAGACTTGGTATCTCGAGGAGAGGTTCGTGTGCTAGACCCAAGGTCTACCTGCCCCTGTTGTTCCTGCTCTGCCTCTATCATCCATGAGGACAACCGATGGTCTCTGTAGACCGCCCCGAGAACTCCGCTCTCCGCGCTGCGAGGGCACAAATTCATTTTGTTCTTAGCTGCTACAGTTCGGACTCATGTCACGGTTCTGAATCTAATCTCGGAAAGTGCAATCCAAGATTGATAAATCACTAAAGATTCCAAATCCGACAAATCGTTTTGGAAAATCGATTTTTATAAAGAAGTGTCAAACATGGACTACTTTGCCAGATACAGAGTCACCACCTAAATGTTTTATTTTGGAAAATTTAGGAAACCCTAACTTGTGCCTAAGGCCATGTGTCCGTCATCACCAAAGTTGTCTCGACTCGGGAACTTGGGTACGAGAGGGGAAGGTCATGCAATGAGCACCCCCACTCGCCCGATCAAAGATCGGCCTTTACTAACATGATATTTTGTTTTTGAAAACATATGTGTTCTTATTCCGGTTATTAACCTAGAATTACTATGTGATGCGCACAGCATACAAGTATAGACTAGATCGCCTAAGTTGGAACAAAACATTTCGTGTTCGTTTGTTTGAAAATGGTTTGAAGTTTGCTACTCGCAAGTAGGCTAAGCCTCAAATTTCAATGAATTGTCCCAATTCAAGCAATCCAACCTTCACCCATATGCATTCAAGCAGTTTAACACTTAAGCAGTTAGCCTCATGGCAAGCATGCTAATATGGCAACATACACATCTCATGCAGTATGCTAAAGCGTAAACACTCACAGTGTACTCCGAGCCAAAACAAAGAACTAGTTAGAAATCATGCATGATCCTAGTCCATGTTAAGATGGCTAATGCAACACATGCAAAAATGCAACTAAAATAGGTTCAGCTATTATAAGATGGCATATGAAATGCAACTTGGTACATGTATTCAAATTGGAATTGAAATACAATGCAGTTTGTATGATGCGCTGAGCCCGGTGCATACAAGATAGATGAATGAATGCACGCATGCGAAGCATAAGTATGCTAAACACAATATGCCCTAAAACTAACCACTGAAAGCAGGTAAGTAAAAGGGAGAAAGAAATGGGGGTTGGAAGACATGCATCGTACACAAGCACGCTTATTACAACAGTTGGCCCTCTCGACGGAGGGTCCGAATAATGAGCTAACTAGCTAATCTAAGCTAATTAAACTAATTATTACAAACAAAACTAATTAACTAACAAGTTAACTAATTAAGTATTACAACACAAATTGAATAGCTAAGCACATTAGCTAATTAAGTACAAAACCAAAGCATAAACTAGCTAAGCAAATTAGCTAAGTAAAGCAGTAAAGAAATGTCCTCAGAGGGAGAAGAATGCACGCATGCTCGGTCGCCTCGTTCGGAAATCCACCGCAATGCCCCAATTTGCCTCTGTTTTCATTTGTTCTCAGAACTTTGCACCAAGCTCCAGATAGCTTCTAACTCACCTTGGGGACCTGTAGGAGCATGGCCAACCACCTAGGGGTGTTGCCAGCCACAGGCCGACTAGTTACCATTGCTGCAGACCAGAAAAAGTGGTCGGCCAGCTAGTTTTTCTGGTCTGCTGACCACTTGTTGCTGCACTTCTCCAGTTTGCTGCAACAGAGAGCAAGAAAGGGCATGGCAATGTATTTGCAAGGTATGTGTGCACAACCACCCTCCCTATCATTTCATAAGCTCATGGGAGTGTGGTTCTCAACTCTCAGGCCACCAATCGCGCATTTTAATGCATGATGGCTGAGAAGCCAAATTGCACTATTCAATATGAAATGAATGCACGCATAAATACATAAATGCCTTTACCTCTATCATGTATGATCAAGAGGGTCGGCGACCGAGAATTGAGGCACGTTTCATTACTTCAAGTATGAAACATCCCTCGTTTCTCGTGTTTGGACTAACACCTAATCCAAACACAATGCAAGCAACAACATGCATACTCAATGCAATGTAACATGGCATACACAATGCAAAGAATAACGTGGCATACACAATGAAAAGAACAACATGGCATACGCAATGCAATCAACAACATGGCATACACAATGCAATGTAACAACATGGCATACTCAATGCAATGTAACATGAGCATACATAATGCAAAGAACATGGCATACACATTGCGATGTAACATAAGCATTTCAACACAAAGCAATCGACAAGCATGCGAACAACATGCAAATGACAAGCATGCACAATGGACTTAAACTGAATATGGACGGACCTCAGTCATGCCAAAACAGTGGCCATAATGCTAAGAAATGAAGGCACGAAAGCATATACAAACATGCACATGCATTGGCCTATCAACTAGGCCTAAGAGCATAACCCTCAAGAGTGCTCAAGGTGTGATAAACATGGGAGTGTAACAACACTATAAGCTCTGAAATAAGGTATGAAATGATGCCAAATCATTCAATCAACACAAGTATAGCATGCAAAGGTCCTTAGGCATTAAAGCTAGTAAAGAGGACTACTCTATAGACATGCAATACATGGCACAAATGCATGAACCAGCTACAAACAGAGCTCAAGTATGTCCAAATAAAGACCAAAACATGCTAAGATGGGGGCTCAAATGTCCAAGCATGCATGCATGCACACTTGGCCACAAACAAGGCAACAATGCACAACCCTTAGAGGTACTCAAAGGGTGAAAGAAATGGGAACATGGCAGTCCTATATGCTTTGAAATATCATGTGAAATGATGTCAAATCATGTACATGATGCAAATGAAGCATGCTATGGTATGCAAAGCTTGAAGCTAGCATAGGCATTTGTACTACAACTATGCAAAACATGAAGCATATGGTCAAGGCAATCCAAAATAGTCCTAGAACATGTCAAAATGATACTAAAACATGTATGAAAGGAAGCAAAAACAAGCTAGCATGAAGGGCATGAAGCATGGAATATGCAAGGCCAAAAGAGAGGGTTACACTACACCTACCAAGACCAAGCATGAGATGGCTTTGACAACAGAAATCAAAGTTATATCATGGGAAAATAAACCCAAAAACACATTGAAACGATAGCTCGCAAGCTTAGGCATGAAGGCATACGCAATGGTTCATGTCTAAGGTATAAAGGACCAACCCTTCAAAGCATGGAAAAAGTGACAAATGTGAGTGCATGAACATGAAACATGAACTGAAATCACATAACAAATGATGAAAATAGTCCAAGTAATGCATGCTAGTCGACTTATTACACAAAGCTAACAAGTTAGAATGCATTATAGCTATACAAAGCATGGCATGCATGACCAAAACAACACAAATCAGAGCTAGAGCATGCTAAAACATGGACAAAAGCTTCTTAGAGTTAAGCCAAAATCATGCTAGAATGATGGTCTAAAGCATGATACACATTAGGCTAGTTCATGGAATTGCACTACAAGTGCATGGAGCATGCATGGGGCTATCAAACCAAACCTTCACAGAGGTATATCATGGAAAAATAACACCAAGAACATGCTGAGATGGACTCAAAACAAGCTAGAAAGACATGCTACTTCATGAAGCACACAAAGCTAGTTTGCAAGATTTACACTACAAGTGTATAAGGCATGCAAGGGATGACAAAATCAAATCAAAACAGTGGTATGCCATGTCAAAATAACCCCAAATACATGCGAAGATGGAGCCAACATAAGCTTAACAAACATGCTCAAACATGAGGCAAATGAAGCAAGCATACAAAACACAAGGAGAGGGGATGACCCTCTCCTATTTGGGACCTCAAAACACCATTTCCACCACTAAAAATCCTCTGTATTTCCGTGGTAAGAAGGCCAAAACAAGGTGGTCCCAATAGCTTAAAAGGAAGGTTCAAAACAAGGCCTAACAAGGCACAAGAGGGGGTAGACTACCCCCAACACCAACAAGGCCTGAAACAAACATTTTAAGGACTGAAAAATAGAACTTTTTGTAGTTTAAAGTCAGGTCTAAAACAATATGCAAGTAGGGCCAAAATCTTAAGCAAAAATAAGGGTTTAAGCGGTTAGTTTCTCACCCTTGTAGAACAACTCTAGAGCAACAACTCCAACAGCTTTTTCTGACCAAAACCAGTCCAAAAACTTCAAAAACAACTTTAAGGGACCTCAGCTCCAAGACTATGGTGTTTCACTATGTGTTTGTGTGTTAAAGTGTGATAAAAAGGCACTTTTGAAGCACAAATGTGAAGCAAAGAGCAAGATAAAGACAAATGTATATCCTAAGGCATGAGGAAGGAGGCTCCCTTATATAGAAAAACATGTAACAAGCTTGTTGGACAAGCTTTAGGCCTAAAGCCATCCCTCCATACACATGTATGGAGGATGGCTTTTGTGCCCTCCAGCTATAACAGCTGGCTAGAAAATATCTCCAAAAAGGTGATGGAAAGCTGCCGACCACTTCAAGTGGTTGGCCAGCTACTTCTACTGGTCGGCCGACCAGTGGAAGTGGCCGGCCATGGTGGGAGATGGTCTGCAGCATGAAAGCAAGGCAGTGGTGTAGTGGCCGACCAGAAAAGGTGGTCCAAAGACCAAGAAAACCAGTTGGCTGACCAGAAAACTGGCTGGCAGGAAAGAAAGTGGTCTCCAAGGGGAAGAACTGGTCTCCCACCCTTATACCACCTTCCAAACAAGGAAAACAAGGTTTGTACCAAAAACAAACCAAAAAGGATGCAAGACAAGAATCCGAGAGGCAAGGCTCGCAGCTGGGAGCCTCAAAAACTAGTCTACGGGCACCAAAAATGGTCTACAATCACAAAAGTGGTCTTCTAGACCACAGTGGCCCTCTAGGCGAAGGCAACAAGGCATGGTTCGAAAACCAAGCCAAACGGAGAACGTTAAGCAGTCCCGAGACAATGCGCGCGGCCGAAGGCTCTGAAAATCGAAAACTAGTCTCCAAGCAGGAAAAGTGGTCTACGACCACAAAAAGGTGGTCTACAGACCTCTCCCTCCCTCCAGGGAAGAGAAAACAAGGTTCGGTCCACAAACCGAGCCAAAACACAAAGAGTTCAGAGGCCCAGAGGCAAGGCACTCAGCCGAAAACTCCGGAAACTCGAAACGAGCACAACATGCACTAACACCGAGCGCTCAATCAATGATGTTTGAATCTTAAAGTTGGTCAAAAATGGGGTGTCTACAGTCTCCCAGTTGAGGCCATCGTACAGTACATGGCGAGCAGGATGTCGATCTCTTTCGAGAAGTCAAAGACTATGCGGCCTTTATCAGGACTCATTTGATACCACCTTTGATCGGAGCCCGTGCAGGAGACGCTAGAGATGCTACTCATGCTACCGAGCCTGGTATTGAAGGGGCTGCTCCTGGTGCTCCCGCTGATATTAGTGAATTCTTTGTTCGCAGGTCACGTGGCAGCCGTGGCTGATGATGTCGGCCGGGACACAGGACGACTATGTAGGGTGTTAGGACACCTCCCAGATACAGATCCTACTGGAGGGCCCCTTCTGCCAGACCTGGTATCTCAGGGAGAGGTTAGTGCATCAGACCCAAGGCCTACCTGCCCCTGTTGTTCCTGCTTTGCCTCCATCATCCATGAGGACAACCAATGGTCTCTCATTCGAGGCCATCGTACAGTACATGGCGGGTAGGATGTCGATCTCTTCCAAGGAGTCAGAGACTATGCGGCCTTTATCAGGACTCATCTGATACCACCCTTGATCAAAGCCCACGCAGGAGATGCTACTGACACTACCGAGCCTAGTATTGAAGGGGCTGCTCCCACTACTCCCGCTGACATTGGTGAATTCTCTGTTTACAGGTCATGTGGCAACCATGGCTGATGATGCCGGTCGTGAAATGGGACGACTATGCAGGGTCTTGGGACACCTCTCGGATGCGGATCCTACTGGTGGGCCACTTCTGTCGGACCTGGTATCTCAGTTCGTGCGCCAGACCCAAGGCCTATCTGTCCCTGTTGTTCCTGCTCTACCTCTATCATCCATGAGGACAACCGATGGTCTTCCAGTCGAGGCCATCGTATAGTACATGGTGGGCAAGATGTCGATCTCTTCTGAGGAGTCAGAGACTATGCGGCCTTTATCAGGACTCATATGATACCACTTTTGATCGGAGCCCGCGTAGGAGACACTAGAGATGCTACTCGTGCTACCGAGCCTGGTGTTGAAGGGGCTGCTCCCGCTATTGCTCATGTAACCAGTTTTCCGGTGATCCCGACCGCAATCCCATGTTGGCGGCCGAGTGGGACAGCCTTTCAGATGCCGGTCGATTTGTTGGAAGGGGAGCATGGGTACGTCAAGGACCCTGACGTGCAGCAAGTATGCACTTTGCCTCGCAGTTTGTAGTTCATACTTCCTTTTTCTGTATACTAATGGTCAAACTCATTTGCAAGTGCCATTAGAGTACGTGGACGGCCTCCTTGGATTGGTCGTCTCTCTAGTCCAGATGGTGCAGAGGAGGGAGACGTTGCTTACCTTCCACGGTTATCACGTATTCTACCTTTCTCCTTCCTTTGACTTGCACTGATTCTTTTTTGCTATATTCATGGTGTTTTGTACCACACTATACTAATTTGCCATATTCATGCTGATTCTGCACTAATATTGTTCTGACACTCTGTACTGCTCTATACTAATTCTGTACTGTTCTGTACTAATTTCCTGCTTCTTGTTTTCAACCTCCACTTGCACCAGTGGCACCAACGGCACCTCCTCTAACGATGGGGAGGAGAGGCAGACAGGACCTAGTACCCAGCAGGGATGAGAGTCAAGGTCAGGGTAGAGGTAGGGGTGCCTAGAGTCGGAAGGGGTCCTAGAGTCGAATAAGAGAGTCTCAGGCAGATGAGACTTCCTTCTCCTTAGAGCCAATTTCAAGTGGAGATGATGATGAGACTAACTACATCGAGGAGACAACGAGCAAGCCCTCTAAGTCTGAGAGCGAGGATGATGATGATGCTGACTCGAAGTCAGGAAGAGGGGAGGAGGCTGAGACTGGCTCTGGGTCCGGGAGTGGAAAGGATGACGATGACTCAGAGTCTCATTCCTCTGACGATAGCGATGTTGATGACGATAGTGCCTCTGAGTTCCCTCTATGGAAAAGGACAAAGAGAGCCTCTTTAGCCTGATATGATCGATACTGACTTTTGTATTTTCTTTTTCTTTTTCTTTTGTTTTGGTAGTTTAGCACTTGTATAACTTCAGATAGGTTTTTACGTTTGTTTTAAAACACTTGTATTTTCTCTTTCGTAAAAACTATGATCGGAGTAAAACCCTGCAGTTTTATAAAACGGGTTTTATTTTGCATCCCAAGAACGGCACCACACTTGCATAAAACTGATCAAATTTTGAATTTGAGACTAAAATTGCTTATATTTTAACGGTGTTCGTAACCTGATATTGAGCCGACAACTGACCCAAAATGCAAAATATAACTCGATAATTGAAAAACAAAGTCAAAACTACGTAAACACATCTATTTACACTTGCTAGAAACAAAAGACTCAAAAAAAGACCTCAAAGTAAAGAGAGGCCAAACATAACACTGCTGCCAACTGCCTGGCCAACACATATAGTCGGCCAGGCACTTGAATGGACGGCCGGCCAGGAAAGGTGGTCAGCCAGCCAAGACATGTGGCTGGACAGTTGGCAACATCTGTCAGCCACTCACACAACCTTATCCTCTATAAAGGTTTTCTATTGCTGTTTCTTCAACAGAGTATTATCTTTGCTGTTGTTTTCTCTGAATATGGAGATATTTCTTGCCAAGAGGCTCAAGGATTAGATAGCCACTTTGGATGACACGTAAAAGGTAAATTTCTGTGATTTCAACATAAACGCGCTTTTTTCGTTGAGCCGTACTTCATTTTTTTTTTTCGTTCCTTCATGTCGCTATTCGATACTGGAACCCAGTTACACATGTATTTTGCTTCAATGCACAAGAGATGTGCCCAACCCTTGAAGAGTTTCAAGCTTTAATAGAGTCCCGGCGATGAGGAGATTATGCCTCAACCTCGTTTTGGCCATGCATGGGCTCTTGAATGGATATGTGGGCTTACTTTACACGAGGCTCGATCCTTGGCTCGTGACGGGGAGTTCGATATACCCAGCTTGATCCATCGATTTTTCGGCATTAGAGACAAAGATGACCTCTCTGGCGAGGTTGTCATCAACATGCCCTCTGTTTATGTTTGCTTGCACACTTCCTTCTTGCCCCTAGTTACGGCAGAGGCAGCATTAGGTTAATCGAAGTGGTCCAATGCCTCAAGGAAGGTAAGAGCTGCAAAGGTTTGGCATTGGCTAAGACCCTGATGGGTTTAGATGCTTTTCATCGGCGAGAGATTACTCGGTTAGCAGGGAGTCCATTGCTTCTCCAAGTATCATTTCCCACCTTTTCTTCTTTATGACTTTTCACATCACTTGGCACTCACTCTCTATTTTTCCTCTCAAAGCTCATTTCCTTACTTTTCTCTCAACGTACATCTCTCTATTCTTTAATCTCCCTTATTTTTCATCCTTTCCCAGGTGTGGTTGATGGATAAGCTGAAGATAGTGGACCCTTGCCCCGAGTACTCGACCAGAGCTTACTTCTTTTGTCAGCCTCTAATGGACTTTTCTTCAGAGGGATTGTGGTGCTAGTGGACGTGTAGTAGATTTGCGGCTGATATCACTTGGCATTACCCCTAGCTTAATTTGGCAGAGATGGGCTACAACATGTCCTGACAGTTGAGTATACAATTGATTGGCCTTACACACTGTGTGTTCTATTTTCTATTCCGGTTCAGACGCTAGTCTGGACATGATCAGACTCGTCTGAAGAAAGAGGTGGAATACCTGGCTCAATTTCTCGTTCATGCTTCACACTTGGCCCCGATACCTCACTGCTTGGAGGATGAGAGAGATTTTGGCCCTTGTTGTTGGCTTTAGTTACACCCTTTCTAGCTTGGAGGACGAGAGAGATTTTGGCCCTTGTTGTTGGCTTTAGTTACACCCTTTCTAGCGAGTGCTTGGCTTGGCTTGAGAATGAGACACATGTTGGGCCAATTTTGGCAGCAGAGACTTCTACGAGTACGAGGAGAAGACACAGGACCACAGGACTTATCTGTGCCCCTAGTTTATTGCTTTGACTTTTCTTTTCAAGTTTTACGATGTAAAAGCAACTTCGATTTAATCACAGGGTTGGAGAATATACTTGTGTTGAAATCAAGGAATTAAAGTTGTAAGTACTGAAAATTTTCCTTTTTGGTCTAAAATGGTCTATTGTTGTAAAAGGTAAAATTTTGAGAAAATCAACCTCACTAAAACTTTTCAAAATAATTTTCGGAAATGGTCACTACCTGACACACACGGAATCAATCCTCAAGATGTACAACCCTAAATCAAAAGATCATAACTGCTCATAACTGCATTCACCATCACTGCTTTATCTTGTAACTGGCCCTCCTACCAAATGAAGGTAACACAACCAAGCTAACAGATGATGGAAAAAGATGGACCAATCAAACAAAATGGATAGGACAGTGGAGTTAGAGATTGTTATGGCTGAATGTCGCGACCCAAACTCGCCCCTATAAGTTTGGCGTCGTAACCGGCCAGTAATCTGAGATTACCAAAGGCCTTCCTGTATAATAAAAAATAATTGGGACTAGCAGAAGCAATATACAAAACACCAATAGTCCAATGAGTTGTGCATCTATATGAACAGATATTTACATGTAAAAACGTTAATTTACCCACATTCAGTACATAACTTATAACTTAACATCTTATACATAACATATGCACATAACAAAAGTGTACTTCACGATCAAAAGCCTGACAACGGCCTTCCAGGCCTAGCCCCAACTCAGAGGCACACAAAACAACTTGATAAGCTTCAAAACGGTGGCTCAGCTAAAGATCCCTTCTAGGCTTGCCCTCCAGAACGCTCACCTATACATATATATATATAAACAATGAGCTAAAACCTAGTGAATAACATTAACGTAAAGGGATTAGTGAACGAATCCCAAATATATCATATCCGTAAAATAAATCATGACACAATTATTCATATCAGTCTTATATCAGAACATAACATAATGGTATATCTCATAGAACATATCACATATCGTCTTACGACTAGAGTAATCGGTTCCGGATACCGATTAAACACATATCACTACAATGATGTGGCTAACAAGATCTCGTATCACATGTGTCATGGACTCGCATTTACATGTCGTCTCCCATGACTTGGGACTATCTATGGATGCCATAATAGATTCGCAAATAGGACATTCGTTCACATAATTAAAATAACATTTCAAAAATTATAACTTATCGCATAACAGTTGAAACATAGTTCATATCAACATATCTTTACAGAAATGTTACTCACAGTGGGCTTCCAGAACGGTTGGTCAACCAGTCCTTGACTCGTGACCTACAATCACAAATATGCATAGCACGATACACAATCATCTTAAACATATTTAGTTCACTTAAGCTTTTAAATATGGATGGCTAGAATTAAGAATTAATTAGATTATTAATTTTCTTTAACCTCTAATTAAAACATGTTTAGTCTTGTATTAACCAAACTAATTAAATATAAATAATCTAATCATATACCAACCCTTATTAAGTTCACTAATTACACAATTAAACTTAAATTAGGCTCATACACATTAAATTACAATTATTCAGTCATGTTTAAATTACTGAATCAGAAACTCATAAACATATAAATTTCGCAATTCAACTTCAATTTTAAGGCCCGAAACTTCTTCAAAAACACTTTAAATTCACAATTTCCAAGTTCAAACAAAAATCATGAGTTGAAAACAACCTCAAATTGCCATGAAGAAATCAAACTCTCACTTTATTATGTACATGTATGTAAATGTATAAAACATGCAAGTGTGAGCTCTAAAACTCAAGCTTCCATGCAATTCCCTCTCAATTGAAGACCCATGCAAGAATTCCAATAGATAAAAACAAATTTCCATAAAAATCATGCCATGTATGTAGAATTTGGGAGCTAAAACACTCATTCTTCACATATGAACTCATGCATGTAACAAGCTTTTCATTATATGAACCCTCTTCAAATAAGTTCATATTTTCTTGCCTAATCTCATATTCTTTAACTTAAGGGCATAATTCTTCAACTACATTCTAATTCATGAAATTAGGGAGGAGAATCGTTGCCAAAAGGGAGTGAATTGTGAGGGGTAGAGTGTAGTAGCAATGGTTTCTTCACTTCACTTTTTTTTCTTCTTTCTTCCTGGGTTGAGTTTACACGCTCAAGTCTCTCTTCCTCTCTCTCTACGTGTATACTGTGAAGCCATCCAATAAGACCCACAAGCTCTCTCATCTAAATTCATTTGATGAGTATGAAAGACACTAGGCTCATATTAAATAGATTAATAGGTTAAGTAAAATTACCTAAGGCTAAGAGATTAATTAAGATTAATTTGACTCAAAGTAAATTAGTCTCAACATCTTAAAATCTTAATTACACTAAATTAAATTATACTAATGTGTATTAAGCTCTAATTTCTATTCAATTATTTAATTCCAACCTATTAAAATTAGCGAATCAGACGGAATCAATTTTTAATTAAACTTCACAGATAACTCTAAAAATTCCAATTAACATATCATCGTACTCAATTTTGATTTATGAACCCATTTATGTCATCAATTTCAATTCCAAAGTTGTATTCTCAACAAATAATTTCCCAATTTGAACAAATATACACAAATTAAATCATATAATCCGCAATTAACACATGGATAATTCAGTTAATTATAATTTGCATTTTTGGGGTGTTACAGCGAACTTCAAGATAAAGTTGCCTACATATCCCAAAGATGGGAATTAGGCCTTATGTAGTTCGGCTAGGGTTCACTCGAGTATTAACACTCCCCTTTTGCGCTCTAACTTTTGCCAAAGCCGCCCTTTCAGGTTTTCGACCTTGCGAGCTCTATTTTTCTTATTTCTAATTTTTCATTCTCTAACTTTTTCCTAGGTCACACTTCGGGTTTTTAGCCTAGCGAGCCTCTCAGGGATATTATTTCTTCAACTTGCCCATATTGATCGGCTGTGAGAACTCCAAGCCATCTAAATCCATGAGGATAATCGCTCCTCCTAACCAGATAGACTTGATGATGTAAGGACCAGTCCAATTGGGTCTGAACCTGCCCCTAGGGTCATGGATGGGAGCTCAGTTATCTTTGAGCACCATATCTCCTTCCTTGAGGTTTCTAGATTTAACTTTCTTGTTGAAGTCCCTAGCAATTCTGTGCTGATATCCTTGGATATGATACAATGCCTTCAACCTCCTGTCGTCAAACAACATCAATTCTTTGAATCTATTCTGCTACCAATCTGCCTTTGTTATCTAACACTTGGCCATGATTCTCAATGACGGTACTTCAATCTCAATTAGCAAAATAGCTTCCATTCCATATACGAAAGAATAGGGGGTTGCCCTCGTAAATGTTAGAATTGACGTTCTATAACCCCAAAGTGCAAAAGGTAGTTTATCCGACCAGTCCTTGTAGGTCTCCACCATCTCCTGTATGATGTTCTTAACATTCTTGTTAGCGGCCTCAATGGCTCCGTTCGTCTGTGGTCCATATGTTGATGACTTATGAAAAGCCACGTTGTATTTCTCGAACAAATCCACCACTTCTTTCTTGAAATACGGGCCATTATCCGAGATGATCTCATTTGGTACCTGTAGCTCGACTTTCATGCTCCTTTTAGATACGACTAGCCCTACAATTCGGACTCCCGTCGTTTTGAATCTAATCTCACAAGTGAATGTGAAATAGATAAACACAAAAGAGTTCAAATCTGACAAATCTTTTGAAAAATTGATTTTGAATCAAAATGCGAAAAACGGACTGCTTTGCCAGATATAGAGTTGCCACCAAAATATTTTTAGAAAATTTAGGAAACCCATGACTCGTTCCAAAGGCCATGTGTCCGTCGTCACCAAGATTGTCTCAGCTCGGGAACTTAGGTACAAGAGGGAAAGGTTATGAATTGAGCACCTCACTCGCCCGATCAAAGATCGGCCTCTACTAATCATGATGTGATTCTTATTTACATTATATGCTCTTGTTCTGATTATTAGTCTAACATTACTATGTGCTGCACACAAGTATAAACTAATTTGCAAAAATTGGAACACTTTGATTCATGTTTGTTTTGAAAATTATTTCGAATATGTACCACTTGAAAAAGTGATTTCATATGCACATTTGATCAACTTATCTTAATTTAAGCAATTAGCCTTCATCCACAGGCATTCAAGAGTTTTATCAATTAAGCACTTAGTCTCATGGTAATCATGCTAAACATGGCAACAATCACATGCATGCGATATGCTAAAGCACAAAAATGCTCACCTCGTACTCCAAAGAAAGCCAAAAGAAACAAAAGAGTTAAAAAACATATATGTTCCTAAATAATGCAACATGACTAATGTAACACATGCAATGATGCAACTAATAGGCTCAGCTACTAATATACCATGTGAATCAATTTGAAAACATGTGGTTTAACACGTATTGAACGAAGTATTTTATACGACAATGCTTTGTTAGAATGATGAATCGAGCCTCAATGCATGCAAAACAAATGGATGCAAATCATAGAATATGCTAAAAGAAACATGATGTTCTAAATTACCCATCGTAAGTAAGTAAATAAAAGGGAGAAAGACGTGGGGTTGGAAGACATACACATTATTACAAGCTTGCCCTCACGTAAGAGGGTCCGAATGAATGGACTAGCTAATTAATTACCTAATTAAGTAACTATTACAAACCCAAATGAAATAAATTAACTAAACTAGCTAATCAATTAATTATTACAACAATAAATTAATTAACTATTCTAGTGAATTAAATAATCACAATACAAAACCAACTAGCTATTCTAACTAATTAGTTACAAATTCGCTACTTTTACAACATTACTAATATTATAACAACACTTCTCAGATCCCGAGAATTTAGGGATGGCTCATGCATGAACACAAATTTCCACCCAATAATGCTCTCCGTTTTGCTACTAGAAGGCCTCTGTTGTACAGTTAGAAAATTGCACATGTTTTCCACTTCAGCCTCTGCTCTGCTCTGCTAGAAAAAGGACACTGCCTGCCTGGAAAAAGTGGCCGGCAAACCAAAAGTAGTGGCTGGCCACCCACTAAAAGTGGATTGCCGTCTAGTAAAAGTGGCATACCGGCCACTGATTTTGGTTCTCTTCTACAACAACAGAGGACAAACAAATCACAAACCAGAGTATTCTCAGGGAATGTTTGTCCACCATGCCTCTCCTCATCAGCAAATAGATCAAAGGAGTACGCAATTTCATTGTGTGACTACTTATGAACCAAGGGACACAATTTCAATAAATGGTAAGGAAAGACCAACAAAACCTCCTCCCTATCATGGATTGATCAAAGGAAGTAGTTGACCTTGGAAACTTGAATCATTTCATCACTAGCAAGTATGAAATGACCCAAGTTTCCATGTGTTCAATTAACGTCCGATTGAACACTAAATTGCTTTATTATATTGCATCACTTTTAGTCCCAATTTTATTACTTCATTCCAATTACCTTCCATTCATTAGTTCATTTAAGTCCAATAATTAACTTTATGTCCTCTAATGGAAAGAAGTGTCAAACAAAGGGTTGTTTTAGGCATGAGAAGTGTCATGCAATTGGAAATGAACCTTTGAAGAGATTAAACCATTAAGCACAACGACCTCAATCTCAAGCTTAAACAATCCATCGGTTGAAACAACTCTCAAAGCGAATGAAAAATCAAGAAATGAGGGAGGTTGCAAAGATGCTTAGAGGTGAACACAAGTATGGAAAGTAACAAATAAATGCTATCAACTCAAATAGGTTGGTAGCTAAGGCCTAAACCACCAAGCCTATGAGGATCATTACACTACAAGCATACTATACAAAGCTTAAATGAAATAAACACCTCAAGTCAGTCCTAAATTAGACTAAAATAGTGCTGGAATTGATGTAAAAAAAGCTTGAAAAAGTTAGCTACAATATTGAGGAATTTAAGTTAGTAAACAAATCAAAGGAAGGGTGGCTAACCCCTCCATTTTTGGGACTTCAAAATCACTTTTTTAGCCTCTGAAAATCTCTGAAAATTAGTGGTAAAAAGATCAAAAAAAGTTGAGAAAACAATGGGAAACACAAGGGCAAAAGCTTAGACAACAAGGTTCAAAGAATGGTGGTTAACGTCTCCACCTTTGGTAGCTTTAAACCACAAGTTTCAGCCAATAAAAACAATGTAAAAATAATTCAAAATCAGCAAGAAAAGATAAAAAAAACAAGTAGTGTAAAGATTCTCAAAATTATACCTCTTGTAGCAATGCAACTCTTTTGTTAACAAACCCACAAGTTCTCACTCTCAATGGTTGAAATTTGGACTCAATAATCTTAGTAAGGAGAGCTCCAATATTGGTTTAGGAAGTGTTTAGGTAAGTTGTGTGTGTTGCAAGATAGAGATAGAGAAAGAATTTCAAGTTTTGGGACTTTTGAAATTTTTTTGTAACCTAAAAACATGAGGGAAGGTCAAGTATATATAGAAAAATAGCCTCTCAGGTCGGAAATATCTGTATAGGAACAGCTGGAGCTTTTGGTCGACAACTGGCAACAAATATCTGTGTTTTACACAAGTGACCAGTAGGCCACTAGTAGTGGGTGGCCGGCCACAAATAGTGGGCGGCCGACCACAAAAATCTGCTTCCAAGCCTAACTTCAAACATGAATATCTCCCTCATCCAGACTTTGTTTTAGGTTATTCTTGAGTCTAAATTGAAGCCCCAGAAGGAGACTTTCCAATGAAGGTGGCAGCACATATAAATTCTAAGTGTACAAAGAGATATGCCTATTTTAGTGAAGGTTTCTCATTTCTATCTTAACCAAATTGATGCCTAACTTCAAGCGGCCATATCTCGCTCATCCAGACTCGGATTTAGAAGATTCTTAAGTCTAAATTGAAGCCCCGGAAGTTCACTTTCCAATGGTGGTGGTCTCATAACTAAAGTATAAGTGTACAAAATGATATGCCTAATTTAGTGAAGGTTGCCCAGTTCTCTCTTAACGGTTTCATGCTCAACCATTTCTCCAACTAGTTTTCTTCCATCCCCCCCCCCCTTTTTTTCTTCAACTCCAAACCTATAAATAAGAAGTTTTTAAAGATTTTTCAAATATTTCACCTCCCCTCCACTTATGTCCACTTTGTCCTTACTCGGTTTACCGAAAAGTGCAATGTTTAACGAAATGCGAGCCTTGAAACATCGTAGAAACATTTGGAAAAATATTTTGAAAAAGAGGGTTTTAAGGTCTAAAATAGTTTTGGTTAAAAATGGGGTGTAAGGTTAGGATTTAGAAGCTCTTTTTGCTGAAGAAATTGAACGTTTGTACAGTATAACTTTCATCATCGAATGATCAACTTAAGGTGCCCAAGTCTTAAGGGCAGTCAAAAATGAGGTATCTACAGTACCCCATATCTGCAGATGATATTGGTTCTGATGAACTTGGCCTCATGTGATGCCTTCAACACAAAATATGACTGAGCTTCCACCCATTTGGTAAAATAGTCAATCGCCACTAGAATAAACTCATGTCCATTTGAGCCCTTTGGTGAGACTACCCCAATGACATCGATTCCCCAGACTGAGAAAGGCCATGGAGAAGTCATGTTATAAAGTTTTGACTGCGGGATATTCATGCGATTGGCATGAATTTGACAGTTGTGGCATCACCGTACAAAGCTAATACAATCCTCTTCCATAGTTCACCAATAATGACCTTACCTGAGGATCTTCTTGGCCAACATCACACCATTCATGTATGCTCTGTATTCTCCTCCAAGGATGGCCTCCATGAGACGTTTCGACTTTTCTTCTTTGACATAGAGCTTATGCATTCCCAAATGGCCTCTCTTGTACAACTTATTCCCATAGATGATGAACTGGACGGCCAGACACCGTATTCCCCATTTATCCTTGGCATTTGCCCTTGGTGGATACACATCCTTCTCCTGAAAATTCCAAATGTCGTAATACTAGGGTTCTTGTCTTGAACTTCATCTATTGTAGCTATCATCTCATCAGTAGGTGTATACTTTTGTTCAATGATGATCAGACACATCTTAACCCCAAACAATATGTCTACCATGGAGGATGGAGTTACCAGCGCATTAGTAAACTGGCTGTTCTCTCAGCAGATGTGTAAATGTTAGTTTTTTGAACCTTGGAATCATAATGTCCAGGGTCTGATGATAAACCTACATTTTCTCCTTGACCTTCCAGTCTCCGTTGGCTCGAAAAATAACTAGATTTGAATCTCTGATGACGTCGAACCTTGTTGCCTCTAGTTCTAGGGTAGCTTCTAATCCAGCGATACACGCCTCGTATTCTGCTTCATTGTTGGACACTTTGAATTAAAGTTTGAAAGCTAGGTGTATATGGAAATTATCGGGTGCTATCAGCAACATGCCTATCCTATAACCGTATTAATTAGCAGCTCCATCAAAGTATTCTACCTGTAGAATCTCGTCGTCTGGAAATAAATACTCTACTACCTCATCTCCTTCTACTGGGTGGTCTGCTAGAAATTCTACTACCGCTCTCCTTTTGACGGACTTGCGAGTGACATACTTGAGGTCAGACTCGGAGAGGAGAAGCAACCAATGAGCTAGCCTACCCATAAGCGCTGGTTTCTCAAAGAGATATTTGATGGGATCTAGTCTCAAAACCATAATTACGGAGTGAGCTAATAACAAGTAGTGTCTCAACTTCCTAGTTGCCCAAACCAAAGCTAAGCAAGCTTTCTCTAGGAGAGTATAGCGGGTCTCGTAATTTAGCATCTTCTTACTCAGATAATAGATGGCCTTCTCCACTTTAGCTTCTGATTCTTGAGCTAGCATGCACCCCATGGTCGAATTTGTTACGGACAGATACATGATCAGTGGCTTCCCCGATTCTAGCGGGGACAATACATGTGGATTCTGAAGGTACTGCTTGACCTGTTTGAAAGTGAACTGACATCGATCATCCCATCAGTATTTTTTCCCATTTTTCAAGAGACCAAACTGTGGTTTACAAGTCAAGGTTAATTTTGAGATAAACCGTCTTATGAATTTCACTTTCCCCAGAAAGTCAAGCATCTCCTTTTCAGTCCTTGGTGGTGGTATTTCTAAGATGGCCTTGATCTTGGACGAATCTACTTCAATTCTCCTCTGTGTAATCAGAAATCCCAGCATTTTCCTTATAGTCACCCCAAAGGTATTTCTGTGGGTTCAACCTCAGTTTGTACTCCTTGATCCATTCAAAGAATTTTTGCAATGCAGTGTAGTGGCCTTCTCGCCCTTTGGACTTAACGATCATGTCATCCACGTACAAATCAACTTTTTTATGGATCATGTCGTGCAAAATGGTGGTTGCAACCCTCTAATATGTATCACTGGCGTTCTTCAACCCAAAAGGCATAACTCTGCAACAGTAGGTACCCCACGATGTGGTGAATGCAGTCTTCTCTCTATCCTCCGGTGCTATCAAAATCTGATTATACCTGGAAAATCCATCCATGAACGATAGCAACTCATGACTGGCAGTGAAGTCTACCAGTTCGTCGATGTGTGGCAATGAAAAGTCGTCTTTCGGACAAGCTCTGTTTAGATCCCGAAAGTTGATACGGTCTTTGATTTTGCTATCCTTCTTCGGAACTAGGACAATATTGGCCAACTAGGTAGGGTACTCAGACACCATCAAGAAGCCGCATCAATCTGCTTGGTGACTTCCTCTTTAATCTTTAATACCCAATCTGGACAGATTCTGCGCAGTTTCTACTTGACTGGTCGGGCCTCGTGGTCAAGAGGGATCCGGTGCTATACAATCTCAGGATCGATTCCAAGCATATCTTCGTAGGACCACGCGAAAACATCTTTGAAATCTTTTAATAAAGCGATTAAACGCTCGCGTTAACGTGGACCCGATCTGGACTTAGCGGGGATCCTTCTCAGTACCCACATTAGTTGTAATGATTTCATCTATGCAAGGCTTAGCACGCCTCTTCTCCTCCTAGTCAATTAAGTTTTTCAAAGCCTAAGAAATTTCTTCCTCTTCATTTTCATTAAAATTTTGAAAATCTTGGTCAATAAAATAAATCAACTGCACAGAAAAGTAAACAGAATCTACAGCATTCTCATTCATAAGTTTTGGCTCTTCAGTTACAACATACTTGAAAGAGAAAGCAAAAGAGGACTTAGACAGGACCTTGGCGTCTAGGTTACCACCCCCGGAAATGCCAGACTCAAACTCCCCAGACTGACTCAAATCTGATTTCGACTTAACAGACTTGGTGAAATGAGATTTTGACTCATCGTCTGATTCAGAACTGGAAATAAAGCCCTTCTCCAACTGCTAAGTGAGTCGTGGCACCTCGATGCATCCAGAATACCACTGGTGGAATCTATAACTGGTTCCTCTTCGATTATAGAAACAGTAAAGATATCCCCCAAGTTCTCCATATTGGTCGCGGGATCTGTCAAGAGATCGGCTAGTTCTACCCCTACTCCAGCCTCATTGTTGTCTGAATCATCCTCTTTGCTCTGGCCAGCATTGACGCTTGGTTCAGCCTTTTCTTCATCACTGTTTTGCAGCTGATGGACAAAGAAGATTTTAAATCTGAGAAAACACTTCTTCGTCAAGGAATCCACCCAAGGCTTAGGAAAGCCACAAAAGGGAAAATCCTCTCATTCTCTAATAAAGCGCCTATTTAGCATCCCCCAGATTGGCCTGTGGACCAGCTCATAATGCTTCCCGACTTTTTTGGCCTTGGCTCTATCTCTCATTTCTTCTCCAATCCTCATTGGTGGGTACCTAGCCTAACTGAAAGGCATGCGGATTATGTAGCATCTCAGCTAGTGCCGTAACACATTTTCACCTACTCTTTCCGAGCCCCATTACTGGAATATGCCGCAACTTATTCATGAAATAGATGGACTGAGCACTGACATATATGCATTCATCTGCGGCTAAGATTGCCTGCATCACTCAGGCTTCCGCCAGGGTGAATCCCGAGAGAAATACATCCTCATCGCCATGACTGATCCTCCGGCGATGGATGAATGAATGAGTTCCCAAAAATGATTGCCACTCCTCCCTCATAAGGGTATTTCAGCATTTGATGGAGGGTGGAGGACACAACCTTCATGTGATGTAACCAGGGCCTTCCTAGGAGTAGGTTAAAGGTAGCTGGCACACAAGTACATGGAACTCGATCTCATGCTCAGAAGGGCCTACTCAGACTTGTACTTTTATTGTCCCCATAACTTCTTAGCTCATGTTGTCATATGCCCATATCACTTAGGTTGTAGGGACGAAATCTGCTAGTTTCAGGCATATTGCATAAGCAGTACAAGAGGGACAGACGTTGATAGCAGAGCCGGTGTGCATTAAAACTACTAGCACCCACTTCTCTCTACACTCAACGGATATGTACAATGGCTTGTTATGAGCCGATCCTTCTGGTAGCAGTTCTTTATCGGAAAAAGTAAGTAGTGACTTGGTGCTACTTGGGAAGATTAGGCCCATAAGCTACTCTAGCGAAGTATCAATGGACAATTTAGCCTTATCCATTGTCGACAATACTTCCTGTCGGTGTACCCGCGAAGCCATGAGGAGACCCCAGATGGAGATATCAGCTTGGATCTTTTTTAGTTATTTCAGAACCAGCTCCTCTTCCAGCTTCTTTTCCTTCTCTTTTTTGACCTATCGGTCCTTTTCTGATGGTTCCGCCTAATCCAAGTGTGGCGGTGTGAAATATCGTCCACTTCTGGTGAGGTGGTCTATTTTTTCATAATACCATGTACTGTATGGGATGTGATCTCTCCAGTCTTCGTCATTATGGACAAGATATAAATCGCTATCTTCCCACCACTCACCATTAGCTACAGATAAACAGTTGTTTGGCTCGACTCGGATCACTCTTACAGGACAAATAGCCTCCTTCGCGCGACAAGATGTCGCGGCCTTCTGGCTATCCTCGATCCTCTCCCTTTTAAATTGCCCCAATACGGCTTTCTGTTCAGCATTTGTGGTTTCAACAACATCCAATTCTTGGGTTGGTTTTCCCGCACAAGTATCCTCTGGCAGTTTTCCTTTCTTCTTTGTTTTCTCGGCTACCACAACTATCCCGACTTGCTTTCTCTCCGGCTTAACTCGAATTTCTTCTTTCTTGTTAGATTTATCACTCAACCATCCGGTATTATTAGTCGATTTGTTTAGATTAAGCCAACCGATCTGCACATTGCATTGATCCTATTCGTAGAAAAATTGTAGGTTGTCCAAATCTTCTTCAAGATCTACAAGGTCATCCAACCCTTGGCTTGGGCTGTGTTCCTGAACCACATTAATGTCTACTAGGGCCGACACTACTATCTCAGGCTTGGGTTGAGCAGCATGAATAATGTAGTGGCTCGGGTCATACTCCCTCTCAAATAAGTCCTTGGGGCATTCCGATGTTAGACCAGTACCTCCCTCTGAGGTCAACACCTCCTCTGCTACAGGCATTGTCACCACCAATTTGTGCGGCTTAGATTGTAGATGGGATGTGTCCATCACGCACAAGTCTATGCCTTCAGGAATGAACAACATCGGCTTTGGTAGGTGGGAGAGGGTGATATAGATGCTGGGGTCATAGGAGGTAGGTAGTGTATGGATAAGGTGGATGTTTCTGGGTGGGGGAACTTGGTTGTGGGTAAAGAATGGGTTAGTGGTCACATTTGGCTTTTGGGGTGGAGCTATGACCTTGTTGTCGATGAGATCTTGAATCTCATGACACAGGCAGAAGCATCGGTCGATTTCATGGTCGTGTTGTTGATGAAAAGCACAGCATTTGGTGGGATCGTGCTTGGGTGGAAGAGGGTCAGGAAATGGGCAAGGTTTTAGGGGCTTCAGATGCCCCTTTTTTATTAGCGTCTGCATGGCTCGAGATAGAGTCATGTAGAGCTGGTTGAAAGGTCTACCTGGAGGTCAGGCAAGGTTGGAAGTTTATGGGCCCATGCTGGTGACGGGGTTGGCAATTTTGGTTGTGGTGACAGCACTCACTTCTGACGACCTCACAGTTGTGCTGCCCCTGGCAAAATTGGAATTGCGAACAAATGCCCTTTTGGCTGGCTCTTTCTTATCAGTGATGATCCCCTACTTCATGGTGTCATCAATTTGGACCCCCATTTCATGAAGTTCTTTGAATGTAAATAAGGGGAGAATAAGCATTTTCTACAGCAGTTTGCCATGCAGGTTCCGAACAACCATTCTGATCTGGTCTTTCCTTGAAGGTCGAGTGGTCATCATTGATGCTTTGGCCCTCCATCTAGTTACAAACTCAAAGAAACCTTTCTTTGGCTCCCAACGTGTCACTTCAAGATCATGAGTTGTGACCTCGATTTACGTGTTATAAGAGTATTGGGCAATGAAGGACTCGGCCTATTCCTCTTAGTTCTGCTTCACAGAATCTTCCAACTTAGCATACCAGATGACAGCTATACTCGACATAGTTCGGCTAAAGAGGGATAACTTCTGTAGTCTAGTCAAACCCATTAGTCGTAAGATATCTGAAAACAGCCGTAGATGAACCATTGGGTCTCCGGCGCCATCAAAGCGGTCAATATGCGGCATTTTGAACCGCTTTGGTAACGTAACTGCAGATTCGGTGTACCCATCCTCTATAGCTGGAATGGAGTTAACCCCTTGTGCTTTCTTAAACAAATTTTCCAGTTTATTGATTTTGAGCGCAGTCAACACAACCACAAATTCAAACGGTGCCCCAACCTGGTAAACCAGAGGTCTAAAAGTCTGTACTGAAATGGGTTCTAATAAGATGGGAAAAATCGGAACACGCTCGGCCTGTGGATCTTGAGTCATAGTAGCATTGGTGGTGATACTGGGCACAGGAATAGCCATGGTGGGTATATGCGACGTAGAAGCCGCAGCTGGTGTAGACACCCCATTTTTGACCGTCCTCAAGACTTGGACGTCATCGCTTGTGCACTCGATGATATGACTGCATATGCTCGTTTTAGTGCCCGAAGTCCTCGGCGGAATGCCCTGTCTTTGAGCCTTTAAACCCTATCCATTATATGTCTTGTTTTGGACCAAAACCCTAGTGCTTCAAACCTCAAGACCCTGGGACCTGCAGGCCTCCTCTGGTGGGCTGCCGGCCACCTTTTGTGGGTTGTCAACCACCCTTGTGTCTTGCCGGCCAATGGTGCGGGCTACCGGCCATTATTGGTGGCCTGCCGGCCACATTAGTGGCCAACTAGCTATCAGTGTCCTTTTTCAGATATTTTGTTGATAGTTGTGCCAGCTATTCGCACAATTGGTTGCATCTCCCTACACATGTAAGGACGGATATATCTTAGCCAAGTGTATATTTTTCTATATATTGGGGGTCTCCTTCCCTATTTTTGAGGGTTAGAATTTTTGGAGAAAAAATTTTCTCTCTCTCTCTCTCTCTCTCTTTCAAGTTTGTGCATATTTGCTTAGATATTCTACACTTTTGCCTACACCTCCTTAACCAAAGTTAGTCATCTTTGAGCTGAGGTTCCTTGAGGCCTACTTGGAGCTCTAGAAGGTGGTTTTGGCTTGAATTGTTGCTTAGAGTTGATCTTCCCTTCATGAGGTATAACACTTGCCTTTTTAGCTTGCTTTGCATACTTGTTTTTCTATCTTTTTCTCACTGATCTTAGGCTATTTTGGGCTATAAAAAACTCTATTTTTATGGGCTGAAATTGGTGGTTTTAGGATATTTAAAGTTAGGGGGTGGTCCACCCTCTTTCTTCTTTGTTTGTAAGGTCTTTCCACCTTTGTTTCCTACTTCCAAAGCATCTTTTTTGGGCTTTTGGATCCTAAATTTCAGAGTATTTTCAGTGGTGAAAATCATGTTTTGAAGTCTAAATTTGGAGGGGTTAGCCTCCCCTTCTTGTGTTTTGTTTGCTAGCCTAGATAGTTCTATGTGTTAGCATATTTTTCTAGCCTTTTGTAGCTTAATTCCAGCATGTTTTAGGTTGTATTTTAGATGGTTTTGTCTCTGTTTTGGGCTGTTTAAGTCATTTAAGTCTTGTTTTGCGTGCTTCTAGTGTAAGTGTCCTCACAAGCTTGGCATTTTAGGCCTTTAGACACCACTTGTTTGAGTTGATTGCATGTTTTAGTTCTTTTCTCACTTAATTTCAGCAAGTTTAATCTCTGCAACCTCCCTCATTTCTTGGTTTTTTTTTTAATTTGCTTTGAGGGTTATGTCAACCTTAGGATTGTTTAAGCTCAAGATTGAGGTCCATACTTAATGGTTTAATCCTCTTTTGAGGGTTCATTATCAACGGCATGACACCTCTCTCGTGCCTTAAACTACCCCTTGTTTGACACTTCCTTTTCTTTTAGAGAACTTAACTCACTAATGGACTTAATTGGTTAAAGAGTGGAAGGGTAATTAAACTGAGTAACTAAAAGTTGAAACTAAAATTGTGCAAAGATAAGAATTTGATTATGTTTCGGTGTGTTCAATCGGACATTAATTGAACACAAGGAAAATTGGGACATTTCATACTCAAAGTGATGAAATATGACAAGTTTCCTAGGTCTCCATCGCCCTTGATCATGCATGACAGGATGAAGGTTGTGAGTCTTGTTTGTGCATTGATTAAACTTGTACACCTTGGTTCTTTGGCCATCATGTAATGAAATTGCTTAATTGATGGTTTTTGAACCAAGTGTATCACTCATTTGAACTTGTCTTGATGAGGAGGGATACACAGTACAAACAACCAGTGATAATATCCTCTCTTTGCTCTGTTTGCTCTCTGTTGCAGCAAGAAATGGTGTATCATCAGTGGCCGGCCGGCCACTGTTTCTGGCCTGTAGGCCATCAGTGTTGGACGGCAACCCGGCCACCACTTCTGGCCTGCCGGCCACCAATAAAAATTGAGCTGAGTATTTGTGAAGTAGAGCAGGGTTGGTCTGGAAGAGGAAAATCAGTGCAAAGTTTGTGTAACAGAGGCTTCGGAAGCAAACAGTGGAAGTTCTTCGGGTGGAAACGAAGCATGCATTGGGCCTCCCTCATTCCCGAGACTAGTTAATTAGTTTAATTATTAATTAGTTAGTCATAGTTGTGTTGTGGCTAATTAAAGTGTTGTAATTATTTAATTAGATTAGTTATTTAGTTAATTAATTCATGTTGTAATTAATTAGCTAACTAGTTTAATTAGTGCTTTGTAATTAATTAGTTAAGGGCAAATTGCATATACCCCCCTCGAGGTTTGGCTAAATTACAAATACCCCCTGAGGTTTGAGAAATTACAAATTCCCCCTGAATGCTATATTTGCATAACAAATTAGGGGGTAATTTGTTATGAAATTTAAACCTCAGGGGGCAAATTATTATGAAAATACAAACCTTAGGGGGCGGGATGTAATTTCCGAAACCTCAGGGGGTATCTGTAATTTAGCCAAACCTCAAGGGAGGTATATGTAATTTGCCCATTAGTAGTTAATATAGATAGCTAATTAGCTTCATATTGTACTTATTTAATTAGCTTAAAGTAGTTAATTAAATTAGTTCATTATTGTAATTATTTAATTAATTAGCTTAGATAGCTAGCTTATTTATTCAAGTTTTGTAATAATTAGTTAAGTAATTTAGCTTAGCTAGTTTATTCATTCGGACCCTCTTGTGCGAGGGCATCAATGTTGTAATAATGTGTATATCTTCCAACCCCACGCCTTTCTCCCTTTTATTTAACTACTTATGATGGTTAGTTTAGGGACATCATGTTTTAATTAGCATTCTCCATGTTTGCATCCATCTATATTGCATACACCGAGACTCGGTGCATCATTCTAACTGCATTGTTAGTTCAATACTTCTTTGAATACATGCTTAGACCGCATGCTATCAAGCTTATTCATATGTTATGTTTAGTAGCCGAGCCTATTAATTGCATTCTTTGTATATGTTGCATTAGTCATATCGCATAGTTAGGAATCGTGCATTTTTCAAACTTATTTCTCTTTTGGCTTGGAGTACTAGGTGAGCCTTTACTCGCTTTAGCATAATTGCATGAGTGCTGATGTTGCCATGTTTAGCATGCTTGCCAAGAGGCTAAGTGCTTAATTGCTATAACTGCTTGTATGCTTGTGGATGAAGGCTTATTGCTTGAATTAGAATAATTTGAGTAATGTTCATATGCGATCACTTTTTCAAGTGGTACATATTTCGAAACAATTTTCAAAACAAACATGAATCAAGTGTTCCAATTCTTGCAATTTAGTCTATACTTGTGTGTGTGCCCATCACATAGTAATGCTAATCTAATAAACCAAAATAAGAGCATATAATGTACATAAGATTCATATCATGATTAGTAGAGGCCGATCTTTGATTGGGCAAGCGGGGGTGCTCAAATGTATTCATGACCTTCCCCTGTCGTACCCAAGTTCCCGAGTCGAGACAATCTTGGTGATGACGGACACATGGCCTTTGGCACGAGTCATGGGTTTCCTAAATTTCTCAAAATAAAAATATTTAGGTAGCGACTTTGTATTTGGCAAAGCAGTCTATTTTTGGCATTTTTTATTCAAAATCGATTTTTCAAAATATTTGCTAGATTTGGACTCTTTGGTGTTTATCAATTTTACATTGCACTTGTGAGATTGGATTCAGAACCGTGGGAGTTCGAACTGTAGGGCTTATATTTGAACTTCTGAAAGGAGGGGGGTGAAAAAGTTGAGCTACAGCTGGCTGCTGTTGTTGTTTCTATAACCTAGTTGTGACCTCGGCCTAGCGGGCCATATCATGTTGGAGTGAGTCAACTGATTGCTGTAGACAGATTAGCAAGTCCTCCAAATCTAATGAAGGGTATTGTGCCATTCCTGGAGCAGATGACTATTCTTGAAGTGGACTGAGTTTAGATGAGCTAAGGGGTGATTGCCGCAAGAACTGAACTGGTGAAGTTTGTCTGATCCTCCTTCGCCTTGTAACTGGTGACAGTGAGGCAAACACAAGTTGTCCTCGAACAAGATCTCTGACCTTGCAAAGTCTTCCGACACAGGTCCAGAGTACTTGGGGGATATCAGAACTTTCTGAAGCTATGGTTTTATACTACCTTGCAATAAGAAATAAAGAAAGAGAAAAATTAAATCAGAAATCAGACAACACCTCAGCTAAGATGCCATCAGAATAGATATGATCAAAGCTGCAGGACTGTACTTCCTACTGAATTCTGCCCCAAAACAGATACCAACTGTGCCATTGATATGAGCATTCCTATACAGTTTCACTGTAAAACACATACCAGTTAAAGAGAGCCAAAACACCCCTATGAGGGGTTACGGTTACCCTGTCCTAGTTTTGACATGAACTAGGGCTTCACTACTTCACGCAAGTAGTTACACAAGATCCTGCATATGGGTGAACATCATGTCCTGGTTTGGAGCAGTCACTATGGCTTTACTATATGCAATAGGCCGAATGGTCAAAAAGGGTACCTCAACAAGACTACCTAATATACCTCTCACACCTAACACCGAGAAGTGAAAAGAGGATTAAGCGGTACGATGGTAGTCCAAATCCGAGGGTTATGTTTCCAACATGGCAGAGCTTACGACCGACCAGTCTTTTGGCAAGCTTTTTAGGTAAGTCTCAGGCAAGCCATCTAGGAATAGCAGATGGAAAACATAGTGACTTAAGAGCGCTAATGCAAATGCAATGCAAAGAACATTAAGTGTAGATAAAATTTCACATCATGAAGTTCGAGTCAAGTTCTCTAATTTCCCCAGCAAAGTAGTCAGCAATTGTAGTTGGCTTCTCGTTGCTCCTCGAAGGGGTTAGTCTTCTCGGATACGATAACCCTACAGCTCGGACTTCCATGGTTCTAAATTTGATTTCACAAGTACAATGTGAAACACTGAAAACACAAAAGAGTCCAAATCCGGCAAATCTTTAGAAAATCAATTTTTAATCAAAAAATGTGAAAATGGATTGCATTGCCAGATTTCAGAGTCACCATCTAAATATTTTGGGAAATTTACGAAGCCCATGACTCGTGCCAAAGGCCACTTGTCCGTCATAACCAAAGTGTCTCGCCTTAGGAACTTAGGTATGAGAGGGAAAGGTCATGAATTGAGCACCCCACTCACCCGATCAAAGATCGGCCTCTACTAATCATGATGCGATTCTTATGTACAACATATGCTCTTGTTTTGATTATTATGCTATTTTTACTATGTGATTCACACAAACATAGACTAATTTGCCTAATTTGGAACGTTTTAGGTTTATGTTTGTTTTGAAAAGAGTTGTGACTATGTGCTACTTGAAAAAGTAAGCTCATATGTACATTAATCAAATCATCTCAACTTAAGCAAAAAAACCTTCATCCACCAGCATTCAAGAGGTATATCAACTAAGCACTTAGCCTCATAGAAAATATGCTTGATATGGCAATACTAACATACACGCAATATGCTAAAGTAAGAAATGCTCACCTAGTACTCAACCGAGGCAAGCCAAAATAGGAGAAAATTGTTAGGAAAAATGCATGTTCTAATATGCAAGTGACTAATGCAACACATACAAAATACAACTACTAGGTTCGGTTTCTTAAAATGACACATGGTTCAACTCAAAGCATGCGTTTAGCATATGTATTCAAGTAAGCAAGAAATGGTAACAATAAAGTTAGAGTGGTGAACCAAACCCGATGCATGCAAAAATGGATATTGTATACATGGTAATGATATATGAAACTAAAACGTGAATGCAACTGTCATAAGCAAGCAAATAAAAGGGAGAAAGAAATAAGGGTTGGAAGGCATACACAATATTACAAGTTTGCCCTCATACAAAAGGGTCCGAATGAATGTCCTACTTAAACTAATTATTACAACATCAAATAAATGGAGTAAACTAATTAACTAATTATTACAAATCTGAATTAAGCTAACTAATTAACTAATTATTACAAATCTGAATTAAGCTAACTAATTAATTACAACACACTAATATTAAAGCACTAAATTAATAGAATGAGAAGCGAGAAGCCACGAGCACACAACCGAGAACATCCTCCCAGAAACCTCTTTGTTTTGTTGCCAGATTCTATTTTGTTTGCAGTCAGAAAATAATTCTATTTTTGCCTCAGCTTCTGCTCTATTCTGTCATGAAAATGACACTGTTTGTCCAAAATAGGATGGCTGGCTGGCCTTGAAAGGTGGTCGACCGGATGGAAGGATAGTCAGCTGACCACTATTTTTAGGTACTGCCTTGCTGCCATAGAATTAAAATAGAGCAAAACAAAGTGTTTCTAGGAGAAGTTTATCCTCTCTGTCTCTCCCTATCATGAAACTGATCAACGAATGGGTAGACTCGATTCGCAAACCATCAATTGAAGCAAATTTGTTACGTGATGATCTATGAATCGATGGAACAAAAGATCAATAAATGGAAATAAAAGACCAACAAAACCTCCTCTCTATCATGGAGTTACCTCAAGGGAAATGATAGACATTGTTTCTTGAATCACTAATATCACTAAAAAGTATGTAATGATTTAAGACTCAATAGGTTCAATATAACGTCCGATTGAACCTAACTCAATTTTATTATGTTTTACCACTTTTATTCCACTTTTAATCTCTTTTATATTACTTTGCCATTCTTTATTCATTTTGTCCAAAAGTGATAATTACGTCCACTAATGATGAGAAGTGTCAAACAAGAAGTTACGCTTAGCATGAGAGAGATATAATGCCCTGGTAATGAACCTCCGAAGAGATTAAACCATTAAGCATAGAAGGTCTCTTTCTCATGCCTTGAACAACAATCAATTGTTTGAAACAACTCTTAAAAAAGAAAGAAAACCAAGAAAGGAGGGAGGTTGCTGAGAGGGTTATTACAAGTGTGAGTATATATATGAAAACTATGAAATAAAAACTATCAACTCAAATAGATTGGTGTGTAAGGCCTAAACCGCCAAACCTATGAGGATTTACAACAATACAAGCATAATATGCAAAGCATAAACTAAGTAAACACACTAAAACAACTCCAAATTAGTAAAAATAGTGCTGAAAATTATCTTGGAAAGATAAAAAAAAGTAAGCAAAAATAAGAAGGAAACAAAGGTAGTAAGCAAGCCAAGGAATGGTGGCTAACCCCTCCGCTTTTTGAACCTTAAAATCACATGTTTTAGCCTCTGAAAACTCTAAAAATCAATAGTTAAAAGTTGAGAAACAAATGGGAAACATAAGGATATAAGCTTGGAATAAGGTTCAAGGAAGGGTGGTTAGGTTAACCCCTCCACCTTGAGTAGCTTTTAAATCACAAGTTTCAGCCCACAAAAACAGTCCAAAACAGAGTATAAATACCGATAAAAAGAGGAGTGAAGAGTAGGCAAGAGATGGCAAGAGTTATACCTTTGAAGAGAATATACTATTTTGTTCACAAACCACAAGGTGCTCACTCTTAAGGGTTGAAATTTTAGCTCAATAATCTCAGCAAGGAGCCTCAAAATATTGGTTTAGGAAGTGTATGTATAGTGTATGTATATTGCAAGATAGAGAGGGAGAGTGTTTAGCAAGATTTGGGCACTTGGAGAATTTTTCTGACCTAAAACTGTGAGGGATGGTCACATATTTATAGAAAAAATGGTTCCTCTGTCGAAAATATTTATATGGAGCCAGCTAGTGCAAGGCATGCACATAAGGGGGAATAGCTGGCAGCAAATATCTGTCTGCTGGAAAACATGGCTAGCCGGCTATGTAGTGGGACAGCCGAGCATTAAAAATTGGCCTGCAGGCCACCTGTTGGCCAGCAGGCCTCTAAGTGGTCAGGCTGGAAAAAAATTATTTTTTGGTCCAAAGGGGGTGCAAGGTTTTAGAGTCTGAAACTCAAAATTGAAGCTTTTTGTTGAAGAAATTGAAGGGTTGTACAGCGCACTAATTCATCATTGAGTGTTCACCATGAGGCGGCCAAGTCTTAAAGGCAGTAAAAAATGGGGTGCCTACACTGATACAACAATGTAAGTTTTTAAAGTCTTAATACAAAACTCCAAGTCTTAACAACAAAAATGTTCTTGAGCTATCACATCCAAACTGAACCACCACTAAATCCAAGTCATTTCTATAGTAGTGGGTCATCATTTCCTGTAAAGTAAATAGGGGTGAGCTATACGCCCAGTAAAAATACATTTAACCAAATATCTAATCGTTTGAATAAGTCCACAGCACTCTTGTAACTAAACAACGTAATTAATAAAAAGATAATCAATTAAATAAATAAATAAGGAAAACAAATCACATTGCCTTCTTATACCAAACCATTATCAACGGTGGAAAGTAAATTACACCATAAGTCCCTTTATAAGAGTCCAAAATCAAAAATACAAATCATTTCCATTTAAAACCATCCCCACATTTACCGACTATCATACGGCAGGATGTGGGCACCCCAAATCATCTGTTTTTCTACTTTTACCAACTATAATACGGCAGGACGAGTGGACACCCAAAAACATTTACCCACATTCGTCCGGTGATAAGCTCAGACAGGGCAATTGGGCACCTTGACTGTGACATCCGAATTTCTTTTTTAAATGTAATTTAATATTGTAATAAATAGAATTCTTTATTATTATAAAAATAATAATAATAATAAATAAAATAAAAAAAATTCATAGTTTAGAAAGTTGGGAGTTAATCGATTAAATTGTTTAGGAAATAGATTGTGAGACACCGCATGTTTAGAATATTAAATATTTCAGTAAGTGGTAAGTGATGTTTTATAGTTGGCTGGTAAGGTTTTTAAACCTAAACTTAACGTATAATCATAGGTAACTTTAGGAATCATAACCTTTAGAATTGAATTTTAAAAAAAAAAAATGGCCAAACAAGTTTTCGGTGGGCCAAGGGTTAATATGGCCCTTGGTGATTTCTTAAGGTTGAATTAAGGCCAAGGACATGTGGCAATAGTGGAGGTAAAAATCAAGGGTCAAGATAAGTGGCAAAAGAGAAGGCAGCAATGTGTATATCTATTGGTTTGGGGCCTTACTCTTGGGTAAGTATAAATAGAATGGGCTGAATGAAGGAGCAAGCGAAGAAAAGTGACAAGAGTGAAGAGCATAGGTTCGGGAGCACGGGAAAAATAAGGATAAATTTATATCTGAGGTGGATTATATTATATCTTGAGTTACCATAATATATTTTACGTATGTTTTGAGTTACCATAATTTATTTTACGCAATTTGTGTTTTATAAATTATATTAATATTTCAATTACATGGATTATTTTCTCACCCCTATTTGCTTAAATTAAAACCCATGGATATGTTTGGTTAAATCTAGAAAGTATTTGACAATGATCTTGTAAACAATTATTTTCTGTAAGTACCACCATTGGAGTCCCATGTCTTGGGGGACTTAAATAACCATTGGCCCCTGTTTGGCCACTTTGTGGTCCGCTGTTTGTCATGGATCCATTGATCTTTGTTCTGATTGTCACTCCAGTGACCCCTGTTCTGTTTTGTTCTGTACCGTGATTATAGTTATTACGTAATATCTGTATTTCAGTTTCTGCAACTTAATTAACTTATTTATTCAAACAAAATTTTGTTAATGTTTTAGCTTAAATAACTATCCATGGCTATTTTGTGCCCCTATACTCACAGTATAATATTTCTCACTCTGCTATGTGCTTATAGTTGTTACCCCTTTCAGGTGTTGAGATTTAGCTGGATCAAGATGGGAGATAAATCACAGTGTTTTTTTTTTTTTTTGTGCTATCTATATTTTTGACTGGACCCTTGTAATAAAATAAAAGCCCAAATGACTATTTTTGTTTCTTTTTAATAAAATTTTGGTACCCATTTATTTTTTAATTTATTTATAAATTATCCACTTGTGCCACTAATACAGTAATTTTAGAATTATTTTATTTTTTTATCTTGTTGCGACGCCGAACCTTTGGGTGCCGGATTTCGATCGTGACATTGACTCTTTGCGCGAGTACCAACACAATTCAACAACATCAAAACCGACTCTTAACCCGAACTCATGCTCAATTTACCAAACTTTCATTCAATCAACAAGTATTCAACATTTTATGAGATGAAGTCCCAACACAACATTCAAGAAGAATCAAATCCCAAGCCACAATTTCATTATCATAACAAGATGCACATCTTTTACCTTTTTATTGTTCACAATATTCCTAGAATTTAAGGAAATTCAAAACTAGATACTATCTTCTACTCAATTTGAAATTAGGTGTTGGTCAAATTTGGAGCTTTCTCCCTATATATATAGATTCTCAACATCAATGTTCCTATTTTATGTAAAATTAGATGAAATTTTAATGAGAATTAAGTAAAATGTCCCATTTTGTTATATACAAAGTTTAATCCAACTCAATCATTTAATCAAGCCTTAAAATCACAACAATACCATATAAATTTCTTCAAAACAAAGAAATACTAGGTTAAAAGTAACCCTACCTTGAGTTATGAGCATAAGAACCAAGCTTCTAGATAAGCTCTTCACCAAACGAAAATCCAATCGGTGGGAAGGATGTTCTTCATATGTACTTCACCCCTTGCGAATGATTTAGTCTAGATCATAGAAGAATGAGAGATATTTTAGAGTGAGAAACCTAGGGTTTTCAAAGAGAGAAAAGAAAAGTGAAAAGAATGACCTTTTTAATGTGCTGAAATCGCGCAGACCGCTCGAGCTAAAAATGAGAAGTCCCAGAAGTTTTGCAGAGCTATAGTGAAACTACTGGGAGCTCATATTCTTTCCTCGAGCGACGATTCCTTCGCTCGAGCGGTCTTGCCTATAAACTTGTGAGATCCTGGGAGTAGCAATTCTCCACTCGAGCGACATAGAACAAGATGTCACAATCTCTCCTCCTTAGGAAATTTCACCCCCGAAATAGCATTCACTCCCAATCCAATAATAAAGTATGGCAACAACAATATACTTATCAATCCTTAATAACACTTTAGGAATCATAACCTTTAGAATTGAATTTAAAAAAAAAAAATGGCCAAACAAGTTTTCGGTGGGCCAAGGGTTAATATGGCCCTTGGTGATTTCTTAAGGTTGAATTAAGGCCAAGGACATGTGGCAATAGGGGAGGTAAAAATCAAGGGTCAAGACAAGTGGCAAAAGAGAAGGCAGCAATGTGTATATCTCTTGGTTTGGGGCCTTACTCTTGGGCATAAATAGAAGGGGCTGAATGAAGGAGCAAGCGAAGAAAAGTGTGAAGAGTGAAGAGCATAGGTTCGGGAGCACGGGAAAAATAAGGATAAATTTATATCTGAGGTGAATTATATTATATCTTGAGTTACCATAATATATTTTACGTATGTTTTGAGTTACCATAATTTATTTTACGCAATTTGTGTTTTATAAATTATATTAATATTTCAATTACATGGATTATTTTCTCACCCCTATTTGCTTAGATTGAAACCCATGGATATGTTTGTTTAAATCTAGAAAGTATTTGACAATGATCTTGTAAATAATTATTTTCTGTAAGTACCACCATTGGAGTCCCACGTCTCGGGGGACTTAAATAACCATTGGCCCCTGTTTGGCCACTTTGTGGTCCGCTGTTTGTCATGGATCCATTGATCTTTGTTCTGATTGTCACTCCAGTGACCCCTGTTCTGTTTTGTTCTGTACCGTGATTATAGTTATTACGTAATATCTGTATTTCAGTTTCTGCAACTTAATTAACTTATTTATTCAACAAAATTTTGTTAATGTTTTAGCTTAAATAACTATCCATGGCTATTTTGTGCCCTATACTCACAGAATAATATTTCTCACTCTGCTATATGCTTATAGTTGTTACCCCTTTCAGGTGTCGAGATTTAGCTGGATCAAGATGGGGGATAAATCACAATGTTTTTTTTTTTTTTTTGTGCTATCTATATTTTTTACTGGACCCTTGTAATAAAATAAAAGCCCAAATGACTATTTTTGTTTCTTTTTAATAAAATTTTGGTACCCATTTATTTTTTAATTTATTTATAAATTATCCACTTGTGCCACTAATACAGTAATTTTAGAATTATTTTATTTTTTTATCTTGTTGCGACCCCGAACCTTTGGGTGCCGGATTTGGATCGTGACATTGACTCTTTGTGCGAGTACCAACACAATTCAACAACATCAAAACTGACTCTTAACCCAAACTCATGCTCAATTTACCAAACTTTCATTCAATCAACAAGTATTCAACATTTTATGAGATGAAGTCCCAACACAACATTCAAGAAGAATCAAATCCCAAGCCACAATTTCATTATCATAACAAGATGCACATCTTTTACCTTTTTATTGTTCACAATATTCCTAGAATTTAAGGAAATTACAATCGAAATACTATTTTTTACTCAATTTGAAATTAGGGTGTTGGTCAAATTTGGGGCTTTCTCCCTATATATATAGATTCTCAACATCAATGTTCCTATTTTATGTAAAATTAGATGAAATTTTAATGAGAATTAAGTAAAATGTCCCATTTTGTTATATACAAAGTTTAATCCAACTCAATCATTTAATCAAGCCTTAAAATCACAACAATACCATATAAATTTCTTCAAAACAAAGAAATACTAGGTTAAAAGTAACCCTACCTTGAGTTATGAGCATAAGAACCAAGCTTCTAGATAAGCTCTTCACCAAACGAAAATCCAATCGGTGGGAAGGATGTTCTTCATATGTACTTCACCCCTTGCGAATGATTTAGTCTAGATCATAGAAGAATGAGAGATATTTTAGAGTGAGAAACCTAGGGTTTTCAAAGAGAGAAAAGAAAAGTGAAAAGAATGACCTTTTTAATGTGCTGAAATCGCGCAGACCGCTCGAGCTAAAAATGAGAAGTCCCAGAAGTTTTGCAGAGCTACAATGAAACTAATGGGAGCTTATATTTTGCGCTTGAGCGACACTTTCTTCACTCGAGCGGTCTTACCTGTAAACTCACGAGATATTGGGAGCAGCGATTTTCCGCTCGAGTGACACTTTCTTCGCTCAAGCGGTCACCTGGAACAAGATGCCACAATCTCTCTCCCTTAGGAAATTTTGCCCCTGAAATAGCATTCACTCCCAAAATCAATAAGAAAGTATGGCAACAATAATATACTTATCAATCTTTAACAACACCCAATTAAACAATATATCAATCTAAAACCAAAACCAAAGATATGGGAGAATTAGAAGATTATAGTTCATTTTCAATTTTTCCTATACGAAGAAGGAGCAATGAGACAATTACGTCACAAATTTGAAAATAAGTCCGGGTATTTCTTGCGGACCTCAGCTTCACGTTCCCATGTCATTTCTTCAACATCGTGATGGAGCCATAATACTTTAACTAATGGAATTGTCTTGCCCCTTAGCACTTGCTCCCGTGTATCAAGAATTTGGATTGGTTTTTCTTCATAAGACACATCTTTATCAACTTCAATCTCCATCCAATCTAACACGTGAGAGGGATTTGGTTCGTACTTGCGAAGCATAGACATATGAAACACATTATGGACTCTGGAGAGTTGTGGCAGTAAGGCAAAATGATATGCAACTTCTTTAATCCATTCGATAATGTCAAAGGAGCCAATAAATCGAGGAGATAACTTTCCACTCTCGCCAAATCTCATTAATCCCTTCCTCGGAGAGATCTTCAAGAACACATGATCCCCAACTTCAAAAGACAAGGGCCTTCGACAACGATCGGCATAGCTTTTCTGTTGGCTTTGAGCAGTGACTAATCTTCGTCGAATAAGGGCTACTTTTTCAGTTGTCTCATGAACTAACTTTGGCCCAGGCATAGATGAGTCTCTAACTTCTTTCCAACACACCGATGGTCTATAGGGATGTCCATAAAGAGCTTCAAATGGCGCCATTTCAATACTGGCTTGGTAGCTATTATTATAAGCAAAGTCAACTCAGAGTAGGTGTTTTTTCCAAGACCCTTTAAAATCTAGCACATTCGAATTGTCCATCAGTCTGTGGGTGATAAGTAGTACTAAAATTCAATTGGGTACCCAAAGCACTTTGGAGACTGTCATAGTATTGTTATAAAGCAAGGGTCTATATTGGACACTACACTCATCGGAACCCCATGGAGACGAACAATCTCATGAATGTAAAGTTCAACAAGGAATTCTATAGAATCCCACATGCTCATGGCAAGGAAGTGGGCTAATTTAGTGAGTCTGTCAACAATCACCCATATTGCATCATTACCTTTTTGCGTTCTAGGAAGGCCTATGACAAAGTCCATGTTAACATACTCCCATTTCCATTCAGCAATTGGAAGAGGTTGTAGCAATCCTGCTGGTCTTTGGTGTTCAGCCTTAACTTGTTGACAGAGAATTCAAGAAAATTCCAATCTTAATACTATATTTTTCTCAATTTGAAAACTAGGGTTTTATCAAATTTGGGGCTTTCTCTCCATTTTCATATATAAGTATCTCCTTAACATTTACATTCACATTTTGAGAAAAGATTGATTTTTTTTTTATTATTTTAAAAATAAAAGTTGAGTAATATGTTCCCTTTGTAAAAAATAAGAGTTTATCCAACCCAATCATCAAATTAGATTTCAAGTCACAATAATACCATAGATACATTTCCAAAACAAAGAAATACTAGATTAAATGCAACCCTATCTCAATTTATGAGCAAAAAACCAAGCTTTTAAGAGAATCTTTCGTAAAAATAGAATCCAATCGATAAGAAGGAGGATCTCCACTTGTACTCCACTCCTTGCAAGTGATTTAGGTTGGATCTTAGGGGAATGAGGAGTATTTTGGGGTGAAAACTTAGGGTTCAAACTTAGGGTGAGAGAGAGGAAGAGAGAAAAGAAAAGTGGAAAAACGCATGATTTTGGGTGCCCACGTCCTGTTGTATAATAGTCTGTAAATATGGGAATGGTTTTGAATGAAAATGATTTATGTGAAAATTATACGGCAAGACGTGGGCACTAAAAATCATCCGTTTTTCCATTTTTATTGACTACAATACGGTAGGACCGGTGGACACCTAAAACATTTTCCCACATTCGTTCGGCAATAAGCTCAAGACAGGACAATTAGGCACCTTGACTCACCATACAGATACCAACACAATTCAACAACATCAAAATCAACTCTTAACCCGGACTCATAGTCAATTTACCAAACTTTCATTCAATCAACAAGTATTCACATTGTATGAGATAAAATACACACATAACATTCAAGAAGAATCAATTCCTAAGTCTCAATTTCAATTCCACAACATTGTTCCTATATTTTATCTCTTAATTATTCACAACATCTCAAGAATTCAAGAAAATTCCAATCTTAATACCATTTTTTTCTCAATTTGAAAACTAGGGTTTTATCAAATTTGGGGCTTTCTCTCCATTTTCATATATAAGTATCTCCTTAACATTTACATTCACATTTTGAGAAAAGATTGATTTTTTTTTTATTATTTTAAAAATAAAAGTTGAGTAATATGTTCCCTTTGTAAAAAATAAGAGTTTATCCAACCCAATCATCAAATTAGATTTCAAGTCACAATAATACCATAGATACATTTCCAAAACAAAGAACTACTAGATTAAATGCAACCCTACCTCAATTTATGAGCAAAAAACCAAGCTTTTAAGAGAATCTTTCGTAAAAACAGAATCTAATCAGTAAGATGGAGGATCTCCACTTGTACTCCACTCCTTGCAAGTGATTTAGGTTGGATCTTAGGGGAATGAGGAGTATTTTGGAGTGAAAACTTAGGGTTCAAACTTAGGGTGAGAGAGAGGAAGAGAGAAAAGAAAAGTGGAAAAACGCATGATTTTGGGTGCCCACGTCCTGTTGTATAATAGTCTGTAAATATGGGAATGGTTTTGAATGAAAATGATTTATGTGAAAATTATACGGCAAGACGTGGGCACTAAAAATCATCCGTTTTTCCATTTTTATTGACTACAATACGGTAGGACCGGTGGACACCTAAAACATTTTCCCACATTCGTTCGGCAATAAGCTCAAGACAGGACAATTAGGCACCTTGACTCACCATACAGATACCAACACAATTCAACAACATCAAAATCAACTCTTAACCCAGACTCATAGTCAATTTACCAAACTTTCATTCAATCAACAAATATTCACATTGTATGAGATGAAATACACACATAACATTCAAGAAGAATCAATTCCTAAGTCTCAATTTCAATTCCACAACATTGTTCCTATATTTTATCTCTTAATTATTCACAACATCTCAAGAATTCAAGAAAATTCCAATCTTAATACCATTTTTTTCTCAATTTGAAAACTAGGGTTTTATCAAATTTGGGGCTTTCTCTCCATTTTCATATATAAGTATCTCCTTAACATTTACATTCACATTTTGAGAAAAGATTGATTTTTTTTTTATTATTTTAAAAATAAAAGTTGAGTAATATGTTCCCTTTGTAAAAAATAAGAGTTTATCCAACCCAATCATCAAATTAGATTTCAAGTCACAATAATACCATAGATACATTTCCAAAACAAAGAACTACTAGATTAAATGCAACCCTACCTCAATTTATGAGCAAAAAACCAAGCTTTTAAGAGAATCTTTCGTAAAAACAGAATCTAATCAGTAAGATGGAGGATCTCCACTTGTACTCCACTCCTTGCAAGTGATTTAGGTTGGATCTTAGGGGAATGAGGAGTATTTTGGAGTGAAAACTTAGGGTTCAAACTTAGGGTGAGAGAGAGGAAGAGAGAAAAGAAAAGTGGAAAAACGCATGATTTTGGGTGCCCACGTCCTGTTGTATAATAGTCTGTAAATATGGGAATGGTTTTGAATGAAAATGATTTATGTGAAAATTATACGGCAAGACGTGGGCACTAAAAATCATCCGTTTTTCCATTTTTATTGACTACAATACGGCAGGACTAGCAAACACTCAAAAAAATTTTCCCACATTCGTCTAGTGATAAGCTTAAGACAAAGCAATTGGGCACATTAACTCCCCATTAGGAGATATTTGTAGATCTTGTGAGGTAAACTTAGATGGTAGGTTTTTTTTCTAGTGGGTGAGTTCCTTAGAGATGAAGGATTTTGATGTGATTTTTGGGATGGATTTGTTGATGAAGCATCATGCCTTTGTTGATTGTTTTAGAAAGAGGGTAGTTTTTGCTTGCCTTACCATACTTATGTATGATTATCATGGGATATATTTTCTCTCTTATGTTTGTCTCTTGCTCTTTTATATTACCGAATTACCGAATGTGACTAATTTGCTTATCAAAATATCTAACAAACAGGAAATGAAAAGGGGTTGGTAATGTTAAGTCTTGCGTAAACGGTCTAAGCGAACCCCTAGGATGGCACGGATGTATTTAGACTCTATGCGGTGGTTTCAGGGTGTAAGTGAGCCATTTGGTATGGTATATGCAGGGTGTAAGCAAGCCCTACGCACGATTTGGTATGGTATGTGCAGAGTGTAAGCGAGCCCGCACGATTTGGGTATAAGTGAGCCCATTTGTTTGGTCATTCCTTTTGAGGTCCATCAGTGTCACTACCTGATATATAATCGGTGTGGGCATTGGTGACAAGGTCTGCAAAGCAGCAAAAGGGAAAGTTCTGAATAGAAAGGGTATTTG
>NW_021028255.1:181415-270852 GCF_004153795.1 Camellia sinensis | reverse complement strand
CATGCCTTGAATTAACTCACATGCCATACTAGTAGCCGAGCCTATTAATTTCATGTTGTATGTGTTGCATTGCTTAGGATCACGCATTGCTTAGGATCACGCATTTTTCTACTAATTTTTGTTTTCTTTGGCTTACCTCGAAGTACTAGGTGAGTGGTTTTGCTTTAGCATATTGCATGTATGTTCGTGTTTCCATATCAAGCATACTACCATGAGGCTAAGTGCTTAGTCGATATACCTGTTTGAATTCTTGTGAATGAAGGCTTTTCGCTTAAGTTGAGATGATTTGACTAATGTACATATGAGATCACTTTTTCAAGTGACACATATTCAAAACACTTTTCAAAACAATGAAATCAAAGCATTTCAAATTTTGTGAAATAGTCTATAGTTGTGTGCATCACATAGTAAAGATAGCATAATAACCAGAACAAGAACATAAAATGTAAATAAAAATCAAATCATGATTAGTAGAGACCGATCTTTGATCGGGTGAGTGGGGTGCTCATGATGACCTTCTCCTCTCATACCTAAGTTCCCGAGCCGAGACACTTTGGTCATGAAGGACACGTGGCCTTTGGCATGAGTCACGAGTTTCCTAAATTTTCCAAAAATATTTAGGTAGACGACTCTGAAATGTGGCAATGCAGTCCATTTTTGGCATGTTTTGATTCATAATCGATTTTCCAAAAGATTTGCTGGATTTAGACTCATTTGTGTTTATTTATTTCACATTGCACTAATGGTCAATTTTTAGCGACATATATAAAAAATTGTCACAAAAAAATTATTTTTAGCAACAATTTTACCAAGACTTATTTTCAATAGGACTTGATGAGAATTAAGTCCAACTAATAGGACCTATTGGTAGTTTATCCTAAGAAAAATTAGCACAAGAATTTCAACATAAAGAAAAAATTAGAGAGAGAAACCCACAAAATTTGAACATATAAGGAAAAGAATTGAATATAAGGGGGGAAAATTGAATAGATAGGAAGAAATTGAACAAATAGGGAAAAATTGAATAGATAGATATAAATTTGAATAGATAGAAAGTAAATTCAACATATAGATATAAATTTGAACAGATAGTCAAAAAAAGTGAACAGGTAAATTAATAAGTAAAATTGAAAACAAAATGTCCTTCAAAATTAATAAAAGGACTTCTCACAAAACTATTTGACAAATGGTGGATTTCTTACCAACAAAAAATATCCACTGGATCTAATGTCTTATATGTTTCTTAGATTGGATTTATCACCAATTTTCTCTAACAAAATAGGGACAATTCCTAATAAAATTTGGATCAAACTAGGGTAAAGCACTAATAAATCCAAAATCACGATCTTATGATCTATAAAGTGTTCCATTTTTTTTCTTTTTCATTTTTTTTTTCTGGACTAATAAGTCCCATTTCAATGTTAATGACACACATGTACAAGTTTGCAACGTGTGTTTCCGTATATGTGAAGGGTAAAAAAAGGGTTTCGGAGATGATGGAATTACTAATTTGTCCAAAAGCATAATGTAGAGCTTTTTGGTTTTCCTCCTATCGAGAAAAACGGCAATGATGAAGATGGAATTTTCTTGGTTGGCAATGTTGATGCGATGAAGAATCATTGGTTTGTGTAAATTTCATTTTTTGGCAATGTTAAATCATCATTTTTCCTTGCCCCAATTAACATCTTGTTCTTCCCTCCCCAAAACCTAGAAATTCAACCCTCTTCTGGAAGGTAACTTACATCGCCAATTAACGTCGGAACTAAAGCATTTTGTGAATGTGGTTGGCGAGTTGGCATCCTCCCTTTGTTAGCGCCAGTGATTGTGTTGGTTAACTATGGAATTAGGTATGTGGTTTGCTTTGCTTATGTTTATGGTTGAACCCATTTGTGTATCTAATGTTAGATTATGTATTTGTCTTTGATGATAGTTTAGTAATACTAGGCACTTGTCTGTGATGTTGTCAAGCGTTAATGATTGGGCAGGTTTAGAATTCCATTAGGGGTATGGTTGTGTAATGGTTTTTTTGTGTTGTTTTAGTTCTTCAACTATAACTTTATGTGTTGTGGAGGTGTATTTGGGCTCAATTTAATGGTAGCGGTATTTGTTATGTTTGTTGTGTTGTTAAGTTGTAATGTAGCAATGACTTCATGTTTTTCAAGTTTATATATGTTGCAATGTCTCATTGATTCCCTATTTTGCATGTGTTTATATGTTGGTGCTGTCTATGGATGTTAATGACATCCATGGTAAGTTAAGTGAAATGTTGATGATGTACATGTTAATGGTGTACGATGATTCTGATTTGTGTTGAGTTTGTTTAGGTTTGTGTTAGTTTATAACGGGACTACAACAATGTTGGGTTATGTGTCATGGTGTCAGTTTCCATGTTTGTAAAATATTCCATGTAATGATACGTCAAGTGTTGGAATGACATTGAGAAACATGATGAAATTGATGTTTCCATTATGTCATGGTGTGCATTTGGGTGGAAGGGTGGAACAAGAAATACAGCAATCCCGGCATCAAGCTATCAAACTTTCGACATACACTATCAGCCAATTGTGCAAATGTGAAGGCTTGATGAAGACGAACAACCACATTGGTCTGTCCATAAGTACACAAAACAACACTATAAACTCCATACTTACAACAGAGGGGAACAAAAAAAAAAAAACCCGTAACATGACACTACCGTTATTAACCCCACACCATGCGAACAATGAAACAATGCATTCTTGCACAACAACAATCAAATAACATCATATCAACCAACTGTGCAAATGTGAATGCTTGATGAAGACGAACAACCACATTGGTCAGTCCATAAGTACACAAAACAACACTACAAACTCCATACTTACAACAGAGGGAAAAAAAAAAAAATCGTAACATGACACTACCATTATTAACCCCACACTATGCGAACAATGAAACAACGCATCCTTGCACAATGACAATCAAATAACATCATAAAATGACATCGTAACATTAGCACCTTAAACATTAGACTCCCTCGACGCACACACCAAAACGAAATCACAACCAAAACACAATGAATCAACACCAGAAAACATAAAAACTGACCTGTAAATTACTGTACAACACGTCAACAACATAGCCTCAAAAAACATCAACGGAACAAATCAACCACCTAACACTCCTTCGGACAACATCAATACACCAACATTAATTGGGTAACATCATCACCCCTACAAAATCACTCCACACAATCCCCCAAAAAATAGAAACACAATAACATACTTAAACAAACCCCTTTAACACCAGGAAAAAAAATTAAAAGAAAATCATATACAAGGGCAAGCATGTAAACTCCACAACCAATAAATATGAGTGGTGCTATTGGCATCCCATGAATTATTTTGGAACTTCCATTTCTTTGGGCCTCCACTTATAAATTTTGAAACCCTCCAACTTTCTTTCTCCCTAAATAATACCAAAATTATCCTTGTGAAAACATTCCACCCATTGAATGCACACCCCATCTCCCACACCCCTACAGCTCAAAAAAACCCCTATTCCAAAAAAATCCTAACAAAACCCACCAAGAGGAAGAAGAGCCAATGTGATTACTGTCTCTGCTGCCGCATCCATCATTGTCATAGTTGGTATACACACACACACACACACTCTCTCTCTCTCTCTATATATATATATATATATGCATAATTTCTTAGTTTTCTTGTAATAATTTCTTCTCTTGTAGGAAAAAAAATTATAATAATTGGTTTGGTTGGTAGATATTATAAAATTGTGAGTTTAGTAGAGAACTACCCAATAATATTATCAAAGCTACGCGATGAAGAAATAACTTTTGAACCTGATAATGGATTTGAGTTACTTTTGATAACTTCTACAAGTGTTAAAAATTTTGACCATTTAATGTGTTAAGAAATTTCCATGTTTGGGCCTGTATTCTCGAACTTGAAAAAATGAAAACTTTTGCAAGCGTTAACAATTTTGACTGTTCAATGTGTTAAGAAATTTTCATATTTGGACTTGCATTTCCGAACATTACTTATTTGTTCGGAAATGCCTTCCCGAACAAATAAGTAATGTTCAAGCCTGTATTCCCGAACTTAAAAAAATGAAAACTTCTGCAAGCGTTAACAATTTTAACCGTTTAATATGTTAAGAAATTTCCATGTTCGGACCTGCATTCTTGAACATTATTTATTTGTTCGGGAATTCCCGAACAAATAAATAATGTTCGGGCCTGTATTCCCGAATTTCGATCATATGTTCGGGAGTTTAGTTTCGAAAAAATAACGAATATATTTTACTATTTTTCCTATTTTTTTTCAAGAAATTTACCCTTACAAGGCCAATCTCCTATGAGCTAAGAACAACCTCAAAGTTATGAACCTCCGTTAAACTCTTTATTGTTGTACTCCTCTCATCTTATGGAATAAGAAAAACTTTTACTCATTGTTATTGCCGGAGAAGTGTAGACAATCAAATGATTGCTACTGTTACTGCCGGAATATTGCCACCAAAGGATTTTCAAGATTTTGAGGGTGGGTAGGTTTTGAAGGTGAGATTTAGGGAAGATGGATGGATGGTGATGAAGGTGAGTGCTCTCATAAACCTTAATTTATGATATAGTGAGTGTGTAGATTTAATTGTGAGATGGGGTGTCTCAAAATTAATGATGTCATTTTTAGTAATTTTATTTGAGGTTATTATTGTAATAAAAAAAGTTAATAATTTGAGGGTTCAAAATAATTCATGAGGTCCTAATAGCAGCACTCATAAGACCATCTCCAACGGTGCATCAAACCATGCATCAGATTTGAAATTTGATGAAAAAGTGACTTTTTCCAGCTCAAATGGTTTCACAAATTTGATATCAAAATGAGAATGGAACAAACATTTCATCAAACTAAGGACAAGCTCTGTATGTCAGTATTTCACTGTGTTTGACCGTTGGGGTGGGCCAATCGGTCAACCAACCGGATATCCGGCCGGTTGATCCACCGGTCGACCGGTTTCCTTTCAAATAGGTAGGTTCAAACTGGTCAAAAAAGGTCAAACAGGTTAAAAAAAAAATTAGGCTTACTAGTTGACTGGCCGGTCAAGTCGCCGGTCGACCCTTCCCTTTTGATGCATAGTTGGAGCAAGCCATATCAGATTGAGAAAATTGACTTTTTTTTACTCAAATTTGGTTTACCGTTGGAGATGCTCTAAATATAACATATCATAAATAAAAAAGACTAATTGATTTGAAAAAAAACTTTTAAGAAACTTTGGCTTGTTTTGTGAAGTTGGCTTTTAGCCACTTTTTTTTGGTTTGTAGCAAAAGTCAAAAGTTGGCTTTTTTAAATTTTTTTTCATTTGGGAAGTTGATTTTTAGCCAATGGTGAAATTACAATTCTACCCCTTATAGGTCAAAATGTGTTACATGGGTGAAGTTGTAAATATTTTAAACTAAATGGGGATAGTTTGGTCATTTTATTATGATTTGACATCTTAAACAAATATTAATAAAAAAAGTCAAAAGTAACTTTTTACCAACTTCCCAAATCATTTGTCTAAAAAGTCAAAAACTTGATTAAAAATCAAAAAATCACTTTTTACCATCTTCCCAAAATAGGCCTTTAATGACATTTTTTAGAGAATTTTTGAGTAATTTTTCCATCAAAACTATTAAAAAATATAATTTACAAAAATGAAAAGGCAAAAAAAGAAAAAAAAATATCACTCTTCCGCTTTCGAAGAAGCAAAGAAGATAAACATTCAAAAGTTGACTTTTTTGAATTTTTTTTTGTTTGAGCAGTTATTTTTTAACCAATGGTGAAATTACAATTCTGTCCATTATGGGTCAAAATGTGTTACATAAGTGAAGTTGTAAATATTTTAAATTAAATGGGGATAGTTTGGTCATTTTATTATGATTTGACATCATAAACAAATATTAATCAAAAAAGCCAAAAAGGCTTTTTACCAACTTCTCAAATCATTTGTCTAAAAAAAATCAAAAACTTAGTTAAAAATTAAAAAAATCACTTTTTACCATCTTCTCAAAATAGGCCTTTAATGACATTTCTTAGGATTTTTGAGTAATTTTTCCATCAAAACTATTAAAATATATAATTTACAAAAATGAAAAGGCCAAAAAAGAAAAAAGATATCGAAAGAGAAAATATATCACTCTTCCGCTTTAGAAGAAGCAAAGAAGATAAACATTTGTGTCGTGTACTCTTTTCAGTCGATCAAAACAAAACGGTATGGCGTTGCTCTCCTCAACGTTTCTGGTGGACCCAATCAACTGTTTTCCAAACCCTAAACATAGTTTTGGAAGCCATTGCCCAGAGGAGCTGTTTGTTCGACATCGGAATCGGAATCGGAATCGGAATCGTAATCGGAATCGCAGGTTGTCAGTGACAGTTTCCGGAAAATATGAGGACCAGAATCTGAATGAGTCGCAGCCGGCGGAGTCGCTCCGGCAGTTCACCGCCTCTGCCATTCTCCTTCTCGGTCTTGGCATACGTGTCTGCGCTGCTGCTGCCTCTACCCAGACTCCGGCCATCGCTGTTGCAGATCGTCCAACAGTCATTGAAGACCACATAATTCAAGGTTATATATTATCATCACAAAATACTTATTTATGAGTTAATTTTATTATTTTACTCTACTCTCATTCTAAAATATATGAATATCTAGTGGTTCTCTTCCTGTTGGTAAATTTTTCTATAATAAAATAAAAAAAATATTATTTAGAGGCGTGAGCAAAATTTGAACAAAGGGCTTAGTTTCATACCCTTACCATTTAAACAACATACCTATTATAATATTAATTTTTTTATTATTCGTTTTTAATTTGTTTTTATTATTTATTTTCATATTTACTCATTTGAATTGCATACGCATTCCGTGTTACTAAGTATATATATACATGTATTTTTTTATTTTTTATTTTTGTTGTCAAAAGATAGAATGTTAGTGTGTAAAGTTAGGAATTTTTTTGGTTAAGTAGTAAACTCCCAAATCTGTCCTCCGCCAACATACCACCCAGACCTTCCACTCACCGCGACAACATACCACTCGGCAACAAGGTCCTTGGCTTCTACAGTATATGGATCAAAGGCCTTTTTGAATTAGTAACTGCTAGCCTATCAGCCGTGCTATGCACGGGATAATTATAGATATTTATATTTGTGTAAGATTTTTTTTAATATATAAATTATGTTTTTTTAAGATTTTTTATAAGAATTAAATGTTTTAGGGATTTAATAGATTCACTTTATGGATTAAGGATTAAATAGATTTTGATTTGTATACTCTGGGGACTTAATGGATTCAATAAGAAATTAAATAGTCTTTGATTTTTTTTATATATTTTCCGGACTTGATAGAGTCAATCCATAGTTCAAGGACTAAGTAGATAATTTAACAATAGTTCAGGAGTAAAAAGTGAAATAAACCCTTTCTTTATCAACTTGTAGTGTATTAACTAATTCTGAGTTGATGACAGTGGGCTTGAAAATGTGAGTACTATACTATTTAAAATGGGTTTCACTTAGTTTGGAAAAAGTTTAGAATGTAGACTATTTTGAACAGTTTGAAATTGTTTAACAGATTTGAGATATTACCTTTTAATCGGTTTCGTTTCAAATCATGTTTGGAACAAATACTATTTTAAGGAGCTTAACTTATTCAACAGAGTCGGGATATTAATTTGTAAACAAGATAATTTGAAGTTCAAGTGTGAGTTTGAGATGAAGTTCATTATGATTTGACTTTACTGGAGGGACATAAATCTCATATTACTTGTCTATTGATATTGTGATGTTAGATGATTCTGTGATTTCAGAGGTTAGTGACTAAATTATTTGAAGTTCAAGTGTGAGTTTGAGATTAAGTTCATTAAAAGATTTGACTTTACTGGAGAGACATAAATCTCATATAACTTGTCTATTGATATTGTGATGTTAGATGATTCTGTGATTTCAGAGGTTAGTGACTAAATTATTTGAAGTTCAAGTGTGAGTTTGAGATTAAGTTCATTAAAAGATTTGACTTTACTGGAGAGACATAAATCTCATATAACTTGTCTATTGATATTGTGATGTTAGATGATTCTGTGATTTCAGAGGTTAGTGACTAAATTATTTGAAGTTCAAGTGTGAGTTTGAGATTAAGTTCATTAAAAGATTTGACTTTACTGGAGAGACATAAATCTCATATAACTTGTCTATTGATATTGTGATGTTAGATGATTCTGTGATTTCAGAGGTTAGTGACTAAATTATTTGAAGTTCAAGTGTGAGTTTGAGATTAAGTTCATTAAAAGATTTGACTTTACTGGAGAGACATAAATCTCATATAACTTGTCTATTGATATTGTGATGTTAGATGATTCTGTGATTTCAGAGGTTAGTGACTAAATTATTTGAAGTTCAAGTGTGAGTTTGAGATTAAGTTCATTAAAAGATTTGACTTTACTGGAGAGACATAAATCTCATATAACTTGTCTATTGATATTGTGATGTTAGATGATTCTGTGATTTCAGAGGTTAGTGACTAAATTATTTGAAGTTCAAGTGTGAGTTTGAGATTAAGTTCATTAAAAGATTTGACTTTACTGGAGAGACATAAATCTCATATAACTTGTCTATTGATATTGTGATGTTAGATGATTCTGTGATTTCAGAGGTTAGTGACTAAATTATTTGAAGTTCAAGTGTGAGTTTGAGATTAAGTTCATTAAAAGATTTGACTTTACTGGAGAGACATAAATCTCATATAACTTGTCTATTGATATTGTGATGTTAGATGATTCTGTGATTTCAGAGGTTAGTGACTAAATTATTTGAAGTTCAAGTGTGAGTTTGAGATTAAGTTCATTAAAAGATTTGACTTTACTGGAGAGACATAAATCTCATATAACTTGTCTATTGATATTGTGATGTTAGATGATTCTGTGATTTCAGAGGTTAGTGACTAAATTATTTGAAGTTCAAGTGTGAGTTTGAGATTAAGTTCATTAAAAGATTTGACTTTACTGGAGAGACATAAATCTCATATAACTTGTCTATTGATATTGTGATGTTAGATGATTCTGTGATTTCAGAGGTTAGTGACTAAATTATTTGAAGTTCAAGTGTGAGTTTGAGATTAAGTTCATTAAAAGATTTGACTTTACTGGAGAGACATAAATCTCATATAACTTGTCTATTGATATTGTGATGTTAGATGATTCTGTGATTTCAGAGGTTAGTGACTAAATTATTTGAAGTTCAAGTGTGAGTTTGAGATTAAGTTCATTAAAAGATTTGACTTTACTGGAGAGACATAAATCTCATATAACTTGTCTATTGATATTGTGATGTTAGATGATTCTGTGATTTCAGAGGTTAGTGACTAAATTATTTGAAGTTCAAGTGTGAGTTTGAGATTAAGTTCATTAAAAGATTTGACTTTACTGGAGAGACATAAATCTCATATAACTTGTCTATTGATATTGTGATGTTAGATGATTCTGTGATTTCAGAGGTTAGTGACTAAATTATTTGAAGTTCAAGTGTGAGTTTGAGATTAAGTTCATTAAAAGATTTGACTTTACTGGAGAGACATAAATCTCATATAACTTGTCTATTGATATTGTGATGTTAGATGATTCTGTGATTTCAGAGGTTAGTGACTAAATTATTTGAAGTTCAAGTGTGAGTTTGAGATTAAGTTCATTAAAAGATTTGACTTTACTGGAGAGACATAAATCTCATATAACTTGTCTATTGATATTGTGATGTTAGATGATTCTGTGATTTCAGAGGTTAGTGACTAAATTATTTGAAGTTCAAGTGTGAGTTTGAGATTAAGTTCATTAAAAGATTTGACTTTACTGGAGAGACATAAATCTCATATAACTTGTCTATTGATATTGTGATGTTAGATGATTCTGTGATTTCAGAGGTTAGTGACTAAATTATTTGAAGTTCAAGTGTGAGTTTGAGATTAAGTTCATTAAAAGATTTGACTTTACTGGAGAGACATAAATCTCATATAACTTGTCTATTGATATTGTGATGTTAGATGATTCTGTGATTTCAGAGGTTAGTGACTAAATTATTTGAAGTTCAAGTGTGAGTTTGAGATTAAGTTCATTAAAAGATTTGACTTTACTGGAGAGACATAAATCTCATATAACTTGTCTATTGATATTGTGATGTTAGATGATTCTGTGATTTCAGAGGTTAGTGACTAAATTATTTGAAGTTCAAGTGTGAGTTTGAGATTAAGTTCATTAAAAGATTTGACTTTACTGGAGAGACATAAATCTCATATAACTTGTCTATTGATATTGTGATGTTAGATGATTCTGTGATTTCAGAGGTTAGTGACTAAATTATTTGAAGTTCAAGTGTGAGTTTGAGATTAAGTTCATTAAAAGATTTGACTTTACTGGAGAGACATAAATCTCATATAACTTGTCTATTGATATTGTGATGTTAGATGATTCTGTGATTTCAGAGGTTAGTGACTAAATTATTTGAAGTTCAAGTGTGAGTTTGAGATTAAGTTCATTAAAAGATTTGACTTTACTGGAGAGACATAAATCTCATATAACTTGTCTATTGATATTGTGATGTTAGATGATTCTGTGATTTCAGAGGTTAGTGACTAAATTATTTGAAGTTCAAGTGTGAGTTTGAGATTAAGTTCATTAAAAGATTTGACTTTACTGGAGAGACATAAATCTCATATAACTTGTCTATTGATATTGTGATGTTAGATGATTCTGTGATTTCAGAGGTTAGTGACTAAATTATTTGAAGTTCAAGTGTGAGTTTGAGATTAAGTTCATTAAAAGATTTGACTTTACTGGAGAGACATAAATCTCATATAACTTGTCTATTGATATTGTGATGTTAGATGATTCTGTGATTTCAGAGGTTAGTGACTAAATTATTTGAAGTTCAAGTGTGAGTTTGAGATTAAGTTCATTAAAAGATTTGACTTTACTGGAGAGACATAAATCTCATATAACTTGTCTATTGATATTGTGATGTTAGATGATTCTGTGATTTCAGAGGTTAGTGACTAAATTATTTGAAGTTCAAGTGTGAGTTTGAGATTAAGTTCATTAAAAGATTTGACTTTACTGGAGAGACATAAATCTCATATAACTTGTCTATTGATATTGTGATGTTAGATGATTCTGTGATTTCAGAGGTTAGTGACTAAATTATTTGAAGTTCAAGTGTGAGTTTGAGATTAAGTTCATTAAAAGATTTGACTTTACTGGAGAGACATAAATCTCATATAACTTGTCTATTGATATTGTGATGTTAGATGATTCTGTGATTTCAGAGGTTAGTGACTAAATTATTTGAAGTTCAAGTGTGAGTTTGAGATTAAGTTCATTAAAAGATTTGACTTTACTGGAGAGACATAAATCTCATATAACTTGTCTATTGATATTGTGATGTTAGATGATTCTGTGATTTCAGAGGTTAGTGACTAAATTATTTGAAGTTCAAGTGTGAGTTTGAGATTAAGTTCATTAAAAGATTTGACTTTACTGGAGAGACATAAATCTCATATAACTTGTCTATTGATATTGTGATGTTAGATGATTCTGTGATTTCAGAGGTTAGTGACTAAATTATTTGAAGTTCAAGTGTGAGTTTGAGATTAAGTTCATTAAAAGATTTGACTTTACTGGAGAGACATAAATCTCATATAACTTGTCTATTGATATTGTGATGTTAGATGATTCTGTGATTTCAGAGGTTAGTGACTAAATTATTTGAAGTTCAAGTGTGAGTTTGAGATTAAGTTCATTAAAAGATTTGACTTTACTGGAGAGACATAAATCTCATATAACTTGTCTATTGATATTGTGATGTTAGATGATTCTGTGATTTCAGAGGTTAGTGACTAAATTATTTGAAGTTCAAGTGTGAGTTTGAGATTAAGTTCATTAAAAGATTTGACTTTACTGGAGAGACATAAATCTCATATAACTTGTCTATTGATATTGTGATGTTAGATGATTCTGTGATTTCAGAGGTTAGTGACTAAATTATTTGAAGTTCAAGTGTGAGTTTGAGATTAAGTTCATTAAAAGATTTGACTTTACTGGAGAGACATAAATCTCATATAACTTGTCTATTGATATTGTGATGTTAGATGATTCTGTGATTTCAGAGGTTAGTGACTAAATTATTTGAAGTTCAAGTGTGAGTTTGAGATTAAGTTCATTAAAAGATTTGACTTTACTGGAGAGACATAAATCTCATATAACTTGTCTATTGATATTGTGATGTTAGATGATTCTGTGATTTCAGAGGTTAGTGACTAAATTATTTGAAGTTCAAGTGTGAGTTTGAGATTAAGTTCATTAAAAGATTTGACTTTACTGGAGAGACATAAATCTCATATAACTTGTCTATTGATATTGTGATGTTAGATGATTCTGTGATTTCAGAGGTTAGTGACTAAATTATTTGAAGTTCAAGTGTGAGTTTGAGATTAAGTTCATTAAAAGATTTGACTTTACTGGAGAGACATAAATCTCATATAACTTGTCTATTGATATTGTGATGTTAGATGATTCTGTGATTTCAGAGGTTAGTGACTAAATTATTTGAAGTTCAAGTGTGAGTTTGAGATTAAGTTCATTAAAAGATTTGACTTTACTGGAGAGACATAAATCTCATATAACTTGTCTATTGATATTGTGATGTTAGATGATTCTGTGATTTCAGAGGTTAGTGACTAAATTATTTGAAGTTCAAGTGTGAGTTTGAGATTAAGTTCATTAAAAGATTTGACTTTACTGGAGAGACATAAATCTCATATAACTTGTCTATTGATATTGTGATGTTAGATGATTCTGTGATTTCAGAGGTTAGTGACTAAATTATTTGAAGTTCAAGTGTGAGTTTGAGATTAAGTTCATTAAAAGATTTGACTTTACTGGAGAGACATAAATCTCATATAACTTGTCTATTGATATTGTGATGTTAGATGATTCTGTGATTTCAGAGGTTAGTGACTAAATTATTTGAAGTTCAAGTGTGAGTTTGAGATTAAGTTCATTAAAAGATTTGACTTTACTGGAGAGACATAAATCTCATATAACTTGTCTATTGATATTGTGATGTTAGATGATTCTGTGATTTCAGAGGTTAGTGACTAAATTATTTGAAGTTCAAGTGTGAGTTTGAGATTAAGTTCATTAAAAGATTTGACTTTACTGGAGAGACATAAATCTCATATAACTTGTCTATTGATATTGTGATGTTAGATGATTCTGTGATTTCAGAGGTTAGTGACTAAATTATTTGAAGTTCAAGTGTGAGTTTGAGATTAAGTTCATTAAAAGATTTGACTTTACTGGAGAGACATAAATCTCATATAACTTGTCTATTGATATTGTGATGTTAGATGATTCTGTGATTTCAGAGGTTAGTGACTAAATTATTTGAAGTTCAAGTGTGAGTTTGAGATTAAGTTCATTAAAAGATTTGACTTTACTGGAGAGACATAAATCTCATATAACTTGTCTATTGATATTGTGATGTTAGATGATTCTGTGATTTCAGAGGTTAGTGACTAAATTATTTGAAGTTCAAGTGTGAGTTTGAGATTAAGTTCATTAAAAGATTTGACTTTACTGGAGAGACATAAATCTCATATAACTTGTCTATTGATATTGTGATGTTAGATGATTCTGTGATTTCAGAGGTTAGTGACTAAATTATTTGAAGTTCAAGTGTGAGTTTGAGATTAAGTTCATTAAAAGATTTGACTTTACTGGAGAGACATAAATCTCATATAACTTGTCTATTGATATTGTGATGTTAGATGATTCTGTGATTTCAGAGGTTAGTGACTAAATTATTTGAAGTTCAAGTGTGAGTTTGAGATTAAGTTCATTAAAAGATTTGACTTTACTGGAGAGACATAAATCTCATATAACTTGTCTATTGATATTGTGATGTTAGATGATTCTGTGATTTCAGAGGTTAGTGACTAAATTATTTGAAGTTCAAGTGTGAGTTTGAGATTAAGTTCATTAAAAGATTTGACTTTACTGGAGAGACATAAATCTCATATAACTTGTCTATTGATATTGTGATGTTAGATGATTCTGTGATTTCAGAGGTTAGTGACTAAATTATTTGAAGTTCAAGTGTGAGTTTGAGATTAAGTTCATTAAAAGATTTGACTTTACTGGAGAGACATAAATCTCATATAACTTGTCTATTGATATTGTGATGTTAGATGATTCTGTGATTTCAGAGGTTAGTGACTAAATTATTTGAAGTTCAAGTGTGAGTTTGAGATTAAGTTCATTAAAAGATTTGACTTTACTGGAGAGACATAAATCTCATATAACTTGTCTATTGATATTGTGATGTTAGATGATTCTGTGATTTCAGAGGTTAGTGACTAAATTATTTGAAGTTCAAGTGTGAGTTTGAGATTAAGTTCATTAAAAGATTTGACTTTACTGGAGAGACATAAATCTCATATAACTTGTCTATTGATATTGTGATGTTAGATGATTCTGTGATTTCAGAGGTTAGTGACTAAATTATTTGAAGTTCAAGTGTGAGTTTGAGATTAAGTTCATTAAAAGATTTGACTTTACTGGAGAGACATAAATCTCATATAACTTGTCTATTGATATTGTGATGTTAGATGATTCTGTGATTTCAGAGGTTAGTGACTAAATTATTTGAAGTTCAAGTGTGAGTTTGAGATTAAGTTCATTAAAAGATTTGACTTTACTGGAGAGACATAAATCTCATATAACTTGTCTATTGATATTGTGATGTTAGATGATTCTGTGATTTCAGAGGTTAGTGACTAAATTATTTGAAGTTCAAGTGTGAGTTTGAGATTAAGTTCATTAAAAGATTTGACTTTACTGGAGAGACATAAATCTCATATAACTTGTCTATTGATATTGTGATGTTAGATGATTCTGTGATTTCAGAGGTTAGTGACTAAATTATTTGAAGTTCAAGTGTGAGTTTGAGATTAAGTTCATTAAAAGATTTGACTTTACTGGAGAGACATAAATCTCATATAACTTGTCTATTGATATTGTGATGTTAGATGATTCTGTGATTTCAGAGGTTAGTGACTAAATTATTTGAAGTTCAAGTGTGAGTTTGAGATTAAGTTCATTAAAAGATTTGACTTTACTGGAGAGACATAAATCTCATATAACTTGTCTATTGATATTGTGATGTTAGATGATTCTGTGATTTCAGAGGTTAGTGACTAAATTATTTGAAGTTCAAGTGTGAGTTTGAGATTAAGTTCATTAAAAGATTTGACTTTACTGGAGAGACATAAATCTCATATAACTTGTCTATTGATATTGTGATGTTAGATGATTCTGTGATTTCAGAGGTTAGTGACTAAATTATTTGAAGTTCAAGTGTGAGTTTGAGATTAAGTTCATTAAAAGATTTGACTTTACTGGAGAGACATAAATCTCATATAACTTGTCTATTGATATTGTGATGTTAGATGATTCTGTGATTTCAGAGGTTAGTGACTAAATTATTTGAAGTTCAAGTGTGAGTTTGAGATTAAGTTCATTAAAAGATTTGACTTTACTGGAGAGACATAAATCTCATATAACTTGTCTATTGATATTGTGATGTTAGATGATTCTGTGATTTCAGAGGTTAGTGACTAAATTATTTGAAGTTCAAGTGTGAGTTTGAGATTAAGTTCATTAAAAGATTTGACTTTACTGGAGAGACATAAATCTCATATAACTTGTCTATTGATATTGTGATGTTAGATGATTCTGTGATTTCAGAGGTTAGTGACTAAATTATTTGAAGTTCAAGTGTGAGTTTGAGATTAAGTTCATTAAAAGATTTGACTTTACTGGAGAGACATAAATCTCATATAACTTGTCTATTGATATTGTGATGTTAGATGATTCTGTGATTTCAGAGGTTAGTGACTAAATTATTTGAAGTTCAAGTGTGAGTTTGAGATTAAGTTCATTAAAAGATTTGACTTTACTGGAGAGACATAAATCTCATATAACTTGTCTATTGATATTGTGATGTTAGATGATTCTGTGATTTCAGAGGTTAGTGACTAAATTATTTGAAGTTCAAGTGTGAGTTTGAGATTAAGTTCATTAAAAGATTTGACTTTACTGGAGAGACATAAATCTCATATAACTTGTCTATTGATATTGTGATGTTAGATGATTCTGTGATTTCAGAGGTTAGTGACTAAATTATTTGAAGTTCAAGTGTGAGTTTGAGATTAAGTTCATTAAAAGATTTGACTTTACTGGAGAGACATAAATCTCATATAACTTGTCTATTGATATTGTGATGTTAGATGATTCTGTGATTTCAGAGGTTAGTGACTAAATTATTTGAAGTTCAAGTGTGAGTTTGAGATTAAGTTCATTAAAAGATTTGACTTTACTGGAGAGACATAAATCTCATATAACTTGTCTATTGATATTGTGATGTTAGATGATTCTGTGATTTCAGAGGTTAGTGACTAAATTATTTGAAGTTCAAGTGTGAGTTTGAGATTAAGTTCATTAAAAGATTTGACTTTACTGGAGAGACATAAATCTCATATAACTTGTCTATTGATATTGTGATGTTAGATGATTCTGTGATTTCAGAGGTTAGTGACTAAATTATTTGAAGTTCAAGTGTGAGTTTGAGATTAAGTTCATTAAAAGATTTGACTTTACTGGAGAGACATAAATCTCATATAACTTGTCTATTGATATTGTGATGTTAGATGATTCTGTGATTTCAGAGGTTAGTGACTAAATTATTTGAAGTTCAAGTGTGAGTTTGAGATTAAGTTCATTAAAAGATTTGACTTTACTGGAGAGACATAAATCTCATATAACTTGTCTATTGATATTGTGATGTTAGATGATTCTGTGATTTCAGAGGTTAGTGACTAAATTATTTGAAGTTCAAGTGTGAGTTTGAGATTAAGTTCATTAAAAGATTTGACTTTACTGGAGAGACATACGGATATATCTCAGCCAAGTGCATATTTTTCTATATATTGGGGGTCTCCTTCCCTATTTTTGAGGGTTAGAATTTTTGGAGAAAAAATTATCTCTCTCTACATTTCTCTCTCTCTCTCTCTCTCTCTCTCTTGCAAGTTTGTGCATATTTGCTTAGATATTCTACACTTTTGCCTATAGCTCCTTAACCAAAGTTGGTCATCTTTGAGTTGAGGTTCCTTGAGGCCTACCTAGAGCTCTAGAAGGTGGTTTTGGCTTGAATTGTTGCTTAGAGTTGATCTTCTCTTCATGAGATATAACACTTGCCTTTTTAGCTTGCTTTGCATACTTGTTTTTCTATCTTTTTCTCACTGATCTTAGGCTATTTTGGGCTATAAAAAACTCTATTTTTATGGGCTGAAATTGGTGGTTTTAGGATATTTAAAGTTAGGGGGTGGTCCACCCTCTTTCTTCTTTGTTTGTAAGGTCTTTCCACCTTTGTTTCCTACTTCCAAAGCATCTTTTTTGGGCTTTTGGATCCTAAATTTCAGAGTATTTTCAGTGGTGAAAATCATGTTTTGAAGTCTAAATTTGGAGGGGTTAGCCTCCCCTTCTTGTGTTTTGTTTGCTAGCCTAGATAGTTCTATGTGTTAGCATATTTTTCTAGCTTTTTGTAGTTTAATTCTAGCATGTTTTAGGTTGTATTTTAGACGGTTTTGTCTCTGTTTTGGGCTGTTTAAGTCATTTGAGTCTTGTTTTGTGTGCTTCTAGTGTAAGTGTTCTCATAAGCTTGGCATTTTAGGCCTTTAGACACCACTTGTTTGAGTTGATTGCATGTTTTAGTTCTTTTCTCACTTAATTTCAGCAAGTTTAATCTCTGCAACCTCCCTCATTTCTTGTTTTTTTTTTTATTTGCTTTGAGGGTTATGTCAACCTTAGGATCGTTTAAGCTCGAGATTGAGGTCCATGCTTAATGGTTTAATCCTCTTTTGGGGGTTCATTATCAACGGCATGGCACCTCTCTCGTGCCTTAAACTACCCCTTGTTTGACACTTCCTTTTCTTTTAGAGAACTTAACTCACTAATGGACTTAATTAGTTAAAGAGTGGAAGGGTAATTAAAATGAGTAACTAAAAGTTGAAACTAAAATTGTGCAAAGATAAGAATTTGATTATGTTTCGGTGTGTTCAATCGGACATTAATTGAACACAAGAAAAATTGGGGCATTTTATACTCAAAGTGATGAAATATGACAAGTTTCCTAGGTCTCCATCACCCTTGATCATGCATGACAGGGTGAAGGTTGTGAGTCTTGTTTGTGCATTGATTAAACCTTTACACCTTGGTTCTTTGCCCATCATGCAATGAAATTGCTTAATTGATGGTTTTTGAACCAAGTGTATCACTCATTTGAACTTGTCTTGATGAGGAGGGATACACAGTACAAATAACCTGTGATAATATCCTCTCTTTGCTCTGTTTGCTCTCTGTTACAGCAAGAAATGGTGTATCATCAGTGGCTAGCCGGCCATTGTTTCTGGCCTGTAGGCCATCAGTGTTGGACGGCAACCCGGCCACCACTTCTGGCCTGCCGGCCACCAATAAAAATTGAGCAGAGTATTTGTGAAGTAAAGCAGAGTTGGTCTGGAAGAGGAAAATCAATGCAAAGTTTGTGTAACAGAGGCTTTTGGTAGCAAACAGTAGAAGTTCTTCAGGTGGAAACCAAGCATGCATTGGGCCTCCCTCATTCCCGAGACTAGTTAATTAGTTTAATTATTAATTAGTTAGTCATTATTGTGTTGTGGCTAATTAAAGTGTTGTAATTGTTTAATTAGATTAGTTATTTAATTAATTAATTCATGTTGTAATTAATTAGCTAACTAGTTTAATTAGTTGCTTTGTAATTAATTAGTTAAGGGCAAATTACAAATTTCCCCCTGAATGCTAAATTTGCATAACAAATTAAGGGGTAATTTGTTATGAAATTTAAACCTCATGGGGCAAATTGTTATGAAAATACAAACCTTAGGGGGCGGGATGTAATTTCTGAAACCTCAGGGGGGTATCTGTAATTTAGCCAAACCTCAAGGGAGGTATATGTAATTTGCCCATTAGTAGTTAATATAGTTAGCTAATTAGCTTCATATTGTACTTATTTAATTAGCTTAAAGTAGTTAATTAAATTAGTTCATTATTGTAATTATTTAATTAATTAGCTTAGATAGCTAGCTTATTTATTCAAGTTTTGTAATAATTAGTTAAGTAATTTAGCTTAGCTAGTTTATTCATTCGAACCCTCCTGTGCGAGGGCGTCAATGCTGTAATAATGTGTATGTCTTCCAACCCCACGTCTTTCTCCCTTTTATTTAACTACTTATGATGGTTAGTTTAGGGACATCATATTTTAATTAGCATTCTCCATGTTTGCATCCATCTATATTGCATGCACCGAGACTCAGTGCATCATTCTAACTGCATTGTTAGTTCAATACTTCTTTGAATACATGCTTAGACCGCATGCTATCAAGTTGATTCATATGCCATGTTTAGTAGCCGAGCCTATTAATTGCATTCTTTACATGTGTTACATTAGTCATATAGCATAGTTAGGAATCGTGCATTTTTCTAACTTATTTCTCTTTTGGCTTAGAGTACTAGGTGTGCCTTTACTCGCTTTAGCATAATTGCATGAGTGTTGATGTTGCCATGTTTAGTATGCTTGCCAAGAGGCTAAGTGCTTAATTGCTATAACTACTTGTATGCTTGTGGATGAAGGCTTATTGCTTGAATTAAAATAATTTGAGTAATGTTCATGTGCGATCACTTTTTCAAGTGGTACATATTTCGAAACAATTTTCAAAACAAACATGAATCAAGTGTTCCAATTCTTGCAATTTAGTCTATACTTGAGTGTGTGCCCATCACATAGTAATGCTAATCTAATAAACCGGAATAAGAGCATATAATGTACATAAGATTCATATCATGATTAGTAGAGGCCGATCTTTGATCAGGCGAGCGGGGGTGCTCAAATGTATTCATGACCTTCTCCTGTTGTACCCAAGTTCCCGAGTCGAGACAATCTTGGTGATGATGGACACATGGCCTTTGGCACGAGTCATGGGTTTCCTAAATTTCTCAAAATAAAAATATTTAGGTGGCGACTTTGTATTTGGCAAAGCAGTCTATTTTTGGCATTTTTTATTCAAAATCGATTTTTCAAAAGATTTGTCAGATTTGGACTCTTTGGTGTTTATCAATTTCACATTGCACTTGTGAGATTGATTCAGAACCGTGGGAGTCCGAACTGTAGGGCTTATATTTGAACTTTTGAAATGAGGGACGTGAAAAAGTCGAGCTACAGCTGGCTGCTGTTGTTGTTGCTATAACCTAGTTGTGACCTCGGCCTAGCGGGCCATATCATGCTGGAGTGAGTCGACTGATTGCTGTAGACGGATTAGCAAGTCCTCCAAATCTAATGAACGGTATTGTGCCATTCCTGGAGCAGATGACTATTCTTGAAGTGGACTGAGTTTAGATGAGCTAAGGGGTGATTGCCGCAAGAACTGAATTAGTGAAGTTTGTCTGATCCTCCTTCACCTTGTAACTGGTGATAGTGAGGCAAACACAAGTTGTCCTCGAACAAGATCTCTGACCTTGCAAAGTCTTCCGACATAGGTCTAGAGTACTTGGGGGATATCAGAACTTTCTGAAGCTATGGTTTTATACTACCTTGCAATAAGAAACAAAGAAAGAGAAAAACAAAATCAAAAATCAGGCAACACCTCAGCTAAGATGTCATCAAAATAGATATGATCAAAGCTGCAGGACTGTACTCCCTACTGAATTCTGCCCCAAAACAGATACCAATTGTGCCATTGATATGAGCATTCCTATACAGTTTCACTGTAAAACACATACCAATTAAAGAGAGCCAAAACACCCCTATAAGGGGTTACGGTTACCCTGTCCTAGTTTTGACATGAACTAGGGCTTCACTACTTCACGCAAGTAGTTACATAAGATCCTACATATGGGTGAACATCATGTCCTAGCTTGGAACAGTCACTATGGCTTTACTATATACAGTAGGCCGAATGGTCAAAAATGGCACCTCAACAAGACTACCTAATATACCTCTCATACCTAACACCGAGAAGTGAAAAGAGGATTAAGCGGTACGACAGTAGTCCAAATCCGAGGGTTATGTTTCCAACATGGTAGAGCTTATGATCGGCCAGTCTTTTGGCAAGCTTTTTAGGTAAGTCTCAGGCAAGCCATCCAGGAATAGCAGATGGAAAACATAGTGACTTAAGAGCACTAATGCAAATGCAATGCAAAGAACATTAAGTGTAGATAAAATTTCACATCATGAAGTTCGAGTCAAGTTCTCTAATTTTCCCAGCAAAGTAGTCAGCAACTGTAGTTGGCTTCTCGTTGCTCCTCGAAGGGGTTAGTCTTCTCGGATACGATAACCCTACAGCTCGGACTTCCATGGTTCTAAATCTGATTTCACAAGTACAATGTGAAACAATGAAAACACAAAAGAGTCCAAATCCGGCAAATCTTTGAAAAATCAATTTTTAATCAAAAAATGTGAAAATTGATCGCATTGCCAGATTTCAGAGTCACCATCTAAATATTTTGGAAAATTTAGGAAGCCCGTGACTCGTGCCAAAGGTCACTTGTCCGTCATAACCAAAGTGTCTCGCCTTAGGAACTTAGGTATGAGAGGGAAAGGTCATGAATTGAGCACCCCACTCACCCAGTCAAAAATCGGCCTCTACTAATCATGATGCGATTCTTATGTACAACATATGCTCTTGTTTCGATTATTATGCTATTTTTACTATGTGATTCACACAAACATAGACTAATTTGCCCAATTTGGAATGTTTTAGGTTCATGTTTGTTTTGAAAAGAGTTGTGAATATGTGCTACTTGAAAAAGTAAGCTCATATGTACATTAATCAAATCATCTCAACTTAAGCAAAAAAACCTTCATCCACCGGCATTCAAGAGGTATATCAATATGGCAACACTAACATACATGCAATATGCTAAAGCAAGAAATGCTCACCTAGTACTCAACCGAGGCAAGCCAAAATAGGAGAAAATTGTTAGGAAAAATGCATGTTCTAATATGCAAGTGACTAATGCAACACATACAAAATACAACTACTAGGTTCGGTTTCTTAAAATGACACATGGTTCAACTCAAAGCATGCGTTTAGCATATGTATTCAAGTAAGCAAGAAATGGTAACAATAAAGTTAGAGTGGTGAACCAAACCCGATGCATGCAAAAATGGATATTGTATACATGGTAATGATATATGAAACTAAAACGTGAATGCAACTGTCATAAGCAAGCAAATAAAAGGGAGAAAGAAATAAGGGTTGGAAGGCATACACAATATTACAAGTTTGCCCTCATACAAAAGGGTCCGAATGAATGTCCTACTTAAACTAATTATTACAACATCAAATAAATGGAGTAAACTAATTAACTAATTATTACAAATCTGAATTAAGCTAACTAATTAATTACAACACACTAATATTAAAGCACTAAATTAATAGAATGAGAAGCGAGAAGCCACGAGCACACAACCGAGAACATCCTCCCAGAAACCTCTTTGTTTTGTTGCCAGATTCTATTTTGTTTGCAGTCAGAAAATAATTCTATTTTTGCCTCAGCTTCTGCTCTATTCTGTCATGAAAATGACACTGTTTGTCCAAAATAGGATGGCCGGCTGGCCTTGAAAGGTGGCCGGCCGGATGAAAAGATAGTCGGCCGACCACTATTTTTAGGTACTGCCCTGTTGCCATAGAATTAAAATAGAGCAAAACAAAGTGTTTCTAGGAGAAGTTTATCCTCTCTGTCTCTCCCTATCATGAAACTGATCAATGAATGGGTAGACTCGATTCACAAACCATCAATTGATGCAAATTTGTTGCGTGATGATCTATGAATTGATGGAACAAAAGATCAGTAAATGGAAATAAAAGACCAACAAAACCTCCTCTCTATCATGGAGTTACCTTAAGGGAAATGATAGGCATTGCTTCTTGAATCACTAATATCACTAAAAAGTATGTAATGATTTAAGACTCAATAGGTTCAATATAACGTCCGATTGAACCTAACTCAATTTTATTATGTTTTACCACTTTTATTCCAATTTTAATCACTTTTATATTACTTTGCCATTCTTTATTCATTTTGTCCAAAAGTGATAATTACGTCCACTAATGATGAGAAGTGTCAAACAAGAAGTTACGCTTAGCATGAGAGAGATATAATGCCCTGGTAATGAACCTCCGAAGAGATTAAACCATTAAGCATAGAAGGTCTCTTTCTCATGCCTTGAACAACAATCAATTGTTTGAAACAACTCTTAAAAAAGAAAGAAAACCAAGAAAGGAGGGAGGTTGCTGAGAGGGTTATTACAAGTGTGAGTATATATATGAAAACTATGAAATAAAAACTATCAACTCAAATAGATTGGTGTGTAAGGCCTAAACCGCCAAACCTATGAGGATTTACAACAATACAAGCATAATATGCAAAGCATAAACTAAGTAAACACACTAAAACAACTCCAAATTAGTAAAAATAGTGCTGAAAATTATCTTGGAAAGATAAAAAAAAGTAAGCAAAAATAAGAAGGAAACAAAGGTAGTAAGCAAGCCAAGGAATGGTGGCTAACCCCTCCGCTTTTTGGACCTTAAAATCACATGTTTTAGCCTCTGAAAACTCTGAAAATCAATAGTTAAAAGTTGAGAAACAAATGGGAAACATAAGGATATAAGCTTGGAATAAGGTTCAAGGAAGGGTGGTTAGGTTAACCCCTCCACCTTGAGTAGCTTTTAAATCACAACTTTCAGTCCACAAAAACAGTCCAAAAACAGAGTATAAATACCGATAAAAAGAGGAGTGAAGAGTAGGCAAGAGATGGAAAGAGTTATACCTTTGAAGAGAATATACTATTTTGTTCACAAACCACAAGGTGCTCACTCTTAAGGGTTGAAATTTTAGCTCAATAATCTCAGCAAGGAGCCTCAAAATATTGGTTTAGGAAGTGTATGTATAGTGTATGTATATTGCAAGATAGAGAGGGAGAGTGTTTAGCAAGATTTGGGCACTTGGAGAATTTTTCTAACCTAAAGCTGTGAGGGATGGTCACATATTTATAGAAAAACAGGTTCCTCTGTCGGAAATATTTATATGGAGCCAGCTAGTGCAAGGCATGCACATAGGGAGGAATAGCTGGCAGCAAATATTTGTCTGCTGGAAAACATGGCTGGCCGGCTATGTAGTGGGACGACCGAGCATTAAAAATTGGCCTGCAGGCCACCTGTTGGCCAGCAGGCCTCTGAGTGGTCAGGCTGGGAAAAAATTAGGTTTTGGTCCAAAGGGGGTGCAAGGTTTTAGAGTCTGAGTGGAAAGTAAATTACACCATGAGTCCCTTTATAAGAGTCCAAAATCAAAAATACAAATCATTTCCATTTAAAACCATCCCCACATTTACCGACTATCATACGGCAGGATATGGGCACCCCAATCATCTGTTTTTCTACTTTTACCAACTATAATACGGCAGGACCAGTGGACACCCAAAAACATTTACCCGCATTCGTCCGGTGATAAGCTCAGACAGGGCAATTGGGCACCTTGACTGTGACATCCGAATTTCTTTTTAAAATTTAATTTAATATTGTAATAAATAGAATTCTTTATTATTATAAAAATAAAAATAATAATAAATAAAATAAAAAAATGCATAGTTTAGAAAGTTGGGAGTTAATCGATTAAATTGTTTAGGAAATAGATTGTGAGACACCGCATGTTTAAAATATTAAATATTTCAGTAAGTGGTAAGTGATGTTTTATAGTTGGCTGGTAAGGTTTTTAAACGTAAACCTAACGTATAATCATAGGTAACTTTAGGAATCATAACCTTTAGAATTGAATTTAAAAAAAAAAAATGGCCAAACAAGTTTTCGGTGGGCCAAGGGTTAATATGGCCCTTGGTGATTTCTTGAGGTTGAATTAAGGGCCAAGGACATGTGGCAATAGGGGAGGTAAAAATCAAGGGTCAAGACAAGTGGCAAAAGAGAAGGCAGCAATGTGTATATCTCTTGGTTTGGGGCCTTACTCTTGGGCATAAATAGAAGGGGCTGAATGAAGGAGCAAGCGAAGAAAAGTGTGAAGAGTGAAGAGCATAGGTTCGGGAGCACGGGAAAAATAAGGATAAATTTATATCTGAGGTGAATTATATTATATCTTGAGTTACCATAATATATTTTACGTATGTTTTGAGTTACCATAATTTATTTTACGCAATTTGTGTTTTATAAATTATATTAATATTTCAATTACATGGATTATTTTCTCACCCCTATTTGCTTAGATTGAAACCCATGGATATGTTTGTTTAAATCTAGAAAGTATTTGACAATGATCTTGTAAATAATTATTTTCTGTAAGTACCACCATTGGAGTCCCACGTCTCGGGGGACTTAAATAACCATTGGCCCCTGTTTGGCCACTTTGTGGTCCACTGTTTGTCATGGATCCATTGATCTTTGTTCTGATTGTCACTCCAGTGACCCCTGTTCTGTTTTGTTCTGTACCGTGATTATAGTTATTTACGTAATATCTGTATTTCAGTTTCTGCAACTTAATTAACTTATTTATTCAACAAAATTTTGTTAATGTTTTAGCTTAAATAACTATCCATGGCTATTTTGTGCCCTATACTCACAGAATAATATTTCTCACTCTGCTATATGCTTATAGTTGTTACCCCTTTCAGGTGTCGAGATTTAGCTGGATCAAGATGGGGGATAAATCACAATGTTTTTTTTTTTTTTTTGTGCTATCTATATTTTTTACTGGACCCTTGTAATAAAATAAAAGCCCAAATGACTATTTTTGTTTCTTTTTAATAAAATTTTGGTACCCATTTATTTTTTAATTTATTTATAAATTATCCACTTGTGCCACTAATACAGTAATTTTAGAATTATTTTATTTTTTTATCTTGTTGCGACGCCGAACCTTTGGGTGCCGGATTTCGATCGTGACATTGACTCTTTGCGCGAGTACCAACACAATTCAACAACATCAAAACCGACTCTTAACCCGAACTCATGCTCAATTTACCAAACTTTCATTCAATCAACAAGTATTCAACATTTTATGAGATGAAGTCCCAACACAACATTCAAGAAGAATCAAATCCCAAGCCACAATTTCATTATCATAACAAGATGCACATCTTTTACCTTTTTATTGTTCACAATATTCCTAGAATTTAAGGAAATTCAAAACTAGATACTATCTTCTACTCAATTTGAAATTAGGTGTTGGTCAAATTTGGAGCTTTCTCCCTATATATATAGATTCTCAACATCAATGTTCCTATTTTATGTAAAATTAGATGAAATTTTAATGAGAATTAAGTAAAATGTCCCATTTTGTTATATACAAAGTTTAATCCAACTCAATCATTTAATCAAGCCTTAAAATCACAACAATACCATATAAATTTCTTCAAAACAAAGAAATACTAGGTTAAAAGTAACCCTACCTTGAGTTATGAGCATAAGAACCAAGCTTCTAGATAAGCTCTTCACCAAACGAAAATCCAATCGGTGGGAAGGATGTTCTTCATATGTACTTCACCCCTTGCGAATGATTTAGTCTAGATCATAGAAGAATGAGAGATATTTTAGAGTGAGAAACCTAGGGTTTTCAAAGAGAGAAAAGAAAAGTGAAAAGAATGACCTTTTTAATGTGCTGAAATCGCGCAGACCGCTCGAGCTAAAAATGAGAAGTCCCAGAAGTTTTGTAGAGCTATAGTGAAACTACTGGGAGCTCATATTCTTCCCTCGAGCGACGATTCCTTCGCTCGAGCGGTCTCGCCTATAAACTTGCGAGATCCTGGGAGTAGCAATTCTCCACTCGAGCAGTCACCTAGAACAAGATGTCACAATCTCTCCCCCTTAGGAAATTTCACCACCGAAATAGCATTCACTCCCAATCCAATAATAAAGTATGGCAACAACAATATACTTATCAATCCTTAATAACACCCAATTAAACAATATATTAATTTAAAACCAAAACCAAACACAAGGGAGAATTAGAAGATTATGGTTCATTTCCAATTTATCATATACAAGGAAAGAGCAAGGAGACAATTACATCACAAATTTGAAAATAAGTCCGAGTATTTCTCATTGACCTTTACTTTACGTTTCCATGTCGCTTCTTCAACACCATGATGGAGCCACAATACTTTAACTAACGGAATTGTCTTACCCCTTAGCACTTGCTCCCGTACATCCAAAATTTGGATTGGTCTTTCTTTATAAGACACATCTTCAACCACTTCAATCTCCATCCAATCTAACACATCAAAGGGATCTGGTTCGTACTTGTGAAACATAGACACATGAAACACATTATGGACTCCAGAGAGTTGTGGCGGTAAGGCAAGACGATATGAAACTTCTTACATCCGTTCGATAATGTCAAAGGGGCCAATAAATCGAGGAGATAATTTTCCATTCTTGCCCAACCTTATTAATTCCTTCCTCGGAGAGATTTTCAAGAACACATGATCTCCAACTTCGAAAGACAAAGGCCTTTGACGACGATCAGCATAGCTTTTCTGTCTACTTTGAGCCGTGATTAATATCCGTCGAATAAGGGCTACCTTTTTAGTTGTCTCACGAACTAACTCGGGCCCAAGCATAGATGAGTCTTCAACTTCTGTCCAACACACCAGTGATCTATAGGGACGTCCATAAAGAGCTTCAAAAGGTGCCATTTCAATATTGGCCTGGTAGCTATTGTTATAAGCAAATTCAACTAAGGGTATGTGTTTCTCCCAAAACCCTTTAAAATCTAGCACACATGCCTTCAACATGAATTCTAAAATTTGAATGGTATGTTCGGATTGTCCATCGGGCTGTGGGTAATAAGTAGTACTAAAATTCAATTGGGTACCCAAAGCACTTTGAAGACACTACTATAGCCTGGAGGTAAAATGAGGATCTTTATCAGACACTATACTCATTGGAACCCCATGCAGATGAACAATTTGATGGATATAATGTTCAGCTACAAACTCTACAGAATCCCCCATGTTCATAGTGAGGAAGTAGGATGATTTGGTGAGTCTATCGATGATCACCTATATCACATCATTGCTTCTCTGTGTTCTAGGAAGACCTATAACAAAGTCCATATTAACATGTTCCCATTTCCATTCTGCAACTAGAAGGGGTGGTAGTAATCCCGCTGGCTTTTGGTGTTTAGCCTTGACTTGTTGGTAGGTTAAACATTTGGACACAAATAAGGCTACATCCTTTTTCATGCCCCTTCACCAAAATTGTCAGTTGAGGTCATGATAGATTTTAGTGCTTCCCGAATGCACTGCAAGAAGAGAGTGATGAAAGTCCCGCAAAACTCCATCCCTCATTGATTTTGGCTCAAATAACCGGTCAAAGTAACGAACACCAGAGTCGGTATAAATGTTCAAGCCCCTCTCTTCTTTTCCTTGAGAGATTCTCTTTCGAATTCTATCTACCTCTAGATCACCCAATTGTGCTTCTGCCACTTGTGTAACAAGGGTAGGTTGCGCAGTTGTGGTGAATATGATGGCTTGTTCAGAAGAATCTTGGAGTGGAAAATCAAATTCACTAACATCCCTCATCATCTTCCATTCCCTCACCGCCAAGCTGGCTACAGTACTTATGGATTTTCTACTCAAAGCATCCGCTACAACATTAACTTTACCGAGGTGATAGTGTATTTCAAAGTCATAGTCTTCTAAAAACTCCATCCATCTTTGTTGACGCAAATTCAAATCTTTCTGATAGAATAGGTACTTAAGGCTCTTGTGATCGGAGAAGACTTCGAATTTCTCACAATAAAAATAATGTCTCCATAGTTTCAGGGCCAAAACCACTGCGGTAAGCTCTAAATCGTGCGTTAGGTAGTTTTTCTCCTGAGACTTTAGTTGTTGCGAACCATATGCTACTACTTTGCCTTCTTGCATCAAAACACACCCTAACCCCTCTCTAGACGCATCACTTTACACGGCATATCTTAGGCCACGTTCTAGAATGATAAGAATAGGTGCAGTAGTCAATTTGAGCTTTAGTTCTTGGAAAGAATTCTCGCAAGCTTCATTCCAAACAAATTTCACTCCCTTGTGGGTTAATCTAGTCAATAATGATGCTATAGAAGAGAAGTTCTTTACAAACTGGCAGTAGTAACCGGCTAAACCCAAGAAACTACGAATTTCAGAAGCGTTTTTAGGCTACTTCCAATTCTGCACGGCTTCTATCTTTGAAGAATCCACCATAACCCTTTCCCCTGAGACTACGTGACACAAAAACTTCACTTCTAAAAGCCAAAACTCACATTTTTTTTGTAGTTACCATACAAACGATGTTCTCTAAAAAGTTGTAAGATGGTACGAAGATGCCCTTCATGCTACCCTTCAGAAGGCGAATAGATGAGGATGCCATCTATCAAGACGACCATAAATTTGTCTAGAAACTCCTAAAAAATTTGGTTTAGTAGATCCATGAATGTAGCAGGTGTGTTAATTAAACCAAAGGGTATGACCAAAAACTCGTAGTGACTATATCGGGTACGAAAAGCAGTCTTGGGAATATCCTCCTCCCTAACTCGAATTTGATGATAACTCGACCTTAAATCTATCTTCGAAAAATGACGTGAACCTTTGAGTTGATCAAAAAGGTCATCTATTCTGGGCAAAGGGTATTTGTTCTTAACTGTAACTTGATTCAATTTACGATAATCCATACACAATCTTAATGACCTGTCTTTCTTTTTTGCAAACAAGGCTAAAGCTCCCCAAGGTGAGGTGTTAAGGCGTATAAAGCCCTTACTTAGCAACTCTTGTAATTGTTCTTTTAGGACAACCAATTCAACCAGAGCAAACCTATATATAGGGACAAGGAGATAGGTGTTGTACTAGGTATTACATCTATAGAAAACTCAACTTCCTTGTGTGGACGTAATTTAGTGAGATCTTCAGGAAAGACGTCAAGATACTCACATATTACCCTTGGAAACCCAACCCGGACTATACCACCTCTGTCATCTATAATAGCTACTAAAAGAGAAACAAATTCACATCGGTTACGTGGATAGTATGATAGGAGTAAGGATTTATCATTCTTATCCCCAAGAAATGTGAAATAATCACCACCCAACGTGCGTACTGTAACTCTCCCACGATAACAATCTATAATAGCTCGATAAGTAGACAACCAATCCATGTCGAGAATAATATCAAAACCTGACATTTCCAACAACACAAAATTAAACGGAAGTTGTTAACCCACTACCTCAATTACACACCCCTGACATCCCTGGGTCGAAGTGAATTTACCCTGGACTAGTGACTATAGTAAGTGAAGATCTTAATTGCTTACTTTCTAATCCCAACAACAATGCAAATGAAGTTACCATAAAGGAATGAGATGCCCCAGTGTCGATCAACACACTAGCCCAAGTATTGAAAATGAGAAATGTACCTCTTACCATCGACGGTCCCGAAGTATGCTCTGAAGTGGTGACGGCATATACCCTTCTATGTGATCTCTGCTATCCAACATCACATCTGTGAGCATAAGGCTGTTGTGCAGTTTATGCAGATATGGCCCCCTGAGCTGTTTTGGATGCTTGGCCTGACTGAGCTAGTTGGTAAGACTATATCTGTCCCTAGCCCATCTGAAAACCTCTAGATTGTCGAGATCCTGCCACACTAGTAGTCCCCACTCCCTGTGGGCAAAACTTTTTCAAATGCCGAGTTGACCACACAAATAACAAGATGGTGACTAACATCTATTCTAAGATTGGCCCTGTGGACGCACAGGTTAGGACTGTGCTCTACCATTCTTTCCACGCTCTAAAGCTTTGTGACCCACTTGGCCACATCTATAATAAGCACTATGAATCCGACCCATACTCCTTGAACTTCCACCTATCATAGAATCAGAAAATTTGACTTGTTGTAGGGGTGATTAAAGCGATAATGATGAACCCCTAGACCTTTTTGAAGAGCCCATGTCACTTTTAGAGTCAGAATGTCCCGCCCTCTTCAACTTCTGCCTTGCTTCCTCTATCTTTACCATGATCTCTACATGGACTGCTGCTTCTACCAGGCGATCATAGTCACGAATCATATTTCCTACCACCTTCATTAAAATTTTTGGCCTCAACCTCTTTTCAAATTCTAAACATCAGCGTTCTTCAGTTTCTACTAACTCTGATGCAAAACGAGATAGACTAGTGAATGTGACTTCAAACGCAACCACAGGTGTATCAAGTTGTAATAATTCTTCAAACTATTTCCTTAACCGCTACCTAGTTGTGGGAGGGAGGAACTTCTCTTGGAAGGCATGCACAAATGCCTTCTATGTGTGCTCAACTCTATTCTTGACGTATTTCCACCATTGCCCAGCCTCTCCCTTCAACTGGTAAACCGCTAATGCTACCTATAATTCATTCTCTCGGATGTCCAAAATCTCAAAAGATTTGATAATTTGTTCCAACCATTCATCTGCCTTCATCGAGTCAGGCCCACCACTGAACTCGGCGGTGTTTGAACGAAAGAACTCCTTTTTCAAAAAGGAAGCTCTAGTTTCCCCTTCAACCATCCTAGCCGCTTGCTAGGCTCTCAGTATCTCCATGGGCTCTCAAAGAACCCCTGCCATCTCCCTGGCCAAGGCCCCTATTGCATTTTGGACCGGTGGGGTGGGTACATTGTTTTAACCCACTCCTTCTTCTTGTAGAGGGATTTCGGGTTAGGCTGGAACATTCTAACCTCCCCGAGGGGGTTTACCGCAACCTCTAACACGCTCGGACATCCTATAAGAAAGAGAGACGATATTAAGTTCAAGACCAACTTCCGCACCTAAGTACCCTACTCAAAATTTTCATACTTTACACACAGTTTAAACATGTGCTTACACAAGTATCTATTTTCATGTAGAATAATCCACATAGTCAAACAATCACACAAAGCATATACGAGTAGTCCTTCTAGGATACTAGCTACCTCCATGGCAATCAAGGATCTCCAAATGGAAAGAGAGCATTGATCAGGTGCCTTTCTAAAAGGATCTCGATGAATGCAATGGATAAAAGCCATATCATAGAAGTTTAACCCCATACTCATATAACCACATAAATACACAAAACACAATGCACCCAAGAGTCCTATCCTAGCCTAGGAACCTACTATAACAGTTGTCACGAGCCCAAGGCATTTAAACTTAGTGCTCTGATACCAATTTCTAACACCCTGCTAAATGATACAAGAATGCACCCCCAACAAGCATAACAATACACCAAAAAGTCATCTTTCTCATTGAACTAAGATTCAAAGATTACAATTTTCAAGTCTACATAACCATGACACCGCATACACGACTCTCAGTTCAATGAATTAGATGACTTTACAAAAGAAAAGCCCTAAAGGCACACAACATTATAAGGCACTTGCCTAATACAACAAAATAAGTTTAATACAAAACTCTATGTCTTAACAACTAAAATGTTATTGAGCTATCACATCCAAACTAAACCACATAGTGCGTCATAATCTCTTGTAAAGTAAATAGGGGTGAGCTATATGCCCAGTAGGAATACATTTAACTAAGTATCTAATCGTTTGAATAAGTCCACGACACCCTTGTAACTAAACAACATAATTAATAAAAAGATAATCAATTAAATAAATAAATAAATAAATAAGGAAAATAAATCACATTGCCTTCTCATACCAAACCATTATCAATAGTGGAAAGTAAATTACACCGTGAGTCCCATTATAAGAGTCAAAAATCACAAACACAAATCATTTTCATTTAAACCATCCCCATATTTACCGACTATCATACGGCAAGATGTGGGCACCCAAAATCATCCATTTTCCCACTTTTACTAACTACAATACGGCAGGACCAGTGGATACCCAAAAACATTTTCCCACATTCGTTCAGCGATAAGCTTGGATAGGGCAATTGGGCACCTTGACTCCCCGTACGAGTATCAACACAATTCAACAACATCAAAACCGACTCTTAACCTAGACTCATGCTTAATTTACCAAGCTTTCATTGAATTAACAAGTATTCAACATTTTATGAATAAAGTTCAAACACAACATTCAAGAAGAATTAATTCCCTAGCCACAATTTCATTATCATAACAAGATCCACATCTTTTACCTTCAATCTAAATACTATCTTCTACTCAATTTGAAATTAGGCTGTTAGTAAAATTTGGGGCTTTCTCCCTATCTCTCTATATATAAATATAGATTCTAAACATCAATGTTCCTAGTTTATGAAAAATTAGATGAAATTCTAATGAGAATTTAGTAAAATGTCCCATTTTGTTACATACAAAGTTTAATCCAACTCAATCATTTAATCAAGCCTTAAAATCACAACAATACCATATAAACTTCTTCAAAACAAAGAAATACAAAGTAACCCTACCTCAAGTTATTAGCACAAAAACCAAGCTTCTAGATGAGCTTTTCACTAAACGAAAATCCAATCGATGTGAAGGATGTTCTTCACATGTACTTCACCCCTTGCGAATGATTTAGGCTAGATCTTAGAGGAATGAGAGGTTTTTTAGAGTGAGAAACCTAAGGGTTTTTGAACTTAGGGTGAGAGGGAGGAAGAGAGAAAAGAAAAGTGAAAAGAATGACCTAGAAATGTACTTTTTAAGGTGCAAAAATTGCGCAGACTGCTCGAGTCCAAATTCCTTCGTTTAAGCAAACAACCCAATTACGAAAGGATCGCTCGAGCAATTATTCCACCGCTCGAGCTAAAAATGAGAAGTCCCAAAAGTTTTGTAGAGTTATAGTGAAACTATTGGGAGATCACATTCTACACTCGGGCGACGATTCCTTCGCTCGAGCGGTGTCGCCAATAAACTTGCGAGATCTTAGGAGCAGCAATTCTCCGCTCAAGTCACACTTTCTTCGCTCGAGTGGTCACCTAGAACAAGATGTCACAAATTTTCTCTAATAAAATAGGGACAATTCCCAATAAAATTTGTATCAAACAAGGGTAAAGCACCAATAAATTCCTAATCAAGATCTTATGATCTATAAAGTGCTACCTTTTTTTTTTGTAGACTAATAAGTCCCATTTCAATGTTAATGACACATATGTACAAGTTTGCAACGAGTGTTACCCTGTATGTGAAGGGTAAAAAGGGGTTTTGGTGATGTTAGAATTACTAATTTGTCCAAAAGTGTAATGTAGAGCTTTTTGGTTTCCCTCCTATCGAGAAAGACAGAAATGACGAAGATAGAATGTTTTGGGTTAACAATGTTAATGCGATGAAGAATAATTGGTTTGTGTTTTTGGCAATGTTAAATCATCATTTTGCCTTGCCTCAATTAGCATCTTGTTCCCCCCACAAACCCTAGAAATTCAAAAACCCTCTTCTGGAAGGCAACTTACGTCGCCGATTAATGTCGGAACTAAAGTATTTTGTGAATGTGGTTGATGTTAACGACGTCACTCTAGCAAGTTGGCATTATCCATTTGTTGGCGCCTATGATTGTGTTGGTTGACTATGGCATTAGGTATGTGGTTGTCGATGTTGGTCTGTTTATGTCTATGGTTGAATCCATTTGTGTTTCTAATGTTATATTATGTATTTGTCTTTGATGATAGTTTAGTAATGTTTATGTCACGACCCAAACCCACCCCTATACATTTAGCGTCGTAACCAGCCAATAATCTTAGGATTACCAAAGGCCTCTGAATAGAATTACAAAATATAAGGGGCTGCAGAAGCAATTATACAAAATACAATGTCCATAGAGTTGTGTAGACATACATGGGACAAAAAAGATTTAAAAGCTATTTATATAATATCAAACTTCCATACATCATGTATCACCATATGGATACAGATAGTGTCATAAGGGACTTAGCCCAAAGTATAGATAGACAAAAAAAAGACAAAACAAAAACATCCATCACATGATTCACAAAACTTGACCACATGACTTTCGGAACCTCCTCGGGAGGCACAAGGGTTGGTTGACAAAACAATCTCTAGGCATTCATCATTGAGCCTGGTCACGCGCCTGATCACCTACATACATAAAATAACTAGTAAGCGGAAGCTAATGAATAATAACAGAGTAAAGGGTTTAATGAATGTTATCCATAAAAGTTACAAGAAATGGAATACATAATCATGTTCAGAAATCAGAGTTCATATTAGAAACGGATTTAGAATCATACATATAATCAGAAATTGCAGTTAATCATATATGGTACATCCATTAGCACTAACAAAAACAGTTGACCCATAAGGGACGACCATAAAGGCATACAGTTGACTCACGTGCACGGAGAAGGTACAGTTGGCTCATGATACGGACAGTTGGCCCATAATTGGGACATAACAGAACAGATAACAGATGTTATCTGAAGCTAATGATGACGCGAATACATTTCAGAAACATTGGACAGCCATTCATTCATACAGAAAATAATATTTCAAAAAACAGATCATCTTATATCATTCAGAAAATACTTATAATTGAACATTGCTTTACAAAGTTATTACTCACAAATGGCTCCAATTGCAGAACAGATGAAGTAGACAGATCAAATAGCTTACGATGCGTGACCTACAAACAATACATAACATGTACACATTAAAACACACATTCGGGATTCATTACAGTCATTGCGTTTTGTTCTTAGTGTGTTTCTAAGTCTTATCCTCATTATTGTGTCTTAATCATGGCCTATGAATGCCTAAGATGTGATGAAGATGCCAAAATGCACTTTGAAACACCTAGTCAAATATGCTGAAACAGGGGCCTCGCTCGAGCGTAACTCCTTTCGCTCGAGCGGAGGGTCAAAAATATAAGTGGTCGCCGAGTGCAACTTTCTTTGCTTGAGCGGTCTGTAAACTCTGCAAAAGTACTGGTTGCTTGATTTTTCCGCTGGACGTACGCTCGACGGTCGCTTAAGCGTGTGGCTGATGTTTTCGCTCGAGCACAACTTTTGTCGCTCGAGTAGTCTGTAAAATGTGTCAACTTCTGGGAGCATGCAATTTATGCTCGGGCCAACTTTTGGTCGCTCGAGCGGAGGTTCAAAAACAAAGGTGGTCACTCAAGTGCAGAGGCAGAATACTGGGATTTTCAGATTGCACTCCCAAGCTCAAAACTCGAATCAAACACTACAAAACTCATCCTTTTGGGACAAAACTCAAGAAAACATTTAGAAACTTGTAGAATATCAAGGATTGAAGATCATTTTGCAAAATTCAAGGCCCAATAGCATGCCAATTGTGCAAATTCAAGCTTGAAGGATAGAAAAATCACATGCATGAAATTGTTTGTCTCCAAAGCTTTCAAAACATGATCAATGATGGTAAAATGGGGTGAAACTTGATGACTTACCAAACCTGAGGTGAACTAAGGACTCCATGGTAGGACTCCATTTCACCAATTCTAGCTCAATACTTGCATTACACAACTTAATTCTCTTAAATTCATGGCTTAGGCTACAAAATTGTACAATCTAAGGGTTGAATTCTTACCTAGACTTTCCAAGGTGAGAGTTAGAGACTTAATTCGTGAGTCTCTAAGTCCAATTCGTCTTCTCCCTAGCAAATCCCTTAGCTTAAGCTCAAGTCTCCTCATTTCTTTCCCTCTCTTACGTTTGTTGTTTGTGTGTGGACTCAAAGGTGTGATAAAGGAAAATAGATGAGTGGTGGTACATATAAGAGCCTTATATAGCCTTGATTAGTAATGATTAATTAAAGCTAATCACTTGGATCCTAAAAATTCCAAATAACGCATATATCAAGTCAATTTCACGATCGGATGTCGATAAGGCCTTCAATTCGCAGAACAAAACGGAAACATAAACAGATATTCGTACAACAAACAGATAAAATCTCCTATAATAGATAACACATGTAATTAATGCAAAATTTCACCTTAATTAATTATTAGGCATTCTTAATTATGGTTTATACGTTAATCATGGGTCGGGGTTGTTATAGTCTTCCCCCCTTAGAGAGTTTGGTCCTCCAAACTTGAGTTACGTTCAGTCTGCAGAAATATTGGATTCAAAGGGAACAATTCAGGGTATCTCTTCATCATATCAACTTCGGTCTCCCAAGTTGCATAGGTTCCTTTGTGGTTTTGCCAATTAACCTTTACCAGTGGAATTTCCTTGCTCCTTAATTTTTTGATTCGGCGGTTAACAATCTGTATTGTCCGTTCTTCGTACATGTAATCATCATTCAAAAGTACATGTGTTGGCTCAGTAACATGTAATGGATCTCTTAAATAATCCCGCAACATTGAGACATGAAAGACATTATGCATATATTCCATGACTGACGGTATGGCTACCCGATACGTCACCGGGTTGATTTTCTCAAAAATCTCATATGGTCCAAAATATCTCGGTGCCAACTTGCCTTTCACTCCAAATCGTGTCTGGCCTTTCATTGGAGTCACTTTTATAAACACATGAACCCTAACTTCATATTCTCTATCTCGCCTTCGGACATCTGCATAACTCTTTTGACAGCTTTGTGTAGTCTTCAATCTTTGTTGAATCAATTTCACATTTTATGTTGTTTCTTGCACAAGTTCTGGTCCCAACAAAGGTCTATCATCTACCTTGGCCCAACAAATCGGAGAACGTCACTTCTTACCATACAAAGCTTCATAAGGAGCCATCCCAATACTTGAGTGATAACGGTTATTATACACAAACTCGGCCAACGGTAAGTAGGTCTCCTAATTGCCTTGGAAATCTAGGGCATACATTTTGAGCATATCCTCCAAAGTCTGTATGGTTCTTTTTGATTGGCCGTCTGTTTGTGGATGATAAGCACTGCTTAGTCTCAGTTCGGTCCCCAAAGCTTGTTGTAAACTCTGCCAGAATCTCGAAGTAAACTTAGGATCTCTGTCAGATATAATAGACACAGACACACCGTGTAGTCTTACATTCTCATTCACATACATGTTAGCCAACTTATCCGCATTATAAAAAGTTTTAATAGGTAAGAAATGCGCGGACTTAGTCAAACGATCAACAATTACCCAAATAGAATCCATACCTTGAGAAGAGCGAGGCAGTCCAACAATAAAGTCCATAGTAATATGCTCACATTTTCATTCTGGTATTGGAAGCAGCTGAAGTAAACCAGCGGGTCGTTAATGTTCGGCTTTAACTTGTTGGCAATGCAAACATCTAGCCACAATATCAGCAACGACACTTTCTTCATTCCGTGCCACCAAAAATTCTGTTTCAAGTCATGGTACATCTTCGTATTCCCCGGATGCATAACGAATTTAGAATTGTGTGCTTCAATCATAACACGTTTCCTCAAGTCAGAACAATCTGTTACACAAAGTTTATTTTGGAATTTCAAAACATTATTATCAAACACAAATCCTAGCCTCAGTTTTGTGTCAAGGTCATCAACAATCTTCTTTAAGAACTCATCTTCAAGTTGTTTCTCTCTAATTTCTTCAATGATTGCAAGTTGAGTAGAAAATGGCGGCTAGAATTCCACCTTGTTCATGCAGGACTATCTCAATTTCATTCCTCTCTAGGTCACATAACATTTCTCTCTGGCTAGTGAGCAAACATGACAAATTTCCAATAGATTTTCGGCTCAAGGCATCTGCAACTGTATTTGCCTTCCCTGGATGGTACAAAATCTGCAAATCATAATCTTTAATCAACTTTAGCCGTCTTCTCTATCTCATGTTCAGTTCTTTTTGGATGAAGAAGTACTTGAGGCTTTTATGGTCAATATACACTTCATAAGTCACTTCATACAGATAATGGTGCCAAATCTTTAGTGCAAAAACCACAGCTACAAGTTCAAGGTCATGAGTTGGGTAATTCTTTTCATGTGGTCGGAGTTGTCATGAGGCATAAGCAATCACCTTACCATTTTGCATTAATACACATCCCAAACCTTTATATGACGTGTCACTGTAAATTTGAAACCCATTAGTACCATTAGGCAAAGTCAAAATTGGTGCAGTTACTAACCTGGTCTTTAGTTCTTGAAAGGTCGACTCCCATTGATCAGTCCAATCAAATGGCACATTTTTTCTGCGTCAACTGTGTCAATGGCATGGCAAGTTTGGAGAAGTCTTTCACAAATCGACGATAGTAACCTGCAAGCCCCAAAAAACTTCTAATTTCGAACACATTGGTTGGTATTGGCTAGTCTACAATGGACTCAATTTTTTAAGGGTCCACTGATACACCATCCTTGTTGAACACATGTCCCAAAAATGCGAGCCAGAACTCACATTTGGAAAATTTTGTATATAACTTCTTTTCTCTCAAAATCTGTAAGGCAATTCTCAAATGATTCTCGTGCTCTGCCCTGCTTTTGGAATAAATCAGAATATCATCAATAAACATAACTATAAATTCATTCAGAAATTGTTTAAAAATCCTATTCATTAGGTCCATAAAAGCTGTGGGCGCGTTAGTTACCCAAATGGCATCACTAAAAATTCATAGTGCCCATATCTAGTTTTGAATGTCGTTTTCTCTAGATCTTATGCCTTGACCTTTAAGTAGTGATACTCGGATCTAAGGTCTATTTTGGAAAACACTTGAGCTCCCTGAAGTTGGTCAAACAGATCATCTATTCGGGGTAGTGGGTATTTGTTTTTCATGGTTACTTTGTTCAGTTCCCGATAGTCTATACACAACCACAAAGATCCATCTTTCTTTTTGACAAACAAAACCGGAGCACCCCAAGGTGAAGTGCTCGGTCGGATGAATTTCTTGTCTAAAAGTTCTTGGAGTTGAACTTTTAATTCTTTCAATTTAGAAGTTGACATTCGATGTGGGGTTTTAAAAATCAGTTGTGTCTCGGGTACAACATCAATAGTAAACTCAATTTCTCTATTAATTAAGTCTCTGGGTAAATCATTTGGAAATACATTGGGAAATTCATTTACTACAAGAATGTTCTCAACAGTAGAATTATCAAAAGTCATAGTCAAAACGCAACACAAGTAACCCCGGCACCCTTTTCTTAACACCTTTATGGCTTTCACAAAAGAAATCAAATATGGTGGAGGAATTACCGCATTCCCAACAAATACAAACTCAAGCATACCAGGTGGTCAAAACACAACAGTTTTATTCATACAATCAATAGTTGCACAATACTTCGTCAAACAATCCATGCCCAATATACAATCAAAATGATCAATGCTCAAAGGGAACAAATCAACGTACAATGTCATATCACCAATTATAATATCACATGCCGGATATACATAAGCACATATCATAGAACCTCTAGATGGTGTAGGCATAGATAGTAAACAGTTTATTGGTTCTAAAGGTCTAGTTAATTTTTGAGAAAAAACATATGATACAAATGAATGCGTAGACCCTGAATCTATCAACACATAGGCATTTTGAGCACATATAGAGATTATACCTGACACCACTGATTCAGTATTTTGTACATCCCCAGGCACTAATGCTAACACTCTTCATTGCCTTAGCGTTTCATTCCCGGTATTACCCCTGGTATTCATTCTTACATTAGGCTTCGATGCAGATCCGGCTGAACTTGCTACAGGATGGTTAGCATTTTCTGACCCAATTGGACAATCTCTTAAAATGTGGCCCGTCTTGCCACATTGGAAACAAGCACCAGATATCCGATGGCAAACCCCTCTATGTCTCCTACCACATTTAGCACAAATAGGCGCAGACCCGCTGCTCTGACTTGAACTGCTAGTAGACCCCATATTTTGCTTCTTACTTATAGCAAATAAACGGCCCTTCTTAAAACTGAATCCATTTCTTTTCCCTCTCCATTCAGTTGTTGGTGCTTTGGATTATTTCTTTACTACTAATGTGGCCTCTGTCATCAATGCTTTGTCAAGTACTTCTACATATGTGGGCAATTTCAAGAAGCCTACCCAATCAAATACATCCAAGTCCAATCCTCCCTCAAATTTCTGAGCTTTCTTGTAGTCCGTATCCACCATATGAGGAGCAAATCGAGCCAATTCAGTGAATTTAGCCTCATACTCAGCTACAGACATGTTTTCTTGCTTGAGTTCTTGGAATTCAAAAACCTTTCGATCCCGAAAGCACTAAGAAAAGTACTTATCATAGAAGATCTCATTAAATTGAGCCCATGACATGGTTCCATTATTATTTCGGATCAGTAACCACCATCTTCGAGCTTCATCTTTTAGAGTATAGGTGGCCAAGAGAACCTTCTGAGTCTCAGAACAGGGAAACACTTCAAATAATTTTTCCATCTCGAGTAACCATGATTCTATCTTTAGTGGTTCAATACCACCCAAGAAAGTCAATGGTTTTACCTTTATAGACTTCTGAGTGAGATTTATGATGTCATTGTTATCCAATTCAACTTGCACTGGCGGGGGTGGAGGGGGCAAAGGTTGTTGCCTCGAAGATTCTGTCAAGGCTACAAGCAACTGTTCCATTTGATTCATTCGGGCTTCGGAAGATTCACTTGCATCATTTCCCCCTGCATTCTCCATGTTGCTATAGGTAAAAAAAACAATAATAAACATAGGCCAATAATTCTTTTCACAATGTTTGGAGTATCCAGTTTCAGCTCATTCGTTTCAATTTCATATGTTCATATTCGAATTCAATTTTCACATTTAAAGAGATTAACACACTCACACATACAGATGAAATGTCCCTAATTCTTTTCTAGGACATCTTATAGCTCTTATGGACTTATATGTGCGGTATAACTCGTGCTCTGATACCACTCTGTCACAACCTAAACCCGCCCCTATAGGTTTAGCATTGTAACCGGCCAGTAATCCTAGGATTACAAAAGGCCTCTGAACAGAATTACAAAATATAAGGGGCTGCAGAAGTAATTATACAAAATACAATGTCTATAGAGCTGTGTGACATACATGGGACAAAAAAGATTTAAAAGTTATATATATAATGTCAAGCTTTCGTACGTCATGTATCACCATACAGATACAGATAGTGTCATAAGGAACTTAGCCCAAAGTATAGATAGACAAAAAAAAAAAAAAAAAAAAAAAAAAAAAAAAACAAAAAAAAAAAAACAAAAAAAAAACCATCATAACATGTGTGACATACATGGGACAAAAAAGATTTAAAAGTTATATATATAATGTCAAGCTTTCGTACGTCATGTATCACCATACAGATACAGATAGTGTCATAAGGAACTTAGCCCAAAGTATAGATAGACAAAAAAAAAAAAAAAAACAAAAACAAAAACAAAAACAAAAACAAAACAAAACAAAAACATCCATCACATGATTCACAAAACTTGACCACATGACTTTCGGAACCTCCTCGGGAGGCACAAGGGTTGGTCGACAAAACAAGCTCCAAGCGTTCATCATTGAGCCTGGTTACACGCCTGATCACCTAATACATAAAATAACTAGTGAGCGGAAGCCAATGAATAATAACAGAGTAAAGGGTTTAATAAATGTTGTCCATAACAGTTACAAGAAATGGAATTAATAATCATGTTCAGAAATCAGAGTTCATATCAGAAACAGATTTAGAATTATACTCATAATCAGAAATTGCAGTTAATCGTATGTGGTGCATCTATTCGCATTAGCAAAAACAGTTGACCCATAAGGGATGACCATAAAGGCATATAGTTGACTCACGTGCATGGAGACGATACAATTAGCTCATGGTACAGACAGTTAGCCCATAAATGGGACGTATACAGAAGGATCCATAACAGTTGGCTCATGAGACGTACAATTGGCCCATAATTGGGACATAACAGAACAGATAACAGATGTCATCTGAAGCTAATGATGCCACGAATACATTTAAGAAACATTGGACAACCATTCATTCATACAGAAAATAATATTTTAGAGAACATATCATCTTATATCATTCAGAAAATACTTATAATTAAACATAGCTTTACAAAGTTTATTACTCACAAATAGCTCAAATTGCAAAACAGATGAAACAGACAGATCAGATAGCTTACAGTGCGTGACTTACAAATAACACATAACATGTACACATTGAAACACATGTTTGGGACTCATTACAGTCATTGCGTTTCGTTCTTGGTGTGTTTCTAAGTCTTATCCTCATTATTGTGTCTTAATCATGGCCTATGAATGCCTAAGATGCGATAAGGATGCCAAAATATACTTTAAAACACTTAGTTAAATATGCTGAAACAGGAGCCTCGCTCGAGCGGAGGGTCAAAAATGTGAGTGGTCGCTCGAGCGCAACTTCTTTCGCTCGGGTGGTCTGTAAACTCTGCAAAAGTACTGATTGCTTGATTTTTCCGCTTGATGCATGCTTGACGGTCGCTCGAAAATGTGACTGATGTCTTAGCTCGAACACAACTCTTGTTGCTCGAGCGGTCTGCAAAATGTGTCAACTTCTGGGAGCATGCAATTTACGCTCGAGCCAATTTTTGATTACTCAAGCGAAGGTGCAAAAACAAAGGTGGTCGCTCGAGTGCAGAATATATCGCTCGAGCGGAGAGGCAGAATTCTAGGATTTCCAAATTGCACTTCCAAGCTTAAAACTCGAATCAAACACTACACAACTTATCTTTTTGGGCCAAAACTCAAGAAAACATTTAGAAACTTGTAGAATATCAAGGATTGAAGATCATTTTGCAAAAATCAAGGCCCAATAGCATGCCAATTGTGCAAATTTAACCTTGAAAGATGGAAAACATCACATGCATGAAATTTTTTATCTCCAAAGCTTTCAAAACATGATCATTGAAGGTAAAATGGAGTGAAACTTGATGAATTACCAAACCTAAGGTGAACTAAGGACATGAATGAGTAAAGTACTTGAAATTCAACTAAAAAATGTGATGAAAGTGTATGCATGAATGGTAGGACTCCATTTCACCAATTCTAGCTCATTACTTGCATTATACAACTTAATTCTCTTGAATTCATGGCTTAGGCTACAAAATTGTACAATCTAAGGATTGAATTCTTACCTAGATTTTCCAAGGAAAGAGCTAGAGGCTTAATTCGCAAGTCTCTTAAGTCAATTTCACGACCGGATGTCGATAAGGCCTTCAATTCCTAGAACAAAATGAGAACACAAGTAGATATTCCTACAACAAACAGATAGAATCTCCTATAATAAATAATATATGTAATTAATGCAAAATTTCACCTTAATTACTTATTAGACATTCTTAATTATGGTTTATACGTTAATCATGGGTTGGGGTTGTTACAGTTTGGCACTTGTCTGTGATGTTGTCAAGTGTTAATGGTTGGATGGGTTTTAAATTCCATTATGGGTATGGTTGTGTAATGGTTTTTTTTGTGTTGTTTTAGTTCTTCAACTATAACTTTATGTTTGTGGAGGTGTATTTGGGCTCAATTTAATGGTAGCGGTATTTGTTATGTTTGTTGTGTTGTTTAGTTGTAATGTAGCAATGACTTCATGTTTTTCAAGTTTATATATGTTGTAATGTCTCATTGATTCCCTATTTTGCATGTGTTTATATGTTGGTGCTGTCTATGGATGTTAATGACATCCATGGTAAGTTAAGTGAAATGTTGATGATGTACATGTTAATGGTGTGCGATGATTCTGATTTGTGTTGAGTTTGTTTAGGTTTGTGTTAGTTTATAACGGGACTACAACAATGTTGGGTTATGTGTCATGGTGTCAGTTTCCATGTTTGTAAAATATTCCATGTAATGATACGTCAAGTGTTGGAATGACATTGATAAACATGATGAAATTGATGTTTTCATTATATCATGGTGTGCATTTGGGTGGAATGGTGGAACAAGAAATACACCAATCCCGGCATCAAGCTATCAAACTTTCGACATACACTATCAACCAATTGTGCAAATGTGAAGGCTTGATGAAGACGAACAACTACATTGGTCTGTCCATAAGTACACAAAACAACACTATAAACTCCATACTTACAACAGAGGGGAAAAAAAAAAAAACTCGTAACATGACACTACCGTTATTAACCCTACACCATGCGAACAATGAAACAATGCATTCTTGCACACCGACAATCAAATAACATCATATCAACCAACTGTGCAAATGTGAATGCCTGATGAAGACGAACAACCACATTGGTCTGTCCATAAGTACACAAAACAACACTACAAACTCCATACTTACAACAGAGGAAAAAAAAAAAAACCGTAACATGACACTACCATTATTAACCCCACACCATGCGAACAATGAAACAATGCATTCTTGCACAATGACAATCAAATAATATCATAAAATGACACCGTAACACTAGCACCTTAAACATTAGACTCCCTCGACGCACACACCAAAACGAAATCACAACCAAAACACAATGAATCAACACCAGAAAACATACAAACTGACCTGTAAATTACTGCACAACACGTCAACAACATAGCCTCAAAAAAGATCAACGGAACAAATCAACCACCTAACACTCCTTCGAACAACATCAATACACCAACATTAACTGGGTAACATCATCACCCCTACAAAATCACTCCACACAATCCCCCAAAAAATAGAAACGCAATAACATACTTAAACAAACCCCTTTAACATCAGGAAAAAAAAATTAAAAGAAAATCATATACAAGGGCAAGCATGTAAACTCCACAACAAATAAATATGAGTGGTGCTATTAGCACCCCATGAATTATTTTGGAACCTCCATTTCTTTGGGCCTCCACTTATAAATTTTGAAACCTTCCAAATAATACCAAAATTGTCCTTGAGAAAACATTCCACCCATTAAATGCACACCCCATCTCCCACACCCCTACACCTCAAAAAAACCCCTATTCCAAAAAAATCCTAACAAAACCCACCAAGAGGAAGAAGAGCCAATGTGATTACTGTCTCTGCTGCCGCATCCATCATTGTCATAGTTGGTATACACACACACACACACACTCCACTCTTTCTCTCTCTATATATATATGCATAATTTCTTAGTTTTCTTGTAATAATTTCTTCTCTTGCAGGAAAAAAATTATAATAATTGGTTTGGTTGGTAGATGTTATAAAATTGTGAGTTTAGTAGAGAACTACACAATAATATTATCAAAGCTACGCGATGAAGAAATAACTTTTGAACCTGATAATGGATTTGAGTTACTTTTGATAACTTCTGCAAGTGTTAAAATTTTTGACCATTTAATGTGTTAAGAAATTTCCATGTTTGGGCCTGTATTCTCGAACTTGAAAAAATGAAAACTTCTACAAGCGTTAACAATTTTGATCGTTCAATGTATTAAGAAATTTTCATATTCAGACTTGCATTTCCGAACATTACTTATTTGTTCGGGAATTCCCGAACAAATAAATAATGTTCGGGTCTGTATTCCCAAATTTCGGTCATATGTTCGGGAGTTCAGTTCCGAAAAAATAACGAATATATTTTACTATTTTTCCTATTTTTTTTCAAAAATTTACCCTTACAAGACCAATCTCCTATGAGCTAAGAACAATCTCAAAGTTATGAACCTCCATTAAACTCTTTATTGTTGTACTCCTCTCATCTCATGGAATAAGAAAAACTTTTACTCATTGTTATTGCCGGAGAAGTGTAGGCAATCAAATGATTACTACTGTTACTGCCAGAATATTGCCACCAAAGGATTTTCAAGATTTTGAGGGTGTGTAGGTTTTGAAGGTGAGATTTAGGGAAGATGGCTGGATGGTGATGGAGGTGAGTGCCCTCATAAACCTTAATTTATGATGTAGTGGGTGTGTAGGTTTAATTGTGAGATGGGGTGTCTCAAAATTAATGATGCCATTTTTAGTAATTTTATTTGAGGTTATTATTGTAATAAAAAAAGTTAATAATTTGAGGGTTCAAAATAATTCATGAGGTCCTAATAGCAGCACTTATAAGACCATCTCCAACGGTGCATCAAACCATGCACCAGATTTGAAATTTGATGAAAAAATGACTTTTTCAAGCTCAAATGGTTTCACAAATTTGATATCAAAATGAGAATGGAACAAACATTTCATCAAACTGAGGACAAGCTCTGTATATTAGTATTTCACTGTGCTTGACCGTTGGGGTGGGCTAACAGGTCAATCAACCGGATATCCGGCCGATTGATCCACCGGTCGACCGGTTTCCTTTCAAATAGGTAGGTTCAAACCGGTCAAAAAAGGTCAAACAGGTTAAAAATAAAATAAAATTAGCCTTACTGGTTGACTGGCCGGTCGACTCGCCGGTCGACCCACTGGTCGACCCTTCCCTTTTGATGCATAGTTGGAGCAAGCCATATCAGATTGAGAAAATTGACTTTTTTTTACTCAAATTTGGTTCACCGTTGGAGATGATCTAAATATAACATATCATAAATAAAAAAGACTAATTGATTTGAAATTTTTTTTTTAAGAAACTTTGGCTTGTTTTGTGAAGTTGGCTTTTAGCCACTTTTTTTTTGGTTTGTAGTAAAAGTCAAAAGTTGGCTTTTTTGAATTTTTTTTCATTTGGGAAGTTGATTTTTAGCCAATGGTGAAATTACAATTCTACCCCTTATGGGTCAAAATGTGTTACATGGGTGAAGTTATAAATATTTTAAACTAAATGGGGATAGTTTGGTCATTTTATTATGATTTGACATCTTAAACAAATATTAATCAAAAAAACCAAAAGTAACTTTTTACTAACTTCCCAAATCATTTGTCTAAAAAAGTCAAAAGCTTAGTTAAAAACTAAAAAATCACTTTTTACTATCTTCCCAAAATAGGCCTTTAATGACATTTCTTACAGGATTTTTGAGTAACTTTTCCATCAAAACTATTAAAAAATATAATTTACAAAAAAAAAAAATAATAATAATAATAAATTCTTCTTCTTTTCTTATCCACCCCCCAAAAAAAAAAAGGCACAAAAAAGAAAAAAGATATCACTCTTCCGCTTTAGAAGAAGCAAAGAAGATAAACATTCAAAAGTTGGCTTTTTTGATTTTTTTTTCATTTGGAAAGTTATTTTTTAGCTAATGGTGAAATTACAATTCTATTCCTTATGGGTCAAAATGTGTTACATGAGTGAAATTGTAAATATTTTAAACTAAATGGGGATAGTTTGGTCATTTTATTATGATCTGACATCATAAACAAATATTAATCAAAAAAAGTCAAAAGTAACTTTTTATCAATTTCCCAAATCATTTATCTAAAAAAGTCAAAAACTTAATTAAAAATAAAAAAATCACTTTTTACCATCTTCCCAAAATAGGCCTTTAATAACATTTCTTAGAGGATTTTTGAATAATTTTTCCATCAAAACTATTAAAAAATATAATTTAAAAAAATGAGAAGGCAAAAAAAGGAAAAAAATATATCACTCTTCCGCTTTCGAAGAAGCAAAGAAGATAAACATTCAAAAGTTGACTTTTTTGAATTTTTTTTCATTTGAGCAGTTGTTTTTTAACCAATGATAAAATTACAATTATGTCTCTTATGGATCAAAATGTGTTACATAGGTAAAGTTGTAAATATTTTAAACTAAATGTGAATAGTTTAATCATTTTATTATGATTTGACATCATAAACAAATATTAATAAAAAAAGTCAAAAATATTTTTTATCAACTTCCCAAATTATTTGTCTAAAAAAAAGTCAAAAATTTAGTTAAAAATAAAAAAAAACACTTTTTACCGTCTTCTCAAAATAGGCCTCTAATGACATTTCTTAGAGGATTTTTGAGTAATTTTCCCAGCAAAACTATTAAAAAATATAATTTACAAAAATGAAAAGGCAAAAAAAGAAAAAAGATATCGAAGCAAAAAGAGGAAAAGAAATGAAAAGAATTGAAAAGAAGAAAAGAACAAAGCTCGCAAAGTTGAAAACCCGGAAGGGCGGCCTTGGCAAAAGTTAGAGTGTAGAAGGTGAGGGTTAATACACGAGTGAACCCAAACCGGAACTACGTAAGGCTTGATTCCCATATAGAATAGAGAGTTTGATGCAGTGGGGTGACTAGCTAAAATAGAAAAATGGCTTTTTAAGTTATAATTTGACTAAAAATTTGAGGAAACTGGTGTGGATGCTCTAACATTTTCTACATATACTATCTAGTCATATATAAAGGTTAGGGGTATACACGAATCGGATTAGTCTGATTTTAAGAGTAAATTAGGAATTGAATAGTTTTTTACAGTTTCAAAAAAATTGAAACCGCAACCAAACTGTCAACTTGTAGAACCAAACCAAAACCGAACCATAAAAATCGATTTGGTTCAGTTTGGTTTAGTTTACGATTTTAAGAATTTTATATAACATTAAATATGATATGTATTTTATGTTAGTGAACAAATTAATAATAATTAGTTTAGTTAAGTTGGTTAGAATTTATCAATTTTACAATGATGACTAGGGTCCAAATCTTATAAGAAATATTATATTTAAATTTTTTTATATAAAAATATAAACAAATACATCGCGATCTGATTCAGTTCAGAACCATAATCAAAGCTTTGGAACCGGGAATCTGATCGATTTGAACGATTCCACCATTTTAAAAACCAAAATCAGAATCGTTTTTAAAAAAATCAAACCAAATTAACAATTTAGACCAAATTAAATCAATTTATTGATTCTATCGATTTTTTTGAACACTCTTAACAAAAATGATAAAAGACAGTCGATTAAAAATTATAAACGAAATCCGACGGACGATTCTCGATAAAGTCAATTAAGTACTATTATAGAAGATAAACATGGAAATATTATACATAATTACCTTGACCCCTTATAAAAGAAATTTACTAGAGCAACTAAAGCCCAACCAATCTAAATAAATAAATAAATAAATAAATACTAAAACCCACCTTTTAAAGATAAAATAGAAATTTTAGATTTTTCTAGAATAAAATCTTAGCTAGGTGGGGTGTTTATTAATTTATAATACTTATAAGCTTATATTTATTTTTTTAATTATGTTTGAATTAAATGTTTTAGGGATTTAATAGATTCACTTTATAGTTTAAGGATTAAATAGATTTTGATTTATATACTCTAGGGACTTAATAGATTCAATAAGAAATTAAGGGTCCGTTTGGGAAGGGCTTTTCCGGGTTTTTTCGGCTATTTTAGCTACAAAAAACAAAATAGGCTATTTTAACCGCAAAAAACAAAACATCACATCCAACCCATAATCATTACACTCTTCTCTTACAAAAAAAAAGGTCAAAAAACTCAAAAAGCCAAAAAGCCCTTCCCAAACCAAGCTTTTTAGCCTAGGCTAAAATAGCCAAAAAAGCTAAAAAGTCAAAAAACCAACCCACTTCCCAAACGGAGGCTAAATAGTCTTTGATTTTTTTTATATATTTTCCGGACTTGATAGAGTCAATCCATAGTTCAAGGACTAAGTAGATAATTTGACAATAGTTCAGGAGTAGAAAGTGAAATAAACCCTTTCTTTATCAACTTGTAGTGTATTAACTAATTCTGAGTTGATGACAGTGGGCTTGAAAATGTGAGTACTATACTATTTAAAATGGGTTTCACTTAGTTTGGAAAAAGTTTAGAATGTAGATTATTTTGAACGAGTTTGAAATTGTTTAACAGATTTGAGATATTACCTTTTAATCGGTTTCGTTTCAAATCATGTTTGGAACAAATACTATTTTAAGGAGTTTAACTTATTTAACAGAGTCGGGATATTAATTTGTAAACAAGATAATTTGAAGTTCAAGTGTGAGTTTGAGATGAAGTTCATTATGATTTGACTTTACTGGAGGGACATAAATCTCATATTCCTTGTCTATTGATATTGTGATGTTAGATGATTCTGTGATTTCAGAGGTTAGTGACTAAATTATTTGAAGTTCAAGTGTGAGTTTGAGATTAAGTTCATTAAAAGATTTGACTTTACTGGAGAGACATAAATCTCATATAACTTGTCTATTGATATTGTGATGTTAGATGATTCTGTGATTTCAGAGGTTAGTGACTAAATTATTTGAAGTTCAAGTGTGAGTTTGAGATTAAGTTCATTAAAAGATTTGACTTTACTGGAGAGACATAAATCTCATATAACTTGTCTATTGATATTGTGATGTTAGATGATTCTGTGATTTCAGAGGTTAGTGACTAAATTATTTGAAGTTCAAGTGTGAGTTTGAGATTAAGTTCATTAAAAGATTTGACTTTACTGGAGAGACATAAATCTCATATAACTTGTCTATTGATATTGTGATGTTAGATGATTCTGTGATTTCAGAGGTTAGTGACTAAATTATTTGAAGTTCAAGTGTGAGTTTGAGATTAAGTTCATTAAAAGATTTGACTTTACTGGAGAGACATAAATCTCATATAACTTGTCTATTGATATTGTGATGTTAGATGATTCTGTGATTTCAGAGGTTAGTGACTAAATTATTTGAAGTTCAAGTGTGAGTTTGAGATTAAGTTCATTAAAAGATTTGACTTTACTGGAGAGACATAAATCTCATATAACTTGTCTATTGATATTGTGATGTTAGATGATTCTGTGATTTCAGAGGCTAGTGACTGAGGGGTTGTTTGGGGTGTCCTAAATAAGTGTACTTTTTGTCTTTGTGTACTAAAAAATTGAGGAAAAAAATATGGATGTTTGGGTCAACTTTTGACTTTTTATGGAAAAATGTGTATTAAAAATTGTATAAATTAGTTTGTAGGGGAAAATTAGGATTGAGAGTTATGTAGCCGTAATTTTTGACTTTTGGTGAATAGTGATAACTTTTTAACTTTTTGAGTAATTTTTTGGCTTTTTAGCTTTTTTGCAAGTTGCCAAACTTGGCCTGAATTCAGGATAGTTACATTATGGATTGAGTAATTCAAATTCTTCTTTATATGTGCCTCAAGAATTAGACTATTAATGTACAAATCTTAGTGAATCAGCTAGTTTTGGTTGTTCTGTATGCATTTAGAAAATGTGAGTACCCAGCTAAGTACTCAATAACCTTTTGAAGAAGACTGAAAATTTAAAGGTCAAGATTTATCTAATTGAGTTGAGAAATTATCTAGAGACAATTCGTTGGTGGGTGGTGTTTCTTTTTTTAATTCCAGTTGATTGATTTGTTTATTTATATATTGGCCTTGTATAGTTTGAACTTTTTGGACCTAATTTTACTGTAGAGGAACATGTCCCATATAATTTGCATACTGGGTTTTGTGTATTAATTGATTCCTCAGTTAATCACTTCAATCCCAAGATTTTTTAAGTGTCTCTTAACCTTTTTCATTTTTCAAATTCATTTGTTTTAATTTATCAAAAAAAAAAAAAAAATTCATTTGTTTTAAATTACTGTTATAATTGCACTAGTATAAGTGTTATTAATTTATTTTGAGGATGGTTTTCTCAAAGAGTTGTTTGGGTGTAATCATTCAATTGTCTAGGCAATGATGATGTGGAAAAATCTAGAACCATGGAGAACATTGAAGACAAGGAATTGAACAAAGCATTTGAGAAGTGGAAGTCTAAAACATATGCTTTGACAGTGCCCTTGAGAATTGTTGCTTTGCGTGGCTCGATACCTCCTTCATGGGTCAAGGTTTACTTTTGTAGCTTGCATTGATCAATTTCTCTCGCTATATATATATACATACATGTACATCTTCTATCGTAATCAATTCTACTTATTCATCCAAAAAAAGGTGGGAAAAAATGTTCTATACCTTTCAACATAATGTGGCTTAGCTTCTCTTAGTTGTTTGTCCAATTGATCTTTGACTTCAAGACACATGCTTAGCTTCTCTTAGTTGTTTGTCCAATTGATCTTTGACTTCAAGACACATACCCTTGATATATTGAAATTTGTGCATTAATAGGAAAAACTATGTAATAAACTTGAGGTGGAGTAGCATGTAAGAAATAATGTATAGAGAAAGAGAGAGAATAAATTGTATGTATTATTATTGATTGATATATTGATATCTATTACAATGATTCATGATTCCTATATATAGAAGAGGGTGAGTTTTTTTATCAGCAACATTTAAAATTTATTAAAAAATGAAAAGAGAAAAGATATAAAGTGCTTAAGGGAGGACAAGAAGTCCTCCAAAAGGGAAAAAAAAAATTACCAATGACAAACAACCTTCCAATCTCTAGATTAAAGGGCTGTTTATGGAAAATTGCTTAAGTAGTGTTTGGTAATGTTGTTTGTTTCTTGTTTTATGAAAACATGTTTTGATTTTGCAGAAAATAAAAACAAACATGTTTGGTACAAACCTATGTTCCAAAGCATATTAAAAAAAAAAAAAATGTTTGGTGAGTTGCCAGAGTGGTTGGCCTGGATAGGGGTAATATGTATTTTTTATGCTTCAAATTTTAAATATTGGTGTCATTTATTTTTTGGAAACGAAAACAGTTCGCAAATGTATTTTATTTTTGGTTTTTGAAATCTTTAAAAACAAAAACAAAAAAAGTTACCAAAGGTGGCCCTTGTTATTCCATAAGTGTTATTTTCATGTTCAGCCAAGTGATTTATTAGAGAAAGTATCCTATTCCTTTTAAAAGTTCAAAACCAGAAAAAAAACTCTGTTGCAAACTCTAGTTGTACAACAATAATTGCTGTAGTAAATGTTATTGTTGTGGCTGCTTTCATTGTTCTTGCTATTGTTATTGTAGTCTTTATTTTCAAATCTATGCAAATTCTTCTAGGGTATTGTCATAATTTACTTCTTGGCACATAGGACTTCATGCAATCTCAAGGAAGGAGAGCGATACTATGTTCAGAGACATGTGGAAGTCTCGACGACATATTTTCTGATATTTCTTCATCTTTAACCAAAGGAAAGTTTGATCGTAAATCTGCTTTGGCAGCTGATATTGTTACTGTTGGTGATTCTTGGCTCAATTTTGCCATTAAAAAGGGTCTAATTGAGCCCCTACAAGGGGTGGAAGACCAAGATTGGTTTAAAGGCTTAAGCGACAAATGGAAGGTAAGGATACAATTCCTCTTGTTTTGGATGTGCCTTTCTGTTTGACTAGGAGTAGCGTTCAATGTGATCTATATGGTGCTTCTGTACTCTAACCATTATAATTAATGTAAAAAAAAAAAAAAAAAAAATCAATGGAAATGTTTTGTCAAATTGGCTTATAATATTGATAAATTATGCAGGGAAAGAAAAGTTCATAACATAAGCTTCGTCCAATAAATTGGGTTGGAATTGCCAATCTAATAAATTTGGTGTATTACATATATTCAAAATTCAATGCTTACCATGATATTTTATCACACTTCCATTTCTCTGTGTCGTTATTGTAGTGAAATTCAATGCTTACCATGATATTTTATCACACTTCCATTTCTCTGTGTCGTTATTGTAGTGACTTTGAGAAGAGCTGCATTGTATATTATTGAGGATGTCATTTTGTTTCACATTTGCAGGTCAACGTAGCTGATCTTCTCTAATTTTTTTCTTTATTAGAAATGCCTTTTAACTTCACAAAACTTGTTCATTACAACAAATATTTCTCATTCCGTATTTTGTCTTTGGAGCCACCCATCTCAGCAGTTTCATGTTTGGTGCATTTCATTAGGATGCCATTTCATGATTGCTAACATTCATAAATATGTGATGGTTGGATTCTGCTAAATTAATTTTCAATTCATTCCATATGTGGCTCTCTATCAAAGCATTTGCAGCGGGCTAATGCTTTGTACATTTAAAAGCTTTTTGAATATATTTCCAAAGCTCGCTCCAGTGATTGAACCAACTAAGTTGATTAACAACACCCTAGAACTACTTATCAAAATTTCACAACACCAGGAAACACTGATGCTTCAGTCATCCTAGTCTAGGTTTGAACTAATCTTTAATTTTTCATAACAAGGGGATAAGTAAGAAGGAAATATACTTTGTTTGCCTTTTCTCTTTCCATCATCTAAATAGAAGAGTTAGTGGAAAAATATGTAAAACGAAGATTAGGGTTAGAGAGAAAGAGGGGAGAAGCCAAGAATAATACAAGATATTGAGTCTCTATTTTTAGGCTCTTAAATAAATCTGAAGACCATAAGCTAATATTATGAAATACAATATGACCATAGTACTCTCAACTTAACACAAAATTAACATATGATTTCATATGGTGTCATAAATTGCCTCCATAGCAACAAATTCCGAATAAAATGATAATCAATCTCTATATGCTTTGTGCGCTTATGAAACACAGGGTTATTCTTGAGATGGTGCGGGCAACATCTAACAAATAGTGGTGTTTTCGTTCAGCAACACCATTTTGTTGGGATGTATGAGCACAACTTGTTTGATGTATAATACAACGATCATCACAAAATTTACTTACAGCAGATTGCATATATTCTAAGGCATTATTAGATTGAAATATCTTAATATGTTTCCCAAATTAATTGAAAATTTCATTATAAAACTTAAAAAGTATTTGGGGCAAGTTAAACCGTTGCCATAACAAAAACAACCAATTCATCCAAGAGTAATTATCCACAAAAATAAAAAAATAAAGAAAGCCATTAACAGTGGGAGTTTGAGAGGGACTTTCCAAGATGACACGCTTCACACTCAAGCTGAGACACATTACTCAAATTAGAAATAGCTAACTCAAGCTTGGCTAAGGATGGATGACCCAAGCTGAAATGCCACTGTAAGGGAGACATGGTAGCACTCAAAATAGCAGAAGTAGGATGAGAAGATCCATCCGCGTCCAGAAAATATAAGCCATCCTTCTCACGCCCCGAATCAATCATCCTCTTAGTCTAGAGGTCCTGCAAAACACATGAAGTGGGAGAAAATGTTACGGAACAGTGAGGAACCTTAGTTAATTGACTAACAGAAAGAAAATTAAATGGAAAAATGGGAACATATAGACTAGAGGGTAAGGAGAGAGACTGAGTGGGCTGAAGAGTACCTTGGCTGCTGGCAGGTCGAGAGGTGCCATAAACTAGTATAATATTATGGGTAACAGGATGAAGAGTATGAAAAAGAGAAAAAAACCAGAGATATGGGAACACTAGCGCCAGAGTCTAGGAGCCTAGGTTGGGGGGGGGGATTGAGCCATATAGGCAATATTACCTAAACTAGCCAATGTAGCGGTAGAGGATGAAGGGAGAGCAGTACAAAGAAAATGGACTAGCTTAGTAAGCTCACTAATTTGAGTGGTGAGTGCATTGGGAGAATCAGTTGGTTAAGAAATAGTGCCAAAGGGAAAGGATGTTGACTGAGAGGTTGGAGCATCCATAATTAGATTCACATGATCATGTTTACCATATTTCTGCCAACACTAGGGTTTATAATGACCCAAGGAACCATAATGAGCACACTTCTGATCAAAACGGGATGTGGAACTAGTACCACGCCCACCACCACCATGAGAACCATGAGTAGAACGACCATCACAAGAACCACGTGAACCAGTATGGGGTGCCACGGTGACTAGAATTGCCATGAAAACTCCCATTGGTAGACCCTCGGTCGCCATGGCTAGAGATCAATGCAAAAAAGCACAAGGACTGAGAGGAGGAATCAAATGTGGAATGACCTTGTCCCAAAGAAGAATGCAACATCTGAGAATAGGTATTTGCAACAGAAGGTAAGTCTCATTGGCGTGAATCTGATCTTTGAAATCTTGTCAATCAGAATCTAAGCCCAAAAGTAAGGATGCCATCATAAACTACTCCCAATATTACTTTTGTTGGGCCAAATCAGTAGTAAAGGGTAAACTCCTCCCAATATTTCTTCTTTGGGCCAAATTAGTAGTAAAGGGTTTGTGTTGCAATAATGGATCCCACAATTTCTTAAGGCCACTGTAACATTCTGGTAGAGGATGGCTAGACTATCGAGTAGCAAAGATCTATTCATGCAACTCATAGATGCGAGAAACATTACTCTAATTTGAAACAGAATCAACAAGGGAGTCCCAAATTTCCTTAGAGGTTTCACAAAATTCCACTGTAGTAGCAACATGGGGTTCCAAACTATGCCAAAGTCACCCCATAACACATGAATCCGCACTCAACCAATCATCATAGCCTTTATCATCGTCAGTTGGTGGAAATTTAGTAAGAGAGCGTGATTTCTTTTTGTCACGCAAGAAATTCTTAACTATGTGGGCCTAAGCCAGATAATTTAGACCTATGTTACTAGAAAACGCCAATACCCTAACGATTTATGTGTTCATACCCATGTTCTGAACATGATACACTTTCGTTTCAAAATGGTAAATTTAGTGATCCGAAACGATCCCAAAAGTTTTTTTCTATATATTTCTTTAAATGTTGCCTTAGGAGGAAAAAAAATCAAATATATGAAATAAAATCTAAGGTGAGTTAAGTTTTGACAAGACAAAAAAATAAAAAAATGGTTCATAATTTTCATAGAAATGATTTGCTACATGAATTTTTTTTTTTTTGATACCTAATAGTTAAAAGAAAATTACTCTAGAAATACCTTAAATTCTTAAATGTAATATATATATATATATATATGTCTACTCTTATAGTACCACATTTTAGAGCATATAGCGTACCCCGTTCCCATTCCCGTTCCCGTTCCCGTTCCCGTTCCATGTACCGGAACGATTCACATTCTAGGTAATATAGATTTAGACCATTTAATTTCTTAGTAGTAAATTAATAATAGATTTGGTTAACTCATCATTCTTAACCATTAAAGATCTTGCATCTGGTTTTGCCTCAGCCATGACAATGACTAATGGAAGAAATGGCAACACAAGGCAATGACCAATATTTACCAATAGTCAAGCAAAAATAAACCAAAGGAAAATTTTCTAGTTCCAAATTATCACTACTAGTAATCACCAAGCAACACTAAAACAAGAACATTAGGGGAAAAAAATAAATAAAAAAAAAAAAACTGGAACAGTGGTATGCCGAACAGAGTCACCAAAAAATCCAACGAAACAACAACAAAGCAGCAACACAAACTCAGAAATAGCCTCCTATGGCTATTTTAGCTCCCATAGAAGTGAATGCAACAATAAGAAACTCTAGGTAATAAGCTACATCGCTGATTGAAATATCACCATAAAAAAACTCGAAAAACATTCAAAAATTGAAAATTCACATCAAATGGTCCCAAAAAATTTCACAAAAACCACCATTAGCATCAAAAAGAGAAACTAACCCACGGAGGCCAATCTCGTCTATATGGATTGTGATGTCACAATGACGTCATCGTATGAAAGATAACGTCAGCACGTTGTTGTCATCTTAGGGTAATCTTGAGAGTCTGATGAACACTTGATAGAGTAGAATTGATGCTTTGATACCAAGTTAGAGTGTAAAAATATGTAAAACGAAGATTAGGGTTAAGAGAGAGGGAGTAGCCTAGAATAATACGATATATCGAGTCTTTGTTTTTAGGCTCTTAAATTAAACTAAAAACCTTCAGTAAATATTATGAAATACAATATGAGTATAATACCCTCAACACAAAAGTAACATACGACCTATGTTACCTAGAATGTGGATCATTCCGGTACGTAAAACAGGAATGTGGTATGCTATATGCTCTAAAATGTGGTACGATAAGAGTAGACTTATATATATATATATTACACTTAAGAATTTAATGTACTTTTAGAGTAATTTTCTTTTAACTACTAGGTATAAAAAAACCGTTTCTTTCTAAACAAACGGAATCAAGAGAAAAAAAATTCAAATATATGAACTAAAATCTAAAGGGAGTTAACTTTTGACAAGACAAAAAATAAAAAATGGGTCATAATTTTTATAGAAATGATTTGCTACATGAAAAAAAATAAAAAATATTATTGGATACTTAATATTTAAAAGAAAATTACTCTAGAAATACCTTAAATTCTTAAATGTAATATATATATATATATATAAATCTACTCTTATAGTACCACATTTTAGAGCATATAGCGTACCCCGTTCCCATTCCCGTTCCCGTTCCCGTTCCCGTTCCATGTACCGGAACGATTCACATTCTAGGTAATATAGATTTAGACCATTTAATTTCTTAGTAGTAAATTAATAATAGATTTGGGTAACTCATCATTCTTAACCATTAAAGATCTTGCATCTGGTTTTGCCTCAGCCATGACAATGACTAATAAAAGAAATGGCAACACGAGGCAATGACCAATATTTACCAATAGTCAAGCAAAAATAAACCAAGGGAAAATTTTCTAGTGCCAAATTATCACTACTAGTAATCACCAAGCAGTACTAAAACAAGAACATTAGGGGAAAAAAATAAATAAAAAAAAAAAAAAAACTGGAACAGTGGTATGCTGAACAGAGTCACCAAAAAATCCAACGAAACAACAACAAAGCAGCAACACAAACTCAGAAATAGCCTTCTATGGCTATTTTAGCTCCCATAGAAGTGAATGCAAGAAGAAGAAACTCTAGGTAATAAGCTATATCGCTGATTGAAATATCACCATAAAAAAACTCGAAAAACATTCAAAAATTGAAAATTCACATCAAATGGTCCCAAAAAATTCCACAAAAACCACCATTGGTGGTGTTTGGCAAGTGTTTCTCCTAAGTTTTTTTTGATTTTTTCCACTAAAAGACAGAATTTTTGCAAAACCAAAAAAAAAACCAAATCCAAACAAAATATCACATCCAACCGCATAATTATTTCACTTTTTCTCTCACAAACATCACATCCAAACACAAAAAAACCCAACTATCTTCCCAAACACTCACATTAGCATCAAAAAGAGAAACTGACCTACAGAGGCCAATCTCGTCTATATGGATTGGGATGTCACAATGACGTCATCGTATGAAAGATAACGTCAGCGCGTTGTTGTCATCTTAGGGTAATCTTGAGAGTCTGATGAACACTTGATAGAGTAGAATTGACGCTTTGATACCAAGTTTGAGTGTAAAAATTGTAAAACGAAGATTAGGGTTAAGAGAGGGAGTAGCCAAGAATAATACGATATATCGAGTCTTTGTTTTTAGGCTCTTAAATTAACCTAAAAACCTTCAGTAAATATTATGAAATACAACATGACCATAATACCCTCAACACCAAAATAACATACGACCTATGTTACCTAGAATGTGGATCATTCTGGTACGTAAAACGGGAATGCTATATGCTCTAAAATGTGGTACGATAAGAGTAGATTTATATATATATATATATATATATATATATTACACTTAAGAATTTAATGTACTTTTAGAGTAATTTTTTTCTAACTATTAGGTATAAAAATAAAAAAAAAATCATATAGCAAATCATTTCTATGAAAATTATGACCCATTTTTTATTTTTTTGTCTTGTCAAAACTTAACTCACCCTAGATTTTAGTTCACATATTTGATTTTTTTCCTCCTAAGGTAACGTTTAAAGAAATATATTGGAAAAAACTTTTGGGATCGCTTCGGATCACTAAATTTACCATTTTGTGTACCATGTTTCGGAACGTGCATATGAATACGTAAATCGCTAGGTATTAGTGTTTTCTGGTAACATAGCATACGACTATAGATGACTAATTCTAACAAGAAGGATTTGATTGATGTGATTATTATTCTTCTTGGAACTAAGTGTGCATTTATGAGACATTCAAGATGTTAGTGTTTTACTTTGAGAAACTGGGAAAGTGGATGGTTAAACTATCATATGTCACATCAATTTAGTTGAGGTGACAACATCCTCCAAAATAAAATCTTATTGCAAGTGCTGAAACTGAGAAACAGGAAGGTCAAACTATCATAAGTCAAATCAATTTAGTGGTGGCCACAACATCCTCCAAAATAAAATATTGTTGCAAGTGGTCAATAGTTAATATGGGCATGACTTAGTTTTATTTGTTCTTACTACTTCTTGCTTTTTATTTATTCTATACAACGGTACTACCTCTTGCTTGATTGCTTTTTCTAGGATGACATTATGATGCATTTTATTATTTTGATTGAGATTATTATTTAATTTCCGGATCTTTATTTTCCTATTTGTTTAGGTTTTCTAATTTCTCTATTTCTTATTCTACAATAATTAGGATTACTTGATCTATAGGAATTATAATTAATTTCCTAATATTTATTTTCCTTTTGTATATTCCTGGAATTGTTAGGGTTGCAATTATTAAGGTTGTAAACCTTATGGCTGAGGCCTATGTTACGACCCCATCCTGCCCTAACAGGATAGTGCAATGACTGGCCAGTAGTCATGAACTACCCAATGGCCTAACTTACAAAACAAGTTGGACTCTTGTAATAATTGGGGCAAATTTTTGTTTGTGGAAGCTATTAGTTTCGTTAGTTGAGTCCATTAAGTCCATTTGAAACATCCATTTAGAGCAATGCAGAACAATATTAAATGGAACATACATCATTCTTGATTAAATCACTCCCACCGTCCCATTTTATTGGTTCACTTTTCCATTTTAGTCTGCTCCAAAATGTTTGTCCACTTTCTATTTGGAGATACCAAATTTTGTTAGATTTCCAAAATTGCTCCTTATAAATTATTATAAACACATTTTAAAATTCAAATAGAAGGGCATTGGTGGGAAAAATGTTTCAAAATTTGAATTAAAATGTAATGATTGCATGTTTCCTTAATAAGTTAGATTTTCTAAAATAGATAAATAAATTGGGATAGAGGGAGTATTTAATTCTTTTACATGGAGCACAACTTTTCAAAAGAACATTTCTTCCAAAGCTAAGTACAATTCCCTTCTCACAAGCATTTACATATTACTTCAAGAAGCAAAACCTTCCATGACTCCTCTTTTACCTACATAAGGGAAATGAGGTGAGCCAAATCCCAGTGAATAATATTACGGTAAAGTGGTAATGAATGAATATCGAATGAGTTTACAAAACATAGATCAATATATCAAGTTCAATAAATTCCAAGTCATTTCATCACGAGTATCTCATTTCAGGACATAGCATTTCAAGAGCTTCTTTCAAGAGTAATGTGATTCGAAAACATATCCAAAACATAAAATAGTATTGCACATCCATGGGCCCAAAACATGACAAGCACATAACCGGTCCATACACTGATTAGACGAACCAACCCTTGGGTGGCAAGTGAGATCTCGAACATCATCCCTCTAGCATGTTAAGGTCCCCTAGTAGCCCGGACCATCCCAAGGATGCCATCTAGTTCATTAATACAAGAATATATGATATTCATTCGTTCCGAAACAAAATCAATTTTTCTCAAAGCATGATACATTCTTGAGTTTCAAAATAATCTTTTAAACATAACTTTACAATAATATTACTCACCAATGGCTCTTAGGAAAGGGGAATGACTTCCAAAGATGTAACCTACACAAGCACAATCCAAGCCTTCAATGAAATATGGTCCAAGACGATGTAATACTACTATTTTCGGTCCTAATTCAGGTGTGTGCTAGCCTAGGTTCAATGTTTCTCGTTTGATCATACACTTCTTTTCTTGGTCAATTTTCAAGTCTTATTCAAGGTTATTTTAAGTTCTAATCAGGTGAACAGAGGCTCAACAAGTCAAAAGGAGTTAAAAAGGAGCAAAACTGAGCAATTGCTCTATTGGCTGCATGTGCGCCCCTCAGGCTCCGCATGGGCGGAGCTTATGCAGTGCTGAATTTTGTGCTGGCCGCATGCACGGTTGTGTTGGCCACACGTGCGGTCATTGGTGCAACAGACTTTCCGATCTAACATCAAATGCGCATATCGTTTTCATCCGGACTCGGTTTTGGGCGATTCTTGAGTGTAAATTCAAGCCCCGGAAGTCTAGTTTCTAGTGGCGGTAGTCTCACTCCAAAATTCCAACTATAGAAGGAGATATGGTCGAATTAGTGAAGACCACTCACTTTCTCTTAATCATTTCAAGCAAATTTCTTTCCTAACTTGGTTTCCTTTTATTTCTTCTTGTTTCATTCAATTAAAAGTATCTAAGCTTGATATATTTTCAATACAAAACATACAAAAATGATGGGTTCAAGATTCTACACAAAACCCTTAGATTTATTCAAGCAAATGATTGAATTCCTACACATGCTTCTCTACGCTAGCTTCTTTTCATCTCTTTTCCATTTTTTTTCCTTTTATTCTCTCAAGAACCTATCCTAAATCATTTTCTTGTTGGTTAATATATATCATGTGAAAGAGGGTAGAATTTCATAGCTTGTGATGATTTTTGCTTAATTTTTAGGCTAAGATTAAAACTTTCATAGCTTGTGATGATTTCTTCTTCTTCTTCTGCCAATTTCTGAGAATTTCCAGCAAGTCTCTCTCTCTCTCTCTCTATATATATATATATATATCTATTTTCTTATTTTTCTACTACAAGAGAGACACTTGTCTGTTAAGGTTCGTGTGTCATCAACTCTTGAGGTAGGTGCTTCACCTCTTTGCTTCACTTATTACTTTCATTAGCCTAAGTAATCATCCATAGTACTAATTAATTAATATTAGTCTCTAATTATCATTTACTTAATTAATATTGATTAGGTCTAATTAATCACGCATTATTACTAATCTCGCGTAATTATCAACGAAGTGTTCAGAAAGTTATATTTATTAGACCTAAGTTATTAAGCTTCTCAATTAAGGTTTTCAAGATGTCTAGGGCATTCTAAATTCAAGTTGAACTCATCTCCTAGCTCTTATTGTTCACCAAAAATTCCTACACTTAAGGTTCCTCACCCAAGTGTGCTCTAGCTTTTAAGTCTTCTAGTTTTAACACATGTATTCCTTCTAAATTCCTCACAAATTGCATTTATCTTTTATGTTTTTATCATAGCAATCCATATTTCTATCTCTAGTGCATTGTAAGGTAATTAAACTAGAGTAAGTATTCAATCGTGTCATGTAAGAATGCTTCCAGTGTGGTACGTATTTGTTTTCTAAATTTAAAAGGTGACTACTTCCTAACTCTTAATAGTCAACAAGGAAATTCACGTGTTCAAAGCTTCTTAACTATTCATTTTTAAGCTTTACTTGAAGTATTTTGTGTAATGAGATAGCTAATTTCGTTTAGGACATTCAAAGATGGATATGGATGTGATCATGGAACATGGCATTATTTGGGGTGTTACAGCCTTAGTTCTGGGGATTGGTAATATTTCCTAGAGAGAGAGTTTCTCTTATTTGTGTGTTTGTGTTTGTTCTTGTTGCTCAACCCTTAGTTCCTACACGCTTTCTTGCATCGCGTGAGCATCCTTAGCGGTCAAGTTGTTGGCTAACAAATTTGGGGGTACTCATCCCTTTCCAACTATATCCTTGACCATGAATTATTTGCTCAGAGGCTATTTATTGGTTGGGATTGCTGAGGTCCAAGACTAAAAGGTGTTGCTTCTAAAAGGCACTGATCAGGGGGAAATTTTACTTTGCCCACTCAAACTATCACACCTGTCACTTTTCCCGAGGAACTATCAATTTTAACAATTAACACTTGAACTCTTGAAATTATTTCACTTTGCCCCAAATTGTTAGCAGTGTTACAATTGTTTGACGAAAATTTTCACGTTGCCCGTTGAACTATCATACTTGAACTATCAAATTTAACAATTAACATTAATTCGCTTTACCACATCTTGTTTATGACATTATTATTTTTTAAGGAAGACCATATGAATGGCCACAGGTTATAGCAATGTAGGACAGCTTGCTGAACTTTCAAAACAGAGGTTTTTTGATGGCCTAAACAGTGAGTAATTTAGGGTTTAATGGTTAAATTGAAGGCTAATAGGTAGGGGAAGGGATTAGGGTTGATTTGGGGTGATTGGATGGGGGTTTTGAGGTTAAAAAGTGCACTTTTAGAGGGCAGTGAATAGTAACTAATGTATGTGTGCATAGAAGAAAAAATAGAAGGAGATAGTTCTAGGAGTCACTCCTAGAATCCCTTAGACATCACACCTAGGATTTAATTGCATCACACAATCCATAAGAAAGTTTTAAAACTCTTGAAATTCTCTAAAATATTAACTCTATTAAATTATAAGCATTACATGGCTTATATAGAGTTAGGAGGCTTCCTAAACTAACTAGAATCAAAATAGGAAACTACTAAAACTACTTTTTTCCAAAACCAATTTAAGACTAAAGAAGAAACATAAATAAAAACCAATTAAATAACTTCACCCACAAAACAACCCATGAGCGATCCGTACAACCAATGCTAGCAAATATGAAAATTACTAAAATATCCCTGACCTAAAAATCCTAGAAAATATAAACTAATCATGAAAGAAGACTATAATAATACTAGAAACATAGTTATATAAGATTCCTATAAGTTTTTCTTTGAAATCATGTCAATGTTCAAATATCATAGTTTCTTTGAATTTAGCCTTGAGTTTCTTATATTTTGCATCATATAGTGTAAGGAGCACTAGAGGGAAAGTAGAGCTTCTCTTCTGCCAAATCCATACCAGCATTTTGCACATAATTTGCACGTACAAATGGTTTTATAGCAAACCAATTTTTAAAGTAAAACAAGGAGAAAAGAAAGACAAGCTGCCAAAACTTTAAAAAAGAGAGAGAACCAAGATAAAAAGGTAAGAATACGAAGTTGTTTGGTGGTTTTAAAACACAACCACCCCCGTGGAATTGTAGAATTATTGTCTTTTCTTTGTAGTTGATATTAATTTGGTTGGATAAGGGCTCTTTTTTCTCTCCAGTTATTCCAGTTGGTCTTGCACTATCACTTGTGATCAATTGTAATGTTGTTAATGATTTGAGATAGTGAATTTATCTCAATAGTTTAAGGTGTCACTTGTTAAACTTGATAGTTGAAGGGGTAAAGTGATACAAATGTGACAGTTTGAGGGGCAATGCAAAATTGTTTGTCAAATAATTGTAAGGCCTGTAACAATTTGGGTCAAAGTGAAACAATTTCAATAGTTTAAGGTGCTAATTGTTAAAATTGGTGGTTTAGGGGCAAAGTGAAAATTTTCCTGTGATTAATGTAGCCAATTGCCTGAAATCAATTGGCTTAAATGAAAACATTAATGAATCTATGTGGTAATTGGTAGAAGTAGTAGCTTCCTAGTATTCATTGAATTTGAGTTATGCACAGGGTTAATCATGATTCCCATAAATAGGTATATCACTTTGTAGGTAGGGCTTCATACACAAAGAGCTGGTTTATTTGTCAAATTATTTATCTGGTGGTCTTTACATCTGGCTCCTACTTTGGTGTATATACCTCGGAAGTGGGAAGAATTTCACATTGACTGGTTTGAAATGAATTTTATACAATGGGAGCCTTCATAGAATTTTGACCTTTGTCGTGGCAACCCTTATTTTTCTTTATTTCTTTTTATTGTAAAAGGGTTGTTCCCGTTCAGTACGTTCCTAATACAATTTTCTTTGTTGCTAATAAAAGACTGTAGCTTCTAAAATAGTCTCAGGTGTATTTATGCAGGAACAGTGAGGGAAACTTAGATCCTGAAGGGAAAATATGGGCTGCTGGGGCGTGACACTGGGAAGTGGGAAGAATTTCACATTGACTGGTTTGAAATGAATTTTATACAATGGGAGCCTTCATAGAATTTTGACCTTTGTTGTGGCAACCCTTAGTTTTCTTTATTTCTTTTTATTGTAAAAGGGTTGTTCCCGTTCAGTACGTTCCTAATACAATTTTCTTTGTTGCTAATAAAAGACTGTAGCTTCTAAAATAGTCTCAGGTGTATTTATGCAGGAACAGTGAGGGAAACTTAGATCCTGAAGGGAAAATATGGGCTGCTCCATATAGATGGGGAAGCATGGTGATAGCTTACAAGAAAACCAAATTTCAGAAGCATAATTTGGCTCCTATAGAGGTATTTTGTTTTTCAGGCTGTGAAGTTTCTATAATCTTTATATCTTGAGATCAAATCTATGATTTCCTCTCTTTTTTATTTGGTATGGATGAGTTTAAATGTGGTTCATATTTTTGTTCTTGTGATGTTGAAATTTTTTTATCCATTTCACCAGAATTTAGTAGTCAAATTCAACTAATAGATGGGTTTGTATTTTACACTATTTTCTTCTTTTTCTACTTTTCATCATCATTTCGTTTGATGACTTATCTTTTGCAATACAACTAACATTTGTTTCCAAATTTTGTTAATCTTTACAATGCTTTTGTAACTTCGAATTGCGAAAACAGAACCATCACTTAAACAGTAGGAGCAAATTGAACTTCTAGATTGGTTTGAGCTCAACCAGAACAGTTGGATCCTCTCCCCCTAGATTGGATTGATCACTTGTTTTTGCATTGATTTGTGGTTTTGGCATTACAGTACAAATTGTTTCAGATGGTGGAGGTTGATTGGGTAGTTCCAGCTGCTTGTGATTGGTTACAAAGGCTTTGGTTGTTGATCAAAAAGAAAAAAGAAAGTTACAAAGGCTTTGGTGCCATAGAAAGGCTCAAGGTCTTTGGAGTTGTTATTTGTGCCATGTTTTGAGTAGTGTAGTTGGAAATAATGCAAGAATTTTGTAGGATAAGTTTGAAGAAGTTGCGCATGCTTATGGGACATGATTTTTTTGTTTGGTCTTTGGGAGCTCTACATGACTTGTATTTCCCCCCCACCCCACCCCCCTTCCTTTTGGTGGACATCTTGTCCCCTCTTCCTTTTTTATCTTTAATAAAATAATGCTTATTTGTTGTTGAAAAAAAAAAAAAAAAAAAAAAAAAAAAAAGCCCCATAATGATTCTCACTTGGAAAAGGCCCAATGTTAGTTAAGGGTCTTTCAGTTATTTCTTTATGGACAACAGTGTAAATAAAGGATCAGTGGCGTAGCCAGGAATTCCCCTCAGTGGGGTCATTCAGAGGGAGAGAGAGAGAGTGAACAAATGAAGAAATGTATCAATGGCAATGCAACAATGGTTGTTAGAGAATGAAGCGTTGATGGAGCAAATGAATGAACGAACACTGAGCTAAAATTGACACCACTAAACAATGAATAGCTCCAAATATATGTGATATTTATCTAGATTCATTGGGGTTATTTTGTTAAAATTGACACCACTAAACAATGAATAGCTTCAAACACTGGGGTCATTTTGTTAAAATCCAAAACTATTAAACAAAATTTCATATATATTTAAACAAAATTTGAAAGTTTGGTGGTGTCAATTGACACCACTGAATTACGCATAGCCCTGCCCCTGTAAAGGATTGCCTCTTTATATAGCCTTGTTTATCCTGCGGATCATTTTTCCTTTTCAAATGTTACATACAATTGAAGTGCCGGAGCATTTTAAAATGATATGCAAAGGCTTTGGTTTTTGTTCAATTAGAAGCCTAATCTATAAAGGAGTCCGTAACTCAAGAAAAAAGTGGCATAAGTTCATGGATAGTCCATTTAGAGATATGTTTTCTTTCTTTCAGGTTTTGTTTGAGGAATCAATTAGACAGTAAATTAGGAGTAACTAAAGTTGGTGCTGCCAACATGGACCTTTTGACATTATCTACACAAAGAGGCTGTTGTTCATACTCAAATCTGTCTCTTGCTTGATCACAGCAGGAGCTGCATAAGGGTTAACCATTGACTACCTAACTCTTGTCATTGTCTACACAAAGTGGTTGTTTTTCATACAAAAGTCTAATTCTGTTACTTGACCACCGGTGCTAATCTTGTGGATGCACACTTTCATGTAATAGTGCTCTGTTCTTTTGTAATTTATGACAAGTTTAGCAACTCTAATTGCTAGTGGCCCATGGAGAACCCTAAGTTACACGGACGCGGGTATGAGGATCGGGTGCGGGTGCGTATCTAGGGGTCAGACACTTTAAAATTAAAAATTAAGATACGTGGATATGTATCCAAATTTAGATACGGGTACGGGGATACGTTAAATATATATATATATTTTAAATATAGTTATTAAGATGAGTTATATTATATAAATAACAAATAATTATTTTACATATATGTGTTTATTTATTTTTATTAATATATATAAGTATATATTATCTTATAAATATCTTATATGTTATACAATAATTATTATATAATATCTATATAATTTATATAATATCTATTGTATTATATAATTTTTTTTAGATGAATAATATTACATATTATTATATTAATGTAATTTATACTATATATTATATATTAATGTAAATGTAATATGAATAATAATTTAAATTATTATTATATATGATAAATTATATTATATATATTATATATGATCGGTATATATCTATTCTATAAAACAGAGGCGAAGAGAGAGAACAGATTGAGAGACGAGAGACGAGAGAGAGAGAGAAGCAGAGACGAGACGAAGAGAGAGAGAGAGAAGCAGAAACGAAGGGAGAGACGAAGGCGATCGAGCTCGAGGTCGAGATCGACAGTGATCGAAGCCCTAGACGAAGACGATCGTGATCAACAGTGAGAGCCCTAATCGTGATCGATGATCGAAGACAACAGTGACCAGGTTCTCTTCCTTTCTCCTCTTCCATTTCTTTGCTGTCTGTAAAGTGCCGTGTCCGAGAGAGACGAGGCGAATCCGACACAGATCTCACACCCGCACCCGTGTCGTGTCGTGTCGACACGGGTACTTCGCCCCAAAGTGACGAGTCCATGTAACATAGCCGAAAGGTACACTAAGGTCTGTCTGTAATCATTTTATGCACTCAGGGATAGCACTCAGGGATCATCTTGTAATTGCCTTTCTTGTAAACCCTAATCTTCATTTATAAATAGGGGGTGATATTCTATCATTCCCCAAGCTGGTTACCCAAGCTTCAATGTATCAGAGCTACACCTCTAGGGTTAGGGTTCAAAACGTACCTAGTTGGATCATCTGCTGGGTTAAGCATAATCTAGGATGTTCCAGACCCATCCAGACTCTGCTGGACACTTCAAGGTTCTTCCACGTTCCAGAATCTTCTAGGCCACTCGGGACCCTTCCACCACGTTCTAGAGTCTTCCAGCATGCTCTAGCACGTTCTCAAGCCTTCCGGAACCTTCCAGCATCCCTCAAATGTTGCTCCTTGTGTCACAGAATTCTCGGGGCGTGACACTGGGAAGTGGGAAGAATTTCACATTGACTGGTTTGAAATGAATTTTATACAATGGGAGCCTTCATAGAATTTTGACCTTTGTTGTGGCAACCCTTAGTTTTCTTTATTTCTTTTTATTGTAAAAGGGTTGTTCCCGTTCAGTACGTTCCTAATACAATTTTCTTTGTTGCTAATAAAAGACTGTAGCTTCTAAAATAGTCTCAGGTGTATTTATGCAGGAACAGTGAGGGAAACTTAGATCCTGAAGGGAAAATATGGGCTGCTCCATATAGATGGGGAAGCATGGTGATAGCTTACAAGAAAACCAAATTTCAGAAGCATAATTTGGCTCCTATAGAGGTATTTTGTTTTTCAGGCTGTGAAGTTTCTATAATCTTTATATCTTGAGATCAAATCTATGATTTCCTCTCTTTTTTATTTGGTATGGATGAGTTTAAATGTGGTTCATATTTTTGTTCTTGTGATGTTGAAATTTTTTTATCCATTTCACCAGAATTTAGTAGTCAAATTCAACTAATAGATGGGTTTGTATTTTACACTATTTTCTTCTTTTTCTACTTTTCATCATCATTTCGTTTGATGACTTATCTTTTGCAATACAACTAACATTTGTTTCCAAATTTTGTTAATCTTTACAATGCTTTTGTAACTTCGAATTGCGAAAACAGAACCATCACTTAAACAGTAGGAGCAAATTGAACTTCTAGATTGGTTTGAGCTCAACCAGAACAGTTGGATCCTCTCCCCCTAGATTGGATTGATCACTTGTTTTTGCATTGATTTGTGGTTTTGGCATTACAGTACAAATTGTTTCAGATGGTGGAGGTTGATTGGGTAGTTCCAGCTGCTTGTGATTGGTTACAAAGGCTTAAAAAAAAAAAAAAAAAAAAAAAAGAAAGTTACAAAGGCTTTGGTGCCATAGAAAGGCTCAAGGTCTTTGGAGTTGTTATTTGTGCCATGTTTTGAGTAGTGTAGTAGGAAATAATGCAAGAATTTTGTAGGATAAGTTTGAAGAAGTTGCATGCTTATGGGACATGATTTTTTTGTTTGGTCTTTGGGAGCTCTACATGACTTGTATTTCCCCCCCACCCCACCCCCCTTCCTTTTGGTGGACATCTTGTCCCCTCTTCGTTTTTTATCTCCTCATTTTATCTTTAATAAAATAATGCTTCTTTGTTGCTGAAAAAAATAAAAAAATAAAAAAAATACCCCATAATGATTCTCACTTGGAAAAGGCCCAATGTTAGTTAAGGGTCTTTCAGTTATTTCTTTATGGGTTAAAATGATATGGCAAAGGCTTTGGTTTTTGTTCAATTAGAAGCCTAATCTATAAAGGAGTCCGTAACTCAAGAAAAAGTGGCATAAGTTCATGGATAGTCCATTTGGAGATATGTTTTCTTTCTTTCAGGTTTTGTTTGAGGAATCAATTAGACAGTAACTTAGGAGTAACGGAAGTTGGTGCTGCCAACATGGACCTTTTGACATTAGCCCTGTTTGGTAGAGCTGTGGGAAAGTGCTTATAGCTTATGCCTAAACAGCTGAAAACTTATAACTTTCAGCTTAAGCTGATTTCCAGCTTATTCTTAAAGCATCTCCTGCCCCACTCAAAGAATAAGTTGATTTCTGACTTCCACAAAGCTATAAGCTATAAGCTATAAGCTAAACCAAACACATTAAAATAGCTTAAATTAAGCTGAAAGCTGAAATAAGCTGTAAATAATTTCTGCCAAACAGGCACATTATCTACACAAAGAGGCTGTTGTTCATACTCAAATCTGTCTCTTGCTTGATCACAGCAGGAGCTGCATAAGGTTTAACCATTGACTACCTAACTCTTGTCATTGTCTACACAAAGCGTTTGTTTTTCATACAAAAGTCTAATTCTGTTACTTGACCACAGGTGCTAATCTTGTGGATGCACACTTTCATGTAATAGTGCTCTGTTCTTTTATAATTTATGACAAGTTTAGCAACTCTAATTGCCAGTGGCCCATGGAGAACCTACCTGTTCTACATTGTCAAGAGATTGTTAAGCTTATTGAAATCATAGCATCTAATTTTACTCCAAAATTATATTTTTCAGTCTTGTATGGTGATGCTCAAGGGGTTGTAGTAGGTGATTTCTGGACTATTTTATTCATTTCCTCTCTTTAATTCGTTTATTCTCATAATAATCTGCAATGCGATATAATTACTCTCTTAAGCTTAGAAAATTTTATTTTGAGAAGTGCAGTCCTCTCTCAACTGATAGAATTTAATCCTAGCAATAAGAGAAAACGTGATAGACATGAATCTGTTTGTGAGTTACCACTCATGGCATAGGTTTAACTGTTTAACCCCTGAACACAAACTTTCCTAACCTTAATAGCCTTGTTTGATTGTCCTAATTGCTTGATTATCCTAAACCTTCATGATCTGCATCAGTTTTATTAATGAAGTTATAGCAGTGAATGTTAGCTTATTGATATGGTAGTGCTTAGTATATGTAGTTGAATTTTGGCCTTGTAGTTGAAATCTTTATGTTGGATAGATTAGGAAACTAGAGCCAAAAGTTACTTATGGTAGGAATTGAGGTGATTTTTGGCTATGGAAAACTTCTAGTATAGGGTTCTGGCCCCGTTTGGTAGAGCTGTGGGAAAGTGATTATAACTTATAGCCTAACAGCTTATAGCTTATAGCTGTGAACATAAGCTGATTTTTGACTTATAAATTAAGCTTCTCCTCCCCCACTCAAAGAATAAGTTGGTTTTTTACTTACAAAAAGTTATAAGCTGTATTGTTAAGCTGAACCAAATACATCAAAATGGCTTAAATTAAGCTAAAAGCTAAAATAAGCTGGAAATAAGCCCTACCAAACAAGGCCTCTGTAGGGAGAAATAATTTATCTTTTGCGAAGGAATATGAGTAGACTTTGGTTTGATTTTTTACAAAGCAATTGTGGGGTTTTTAGAATTAGTCGAAGGAATTCTCTAGAATTTATTTATTTATTTTGGGGGGTGATCTATAGTTTGGTGTGAATGTAAAGGCTCAAAGTTGATTGGGAATCAATTTGAAAAATAAACGAAGTGACTTTTTGGGGGCTGTGAATTACTCAAGAATAGTTCTTCATGGAATAGAAAAAGAGAAAGGCGCATAGGGAATTCTACCATGATTTCCCTAGGAATAACCCCCAAGGTAAGGTTGCACAAAGCATCACCACAAAGCTTCAAAAGCTCCTTACAAATTCTTTAAAAAACAACTCTATTGGATAGCAAGATTACATGTGTACTTATAGGTTGTTTGTTCTCCTAATTTTACTAGGACTATAACTTAAAAGATTAGGAAACTCTTACTCTTTGACCATGAGACTATTCTAGACCCAAACAAAACCACATATAATGATCCAATAACGTTTCTCAAGCCACAAGGCATCCCATTGGGTTCCGTATAACCCTTACTTGCATGAAATAGAAGTAGGTGTGGGGGCTGGGGAGTGAGGGCATATAGAAGAATTAAGGTCGGGAGTGCCTATGGGAGTGTTTATGCAATACTATATGGTAGTGTTTGGTTCATTGGAATGAAGTGGAATAGAATGATTATTCCATCGTAATATTCCTTCTCATGTTTGGTTGGACTAAAAACATAATAACAAATGCATTACAAATGAAATCATTTTTCACTGTGTTAAGGGAATGGTCATTCCATAGAAAAAGGTTAAGGAATCAATCATTCCATTCCATCTCATTCCAATGAACCAAATATGTATACTTTGCATACTACGCATGTGCAGTCAATAGTATTCCCTATGTGAGAATGCTTTATGCTGTGCTTGTGTGCTGGTCACTTAAACATGGTGTGCTCTAATGTCTTGACTATGCAATTGAACCATATTTGAAGAATTGTACTGTTGTAAGGAGAATGTGAAATTGAGGTAGAGCTTTCATTGTAACTGGAGTGATTTGGAACTACTTTGTAATCTTGGATTTACTAATCAAGATTAATGGACTTGATCTAATGTCATTTGGTATGCAAAAGTGTTGTGAAATTTTATTATTGGATTAGTTAAATTAATCATGGTCAATTAAGATTAAGTATGACTAATTAAACTAATCTAGATTAACTAAGTTTGAGGATACTAATCTCAATAATTAGGGCTAAGCATGAATTAACTAATCTAATGACCTTGATTAATAAATTAATTGGTGAGTCATAGTGTTTACAAGAGGAGATGACACCTCTTATTTGGATGAAATCTTCAGATGATACATATTTTTCTATATATGAATTATATATGTAATTTGCATAAAAACACAAAAGGCTATTCGAAACAAGCTAGTACCTCCATAACATATCAGATTTTCCTACAAAATGAGAGATAAAGAGAAGAAAAGTGAAGAGAAAATGAAGGAAAGTTGAAGAAAAGAAGGGGAAGAGGAATAAAATCAAAGGGGACTTTCCTAAAACTCAAGACCAAGTGTTGTTTGATGTAAGAGGAACTAAAAGGTCGAGGATTTGAGGTAAGTAATGGTGGTACTTGGATTAAGTTTTCAAATAAGCTTTGTATCTATTAAGCACCGACCTTGAAAACAAGTGCCGTAGGGGACTCGGACACAGGTACGTGGCGGGGACATAGTAGGGACAAGTATGGGACACACCACGTTGCATGTCCCTTTATTTAGTTAATTTTTTTTTTTTTTTTTTTATTTTTGTAGGGGATACTCAGGTGACATGTTGGGGACACAACGAGGACACTTTGGGGACATGCCAACTAGTTTTTTTCCCCTCCCTTTCTTTAGTTCTTTTGATAGATGTTGGATGTTTATTACTTTTTGCTTAGATTTAAATACTTATAGATCATTCATAAAAAATTTAAATGATAAGTGTTAATTTAAAAGTAATTTTTTTTCAAATATCGAATTAGTGTTAGTTTTTGTTAATTTTGAATGTTTGTGGATGTGATATTAATCTACATAGCAAAAACAAATATAATATATATATATATATATATATATATATATATATATTATTGCCATGTCCCCGCCTTGTTTGTGTCACCATTTTTTTGAAATCACCATGCTTCGTATCTACATCCGTATCTGTGTCTGTGCTTCTTAGCTTTGTATACAATGATTCACTTAATGTAAGGTGTACCATACTAGATGATATGTTTTGCGAGTTCATGAATGCATGATTGTTACCCAAGTAGGCAACCAAAAGGGGGTAAATTGGATTGGTCAATAAAAACTAAAATAATTAACCCATACAATTAATTTGCACAAGATATAACAATGCAATATAAGAGAGAGAGAGAAAGAGATAGCAAACTCAAGATTTATAGTGGTTCGGTTTCAACCCAAGCCTACGTCCACTTCCCAAGGCTCCCCTTGAGTTCTTCCACTATTCTTCGAATGGCTTTACCACTGGCTAACTTTTCTGGGTACTTGCAAGACCCTTACAACAAGGATTTTGTTCCAAAACCCCTAAAAAAATAAACTCCCAAAACAGCCCCTGTTTTGGTAATACAAATCTCACAAGTGTTTTCACACCAAACACTCAACAATGAGCCCAAGGGTATAATCACCCGTTTACAAATGATTTGTAGAAGAAAATCCACGAGGCATTGAATACAATAGAACTCCAAAGAGTGGAATAGAACAATGAAGCTCATACAGAGAGAATATGAAAGTTAGGACACAAAGATTTGAATGATTTGAAAGGTTGATTCTTAATCTATCAGTTTCTCTTTCTTCTCATGCTCTTCTGTTTTGATTTTTTGTATGTTGATGATTGTAGATTTAGCTTTTATAGTGTCTCATCTCTTCTTGACCATTGGAGCTCATTTAAAACAAATAGAGCCGTTGAAAGAGTTCTTGCAGTTGTCGGATTTCAAAATTCACGAACTAGTGCTTGACACCTTAAAGAGGGGAGTTGACACCTTGTGTTGTGGTGGAATACGTTTGATCTACTGCATAAATGAGTTGACGTCTCAAATAGAGGAGTTGACACTTGATGCCTTACCATGTAAAGATGTGTCAACACTTCCTCGAGGGAGTCGACACTTTCTTCTTAGAAATCACCTCTTAAGCATTCCAAATTCATCAACACAAATTATAACTTCAAAATAAGTTAGATAATGATCATTTAAGCACAAAATTAATATCAAATACTTTGTTATTGGAGTTTTTGAATCTCAATCATTGGAGAGCAAAACTTATAGAACTATGAAAGCACTCGAGCTCTTCCTCTAATGAAATAATCATGAAATATTAATGTTAAACATTTGTTGGATCCTTAAAAATCATAGAGCTATTTAGTAGCCAATACAAAAGGATATTTTCAATCCAAAGCACAAGTTTATCATATGCAACATGCTAATTTTGTGTCAAAGAGTATCGCACATATATAACGATGAAGTACAATAACCCAATGCAACTTAGACATCGTCAAAACCGAATCTTAGGACTAACAATGATGTTTAAAATAAGCTTGATCTTATGTTTTAAACTACAATGTAGGTTTGGCGTTCTTATTATTCACTGGCTTAGAGTAGCTCAAATTGTTGTTTCCCCATTTTCAGGGAATGGAGCCTTAGTTGAAGATCCACCTGTTTGGTATGTTATTGTGTATAAGATGAGGATGATGCGTGGAGTCTTGTGCATTTTCCATATGAAGATATCATGTATTTTGTAATATATAGTCTTGAGAGACCACGGGATGTGTGTATTATATGACCTTGTATTTTTTCAAGAGAGTGAGAGTCACCTGTTAAATGAATTCTATGTATTCTAATCAATGAATGTAGAATGTACAATGCATCTATTTACATTTGCTTCGTTGATAATTATGTTAAAAAAGTTCAAAAAATACTATATATCTATTATTATTATAATCAATAATATAATTAAGCAAGCAAATAGAGAGTCCGTACCCTTTTAAGCCTTTGCGGGTCGGAAATTGTGCTGGCAATTTGAGTCACGAAAAGGCCAGTCATAACTTGAGTCCATCAAGTGAGAAGCTATGAAGCACCGGCACATCCCCAGGGCCTACAGTGTCGGACACGAACATGGACACACGTCGGACACGCTGTGGACACATGTCCGACACTCTCTCTAATGTGTATTTTTCCAGTCAGACATGCCATAGACACGCCATGGACACGCCGTGACACTTTCCGAACACGAGTGAGGTGGATCGAAGAAGCCCTAACTATGGGAGAGGAGACAGAGAATGAGAGAGGGAAAAAGATCAAGGGAGAGAAAGAAGCCCTAACCTGTTCAGATCAATCGAAGAAGCCTAAGGTATTCTTCGTCATCTTCTCTCTTCTTCTGCTTCTTCTTTTTCTCTGTCTTCTCTGTTTCCTTCATCTTCTACTTCTCTTCGTTTTCTCTGTCTTCGTCATCTTCTTTGCTCTTCTTCTCCTTCCTTTTTTTTGTTTCACTCTCCCTTTTTTTTTTTCCTTCTTTTTCCTGATTTCACCCGCTTCTGTCTCTCGCTCTCTCTTATTTTTTTATTTTAATTTTTTCTGTTTCTCTCTCCTTTATTTTCCTGATTTCTCCCCTCCCTTTTTTTTGTCTTTTTTTTTTTATCCTTATTTTTGTTAAACCTAAAATTCATAGAATAAAGTATTTTTATTTAAAAAAACTCATTTTTTATTAAAAAAATTTTAAGAAATGTGTTTATTAATTTTATTATTATTGTAATTGTATAAGAATCAATGATTTTCTTTTTATCCTTAGCATGTCATGTCCCCCATTTTTTGAAAATTTGCATGTCCACGTGTCCGTGTCCATGCATCATAGGCAAGAAGGTAACATGCATGGACAAATTGCCAATGTATGAATGGGTCTTTTTTTCATCATTTGATCTAACCAAATTCTATAGTTTGATTTATTTTGGCATGTAGAGAAACCTTAAAACATTATTTTTTGATGTTTGGTTGGGTTATAACACTGTCAGTACTCAGTATTAATGTCTGCTTTTGTACATTTGTTTGTATGCGCAATATATCTTGCATATGTGAATAGTTTCTGTGGTTAACAATTTCATGTTTGTGGAGAAGAGTTCAAAGTGCCTTTGAAAATTGAGTGATTTTGACATATTACTGATAGCATCTGCCAAAATGTCCCCGACAGCTGGGGATGAATAGGAAAATCTAGAATTTTAAACTTCATTTTGTATATCAAGTCGTTACTTATCCCCAATTTAAGCCTATTGATTGATTTAATTTATTTGTTCAATCTGTCCTCAATTGAGACAGGTTTTAGGCTCCTTTAACCAATTCCTTAGTGATAATGAAGAAGAACTATTAGCTCTTGTAACACTCACTAAGGCCAAGTTTGGGAAGACTAAATAAGTGCACTTTTTGACTTTTTATGAAATATGGGTTGAATTTGAGTTGGGTTTGAAGTGATGTGTTAGAGAGGTGATGTGACTTAAATAAGATGATGTGACTTAAATAAGATAGTGACTTTTTGACTTTTTAGATTTTTTGGAGGATGCCAAACTTGACCTAAGTGTATCACTCAAGCCTAATTCATTTAAATGTTCTTTTCTAATTGATCGTATTTAAATAAACATTAATTTAATAAAGCTTCATCTCATTCATTCAAAGCAAGTAATGTGCAAATAATGTAAAAATGATGACACAATGATTTATAGTGGTTTGACACGCCCCTTGTGCCTTCATCCACTTTCCACCTCCCTTACTGATGTAATCCACTAATCCAAATGGGTTTTCTGTATGATCATTCAAAACTTGTACATCACCAATATTTTTTTACTAGGATTTTCGTTAGATTAGCCTATGAGGTCAGTTGCCAGTGACATTGTAATGTCCAGTGAATTTATTTTCTTACTTAAGTAATTAATTTGCATTAATTGCCCATATATCTCACTAATTAAAAATTAATTGGCAATAGTACATGACTCAATTAATTTAATATGATACTTGATCATATTTATTTTAAATTAAATTGAACCTATTTGCATGTATCAATTAATTCCGCTTGGTGGGTCCACTTTAGATTTGTGCATGCTTTATTTTATTTGGGCTTGAGATGTCAAACCCATGACTTAAAAATATTTATTTGAACTTTTCAGTGTTTGTAAAAATTATTTAGACTGTTTGTAAGTTCATAAATAAATATTTGTTCCAATACCCATGACCCACTGAAATGAGATTGAGTTTTTGACGAGCCAATTCTATTTCAACTTTTGGAGGGAATTTTCCCTCCACATTTCCCCTTGGCTGCCGACACCACCTCCCCGGTTGCCGTCATTTTATATTTTATATTAGTTAATATTTGAGTTGATGAATAAAAGCAACTTTGACCATCATTTTCTTTGCTTGATAAAAATCCAACACAAAACACAAACCCTTACCCCTCCCCCCCTCCCTTTTTTTTGTGTGTTTCTGCCAAACCATCCCCCCCTTCCTCTCCATTGATTCTTTAATTTTCTAGTATTTAACACAGTTTTAAACCTCTTACATCCATACCCACCTGCCACCCTTGCATCTTTGGACATCTTTGAAGGTTATGAGGTGATTTTGACACTTGGAACTCACGTCAAGATTGGAAGTTTGGATTTGAAGCTTCTAGTTGGTGACATTACTCTCTACATCATCTCTTGTTCTCATTTGGTGAAATAAAGTAAGGATTTCATATCTTCTTTTTTTTTTTTTTTTTTGAAATGTATAGAAAGCATGTTATGGTTACTATTATTATTTGATTTGATTGATTATTATACTAGATCCATGATTATCCATGATTTTGTTATGGTTCATTGAATTAGTTTGCTATTCATGACTATATTATATTAGATTTGGTGTCTTTGAAGATATTCATGTATGTAGTAGCTCAACACCATGATTTCCATGTCACTAACCTAACCTAACTAAACCAAACCAAGCCTTAAATCTCATCAAATGGAGTTAGCTACATGGATCTCTCTTCTTCACTTGACTCTATCAACGGCCATTTGGTTAGTTAAATTAAAGAGATTCATATCTCTATTTACTACACTAGCCCACATCAATCTAGGTTTACTCCTTTCCCTAACACTTCCATCTAACGTCAATGTATCGCATCTCTTCACTACTGCCTTTTTTGGTCCTTGTTATATATGATCAACTATCTCAACTTATCTTTTATCGGTACTACTCTTACCCATTCACGAATATATTCATTCCTAACTCTGTCTTTTTTAGTCTTGCCACACATGCACCTTAGCATCCTCATCTCAGCAACACTCGTCTTATCTACATATTGTTTCTTAGTTGCCCAACATTCCATCCCATACAACATCGCTGGTTTAATAGCCGTTCTATAGAACTTTCTTTTTAGTATAGTGGATACTCGTTTATCGCACAGTACCCTAGACGCACTGTTGGCACATAAATTTCAACTAAATTTATGACACGTATAGAGCCTATGATAGGAAGGTTGTAGGTAATCACTTCCTAAAAAAAAAAGATTAATATGATCCGTTGAAGTACATAAATAAAACAACGTTGTATCTCAACAACGTTATTCAAGATACTCAAATGACACGTGGAGCCTACGAAAGATGACACCTGTAGAGCCTACAGCAAGGACACCACACAGGATGAAACCCCAAAGATCAATCCGGTTAATCAGATATACGATTAATCAGATAGCGCTATTATTCAAAATTCAAATGGCGCTATCATTCAATTTGAAATTCAAATTGAAGATGAGGCATTCCTATCACTTGATGGCCTTCTATAAATATGAGGACCATCACACAAGACGGGGGATCAGAAAATCAGAAGTAAAAAGATCAGAGAGAGAGAGAAAGAAATTGAGAGCTAAAGAAATCGTTACAAGAAAGAAGAAGAGAAGCCTAGAGAACTCAAGAGCCTACACTAATGGCGATGAATAGGTAAAGGGTTCCAAACCCAAGAATTGTATTTTGTATTCGAGGGTTCAAAACCCATGACAATTTCAATAAAATATTTATTTTTCTTAAATTGTCTTTTGTTGTTTATTTTGTTCTTCATTAATCGGAGGTTTCATTTGTATAAAATGTGTAATTAACGGTCTGAAATACAGATCGGAAATAAGAACATGCTATTCAAATAATCAACACTGTTTAGTCCAAAAACTAAACAGTGGACATTTGTAACATAAATTTTGAAATGTGTTGAAACACTTCATGTTTTAAAATTTGTGTCTACACGCACTCCTCTATGTAAGCCACCTTGCCTTAATTTTATGAACCATATCCGTTCCAATCTCCCCAGCCGTTGTGACAATCGATCATAAATAACGAAAATGTTCACTCTTAAGTAGTTCTTGATTATCAATTTTCACTTCTCTTCTGCTTTCATTGGTATTGTTACTAAAATTACACTTCATGTACTCTGTCTTAGTTTTGCTCATCCTAAATCCTTTATATTCAAGTGTTTCTCTCCAAATCTCCAACTTAGTGTTAACTCTTCTAGTCTCATCCACTAACATGATATCATCTGCAAAAAGCATACACCATGGCACATCATTCTGAATATTTCTCGTCAACTCATCTATAACTAAAGTAAAAAGATAAGGACTTAAGGTTGATCCTTAATGTAATCTCATAGTAATTGAAAATTCACTTCTCTCTCCAATCGGCGATCTAAAAGTGGTCACCACATCTTCAAACATGTCTCTAATCACATCAATGTAGCATTTTGTCACTTCTTTCTTTTATAAACTCATCAGATTATATCCCGAGACACTCTATCTTATGTTTTCTCAAGATCGATAAAAACTATATGAATATTTCTTTTCTTCTCTCTATATTTTTTCATTACTCTCCTCAAAAGATAGACTACTTCCATTATTGACTTACCAGGCATAAATCCTAATTGATTCTCTAACACCTCTGTTATATCTTTCAATCGACGTTCCATCACTCACTCTCTCTCTTTCATTATATGAGACACCAACTTGATTCCTCTATAGTTGTTGCAATTCTAGACATTTCCTTTATTTTTATAGATTGGCACTGAAATACTTTTCTCCCACTCTAGCATTTTCCTAGTCAACAAAATCTTGTTAAATAACCTAGTCAACCAAGCAACTCCCTTCTTATCCAAACATTTCCAAACTTCAATAGGGATATCATAGGATCCTAAAGCCTTATTTGATTTCATCTTCTTAAGTGCATTCTCCATTTCAAAGCTCCTAATCCTGCGTTATAACCTGTAGTCTTGGTTTTCCTTATTACTGGCTACTTCCTCCACTTTTGACCTTCTTCCATGTTCCTCATCTAACAACTCAAAATAGTTCTTCTGCCACTCCTTAATCTCTTCATCATTTACCAACACCTAAGAGTCCTTACTGTTGATGCACTTAACGTGATTAAATATCTTGTTTTTGTCTCTTATCTTAGCAAGTTTGTATATTCTCTTTTCTTACTATCTGCTCTAGTTTATAGATCATCGTAGGCTTTCAACTTAGCCTCTCTCATTACTTTTTTGACTTCCTTATTAGCCAATCTGTAACTTTTAAGATTTTTCTCAGTTTTATCATTTTGTCACTTTTAAAGTACTCTTTTTTCGCCTTTACTACTGCTTGAACCTCCTCCTTCCACCGCCAAGTTTCCTTAGAGTTGGGTCCCTTTTCTTTCGACTCTCCAAGGACTTCCCTTGAGATTCTCCTCATACAATTGGCCATCAAGTTCCACATAGTGTTAGCATAATCTTCCAAGTCCCAAATACCTTCTTTATCCTTAAATATTTATAATTTATCCCTTTTAGGTCCCACCATCTCTACCTACGATACCCATTATTCTTCCTGACTTGGTATTGCCCTTTAAAGCATAAATCTAGTACCAAAATCCTATGTTGAGTCATCAAGCTCTTTTTAGAAATTACCTTACAGTTGCTGCATTTTAGACAATCCACTTTACTTGCTAGAAAGTAATCTATTTGACTCCTAATTGTCCTACTCTTAAAGGTTATCACATGCTCCTCTCTTCTCTTATACATAGTATTGGCCATCACCAGGTCAGAAGCTAACGCAAAATCTAAAATACTCTTTCCAGCCTCATTTCTATCACCAAAATCATACCCACCATGCACCATCTCATAACCTAGTTTATCTATTCCTTCATAGTCGTTGAAATCTCCCGCTATAATTAGGTTTTTCTCCTACGGGTATCTCTTGTAATATATCTCATCCATTTGGTCCTAAAAATCTCTCTTAGTCTGATCATCTAATCCTACTTTGAGAGGCGTATACACTAATAACGTTTACTATATTCTCTCAAATAACTAGTTTAGCTAATATAATCCTATCACCATTCCTAATGATCGCAACCTCATTTTCTATAAGACCCTTGGCAACTATTATTCCTACACCATTCTTGTGTCTATCCTTGCCACTATAATATAGTTTAAGATCGGTATCCTCTATTTCCCTAGCTTTCACACCCGTCCGCTTAGTTTCTTATACACAAGTTATACTAACTCTCCTCTTAATCCTGACATCTATCAATTCCATAGTCTTATCAGTTAAAGTTCCTACATTCCATATGACTACCCTAAACCTATAGTCTTGGACTAGCTTCTTTATCCACACTTGTCCAGAAAAATGCGAAAACCTTTGCCTATTTTTTACCGCACCCAGGCGTCGATGCGGTGCCCTTGCTATACTTTTAGGTTTTATAATGAATAGTATACTAATTTCTATAAAAAAAAGTTTGCTTGTTAGTTTGATAGCAATGATTGGAGATTATGTCCATTGAATTTGAGTGAGTTTTGGTATTGTTGTTAGTTTAGAGGTGCTAGATAATTTATTTATGATTATTGGTTATGTTCTTGAATTTTTAATATATGTTATATCATGGGATTTGGGTATACATGCATGATAAATGATAATAATAGATGAGTGTGATAAACTTTATGATTTGACCTAAGTAAATAATTCTTAGAAACTTTGTAACTTGAAAATAAAGTTTTTTAAGAAGCATCTTTTTTTGAAACTTAAAGGTGAATGATGGAAATAAAATACTTTGTGAAGGAAATGTGAATTTCTCAGTGTTGAGAAGCTTGGAAGTTGAAATTGGTTGAGTTTGGATGAATTTTAGAATATTGATTTAGCTTTGGGCTTTTTTGCTTTGTTGGGGGCTCGTTTGGCCATTTGGTTAGTTTTGTACCTTGTAGCAAGAATGGGTGCCAAGTCATTCCATTGGTGAGAGCCCTTAAAACTCACATGGGGTTGGTTTCCCCATAGTCCATTGGTCTAGTAAGCTATGAATATAGGATTAAGGACTTGAATAGTCGCCTAGGTTGAGGGCATGACTGTGTTCTAGTTAGAGTCAACGGGGTTTGACTAGGTTGTTCATGAGATATTTTATTGATTTTTGATAGTATCGAGTTTGTCTTCAATTTTGAAATATTTGAGCAATTGATTCTTATATATGAATTTTGAGATACTTATGTAGTATGATATGATCCTTACTATCACTTTAACAAAGATAATAAGAATTGGAATAATATGTTTCTTGCATGTAATTTATTCATTTCAAATGTCTTAGATGATTATTGGTGAGCCATATTTGCTCACCCCCTACCATTTTAGGTACTCCACGTCCAGCAACAGAGTTGGGCGGTCATGCCTAACAATTAATTATTTTGCAAACTTACACATGTATATCCATGCTTAATTATATCTAGGCCCTTTTTGAGTTATTATTTTGGGCATCGGCATGTAAACCTAACTAGTTTGTTTATGAACTTGTAAAATTAGTTAGTTAGCATGCTTATATTAGTTGGATGTTTATGTGATTTGCATTTTGGGGTTGTGAGCTCATTCGTGGCTTTTAAAGCCTAAACTTGGGAGTTCTAACTTCATGACTGAATTTTAATTATCTTGTGTATTGGTATTTTATTCTAAGCAATTGTTATGAGATTTGAGCTTATGAACATTTGAAGTTACAGAAATAATATTTTATTTAAATTTGTCCCAAATTGGATTTCATCACTAATAAAATATTTGGGAGTTATTTGACTCCTTCATGTCATATTCTTCTAAATCTAAACTTTATCGGGTTCAATCACCGTAATTATTATAAATTAGTAATAATCCACCAGCTTATAAACCGGGGTGTGACAGTACCAAGGCAAACAGCCCACTCAAGCAACTCCCAATCCCGTTCGAGCTACCCCTTCTTCAGCATTCTCCATTGCATTTGTATATTGCGGACAAAAGTGAACCAATCATCTAATTGCCTACTCAAGTGGGTTGTATAGCCACATGATCAACTTCTTCACTCCTTTAGTAATAAGGGCTCTATCACCTCATCAATCTTCCACTTGGAGACTGATTCCAGACACGAATAAACTGCAAGCCTCAACTATTTATATCATCACAAAGTAACACAGCAACTCAATCCTCCATTTTCAAGTGCCAAGACCAACTGAAGTTGAACACAACTTTAGTTTCTCAATGATAACCACGAAAAGATGTGCAAAAAGTAGAGAGAAAAGAGAATCTTTGACTTTTTGATATGAGTTGTTGGCTTTTTGGCTAAAAGGGTAACTTTTTGACTTTTTGACTAAAAAGGTAAATCCCCAAACGGGGCCTTAGTATGCTGTTATTTATTTTTTATTGAATTTTTGCTTCGTTTGGATTGGCAAAGAAGTCAAATTTTCACAATCTATTTGGTATGCTGTTGTTTCTTTTTTCTTGAATTTTTCCTTTTGATTGGATTGGCATAAAAAAGTAACATTTTCAAAGTTTGTTGATGCAGTGATGCAACTTATTCATGACAATTTAAAAAAAAAAAATTAACTTAATTTATCATTATATATGTTGACTTTTTCTGTGGTAGAATCTGCAAATATTATGTTTTAGATATGCTTGTTAGTTTTGACTAGTATTTATGGAAAAAAATCTCAATTGCAGGACTGGGCTGATCTATGGCGGCCTGAACTTGCTGGGAAAATTTCAATGGTTGATTCTCCTAGAGAGGTTGTTGGTGCAGTGTTGAAGTGTATGGGGGCAGCATACAATACAAACAACATTGACGCTCAGGTTGTTGGAGGGAGAAATGTTGTGCAGCAGAAGCTTGCACAGCTCAAAAAACAGGTATTGAGATGAAATGGTCAAACCACCCTAACAGAGTGGCAAGCACATCCAAATAGGGTTCTCAGCTGCAAATGAATTTATTGTGCTTATTGAAAAACCAAAGGACAATAACCCCAAGGGGTTGGCCTGATGGCGAGCCCTTGGGTCTTGGGGTTGTGCTCCCTCTAAGATTCAGGAATTGAAACCTCTTAGGTGCTAACACAATTCCTCAGGGCCATCGTACTGGGGGAAAACTCTTGAATTAATAGTGTTGCGTTTGCGGGAAACTCTTTGCTGAGGGCCTATGCACCCCTAGGGATTAGTCGGACTTTGATTCGGACACTTCAGTGCAAATCAAAAAAAAAAAAAAAAACCAATGGACAAAATGAAGATGATTTTGGACTATTTATATTTGATGTTGACCCAATAAAATGCAGTTCCTGGACATCACAAAAACTTAAGAAATAAGGAAGTAGAATAAATTTGGTGCGATGGATCAGGCAGGTGTGCATTTGGGGGTTGTGACTCAAAACCTGGCTGAGGTAACTCAATTCTTCCAAATTTTGGGTAACTTGGTAAGAAAGCTGAAAATTGTCACAGGTTTGCCGAGTCAAGTTAAAACTGAACCAAGTTGTTGCTGATTCATCGTTTCCTTTTTTGGATGAGATGTTAACCAAAAGTAAGAGATACTTTTGTTCTTTAACAAATCGTCGTATCAAGTTGTTCAGTCAATTTAGATTACTGATTCCACTCTTTTTGGCCAACTTGAATTTTTAACTTTTACCATATAATACATGCATAACTTTATTGACGTCCGATCCTTTATGATTGATAACAGCATAAACAAGTTGTTGCTGTCTATTCAATGCATTTATTTTTTACTGTTTGACTTTTTGGTGTTTCGTTTATTACCAATGGTTCGTGTTTCGACAGCATAAACAAGTTGTTGCGGTCTATTCAATGCATTTATTTTTTACTGTTTTTTTTAGTGTTTCGTTTATTACCAACGGTTGGTGTTTCGATCATTACCAATGGTTGGTGTTTCGGATGGCTATGTTTCTTCATATCTGCATTTGGCTTTCTGTAGGTTCGACTATTCGACAGTGTGCACTATCTGAAAGCATTTGGAGTGGGAGATGTATGGGTGGCAGTTGGATGGAGTAGTGATGTTCTTCCTGCTGCCAAACGCATGTCAAATGTCTCAGTAATTGTTCCAAAATCTGGAGCTAGTTTGTGGGCAGATCTGTGGGTACGTCTAGAATCATCTACCATAAAAATCTTATGTGATTTCTATGTTGATTTGTCTGAATGGAAAAACTAGATATGGTATTTTAACTCTCATACACGCTGTTTTGCATATGTGGGGTATGGAGATATTGAAACATTCTCACCTTGAAGGTTATCTTTAATGTTGTTTGACCTGATTGTATGATAACAATTATATATTAGTAGTATCCTAAATGTAGAAGTTTCTGCAAGATTGTGGATATTAGAATCAAGGAGAGGATAAAAGTTCCTAGTTGAGTGGGGGGGATGCTGTCTGTCCATGTTGTCCCAACCTCTGATTTTGTTTGTTCTTCATATTAAACATATACCTGGTTTTTTTAGGACATTGGAGTTAATAAATAAATAAAAGGTCAGAGTAGATGCAAAACATAATATCTGGGCCTAGATCAAGCTACCTGCTAGTATTGGATCTCTGTTTACCACGTTAAACCTTAAGACTGTCATGGAGATTCTTTCCCTGAACCATGGAATTATTTAGTTGTCTATTTATTATTCCAATTCTTGATAGGATACAAGTGATATCATCACTATTATTTGGGTCAACTTATTAACATTTGATCGGTCTTTATGTGTGTTGAAATGAATATCCTGCGTTTTCGGGTGTTGTATTCAAATCTGCGTTGATTGTGATTCTATACTTGGTTCATAAATTAAAGTTGAAAGGTGAATGCTTTTCCCCTAGAGAAATTATCATTTCCTTTCATGTTTGCAGGCAATTCCAGCTGCTTCAAGATTAACTACAAATCAAAATAAAATTGGGGGACGAGTAAGGGGGCCATCTCCGCTAGTGGAACAATGGATAGAGTTCTGTTTGCAGGCTGGTAGGGCAGTGCCTTTCCAACAGGAGGTAATCCCAGGTGCATCTCCCTCTGCCCTTGAGAGTGACCGTGCCCGTGCCCGTGCCCGTGTTGAAGAGGAAGAGTCTAAAGAGCTTACAACAGCCAAGAAGGGCAAGCCAAAGCTAGACACAAATCTCATTGATGGAGTACCCCCACCTGAGATTTTGGATCAGTGTGAGTTTCTGGTGCCATTATCAGATGCTGCATTGGCTGATTATCAGTGGTTAATTGCTAGTATGCAGAAGCCTCACCTTCATTATAATGGTTTGATTCATAGAATGCAGCATTTTATCTTTTCTATCATTCAAACTCTATGGCCGAAAAAGATGCGCAGTCAAAGCTAACATCTTGAGAGTTTACCTGGTTGTTGTATTACGAAAGCTCTGATGCACACCACCGGTTATACCTAAACTTTAGCTGTTATTAAGAAAGATCATTTTAGCAGAGCTTAGAACGGGTACTAATGAGGCTTTGGGAGGCTAAATGGTAAATTCAGGTGTAATTTCTTAACATGTGTGTGGTAGTCTCGCATGGTGAAATGTATTATGTGGATATATGTCATGGATGGTATATTTAAATAAATAAAAAAAAAAGAAAATCTTAAAATCTCTCCTGACCGGCAAATTACAGGTGGTTTGAATTTCTTTAGCCTCCGTTTGGGAAGTGGGTTGGCTTTTTGGCTTTTTGGCTTTTTTGACTATTTTAGCCTGGGCTAAAAAACTTGGTTTGGGAATGGCTTTTTGGCTTTTTTGACTTTTTTTGTGAGAGAAGAGTGTAATGATTATGGGTTGGATGTGATGTTTTGTTTGTTGTGGCTAAAATAGCCTATTTTGTCTTTTGTGGCTATTTTAGCTCCAACCTTGCTTACCAAACGGACCCTTAATATAATCACAGTACCCAAATTGCTTTCTGTTCTAATTGTGAACATAATTTATTTGGCAAAAAAGGGGCTGGGCAATTCAACCCTAATACTTACTTTGCGAGCAGTCTTTTTTTTTTTTTTTTGATCGGCAAAACAAAGAAGCTTCATTGATGTAAAATATAGTACATAACTTGCGAGCAGCTTCACTCTACATAACTTGTCTCTTCACAGTATAAAAGATCCTGTCCTGGCATTTGAGGAATATGTTGGTGATTTTCTAATGAAGCCTCTATTAATTACTAGCTTTGCTGTAATGTGTACACACGGTGGGGACACAAAAAAAAAA
>NW_021028255.1:91843-176303 GCF_004153795.1 Camellia sinensis | reverse complement strand
ACATAATTCAACATACAGTAATTCATTTGTTAATCCAGAACATTCATTAATAAATGTGCAGTCATAAATTTAGTTATTTCATAAACTTCAGGTTCATTAAACAAATACTTCAAATACATCTGTACGTTAGATGAACAACAACATTGTCTTACACTCCAGTAACGAAGATATGAGACAACATACAAACATATATGACAGATAAAGGTGTTTGATTTCTCATTCCTCATCTGACATGTAGTAGTCAGAGAGATATTTTTCATTGTTTAAGACATTATTTCGCTCAATCACTTCCAAATCTCTGTTGCTTGCTTCTGCCATTTCGGTGGCTAGCTGAAGCATGAAATGTCGACATCTTCGCATCAACATTCTGTTGTTCTCCTTCTTAATTCTACTAACTGCTTTTTCATAGTCACTGACATTTCGTCTAGCCATGGTTAATGAACGACGATGAGGTACCGGTGCCCCAAAGTTACGTAGATCATTAAACAATCCTTCTTGCTCCGTTACCCTGAACGCCCATTCTGCTCGGATACCAGCATAATAATCCTTCGGACTCGAGTACTTTTCGCTCTTGTAGTCATAACTAAATGGAGGTAGCAGCCACACTTTCGGATTTCTTTGTTGGCGTGAACTTCCTGCACCTCTTGAAGACATTGTTCCTAAAATAAACAAACAAATAATAATAGTAATTGTAGATATATTACTATTGTTATGACTTGAACAAACATCATACTGGGGTTGTCGCTATTTATAGACATCATACTGAGGGTTAACTAGAGATGATCTAGTGACGATAATGCATGCTGGGGCACTATGGAAGAAGTGATACCCGTGATATTATTTTTTAGCTTTTTATTTCATACAATCCTGAGTACCCGTGACTTTGTGTACCTGTGATGTAGTCACGGACGTGGTTGTCAGATAAAGTCATCATTGTAGGACAGAGGATGACACTGCAATCCCTTCATATTGGAGCAGTGAGTTGTCAAATAAAACAATATGCAGTGAGTTGTCACATCGCCCCATGAAACTATTTTTTCATGCTTACTTTTTTAATACAGTAAGTAGTGACTTGGAATTGACGATTTCAGTACAAATTGGTATTTTCAAAAAATTATAAATGAAATTAAATCCTTAAATTTTCTTTGTTTTAAACTAATATTCTTCATAAACAACCTATATTTTATTTTATTTTCACTTAATGAACTTCACAGTCATCCTATTTTCTCCTGTTTGCATTTTTTGTTTCTTTTTGTATATTCTGCAATGTGATAAAAAGAAATAATGCATTTACTTGCGCTGCAGAAAGTCACATGCATCACGTAATGTGAGGAAAAAAGTGACAAACTATATAAGCATGGCAAAGTCAGAAAGTCACATGCATTACTGCATCACTGCATAAAGCGACATGCATCACTGCATCACTGCACAAAGTTACATGCATCGCTGCATCGCTGCACAAAGTTACATGCATCACTGCATCGCTGCACAAAGTTACATGCATCACTGCATCGCTGCACAAAGTCACATAGCATCTGAGGAAAAACTAAGCATCCAAATTATTACACCGGTTCAAGTAATTGGTGAGCATCACTGACAAATGTTGGACGTATCACCGCGCCGAGCTACAATTTAGTATCGTACCATACCTACTGTGCCCTTGTGAATTATGCAATCTATTAAAATTTTGAGGGGGTGTCATAGCAAAATAACAATAAATTAATAAATATGTCAATACACCTAAAAAGTAAAACAAATTTCTAAATAAATATTTTGAAGATTTTGAAATTGTAATTTCACATTTATTTTTTAAAAACAATTTCAGGCAGAGAAATTTGACTACTTCAGACGTTTAGTCGGTTGATCAGCTTGGTTTTTATTTTATTATTTTTTTTTATGTTTTTACTTTTTGTTTTGGAATAACAATAAATTATGCAATTCATAAAAGTCGAAGTGACAACTCCTATCAAGTTGATGCATAGTTGTTCAGGTCATAAAAGTTGACGTGACAACTCTGATGCATAGTTGATTAAAATAATTTCATACATACAGCTACCATGTGTATATATGGGATAAATATCGCATCATACCATAACAAAAGTTTTACAGCTATTTCGAGCGATATCATCATGAGATATACGGTGGTTGATCTATATTCAGCAATGGGTCGCTATTGGGTTGCAGATGGAGATGAATTTGAATACCCAATGAATCCAAATCTGCGTTACTCACGTGCCACCGTCAATACCATGAGAGCTGAGTGGGAATTTCGCAAAACTCGAGCAAACATTCTCGTTGAGCTATGTCGTGAAGTAAATCTTAAATTTCCTCGCCGGTTAGCCATGCGTATGCCAACTGACACTCCACAGTTGTTGCAAAGGGCATTGCATCGTATCCGCGACGAGGTTAATCGCATGACCCAACGTTTGCAAAGGTCCGGACTAATGAAGACCGCAAATGAGCGTGCCGAAGATGGGTTAATGGATGATGCACACCAATACTACGCCTGGAGCATGGATGTTATGTATGAATCTGATATTGAGATGTCAGATGATGATGATACTGAATGAAATTGTTTGGATGAACGCCCAAACCATTTCTGTAATGCATGCAATTTTTAATGCTTATTCACGACTTATCTTATCAATGAAGGGAGATATTTCAATTGTTTTCGAATATTTATTGTAATTCTACCTTTACTTTCTCTCCGTTATTGTTATTTTGAAGAACGCTACTTGAACTAGACTTTCATGATTTCATGCATTATTGATGTGGAATATAATAATGATACTTAATGAACAAGGTATGAGTTCATATCGATTGATAGTTGAAATACTTGTGTTTGTTTAGATATTTATTTTGTTTCCTTTTTGTTCATATTGCTCCCCACAACTATCCATTATGCAATGTTCACATTTTTTTCCCAGATTTTTGTTGTATAAAATTTTTACAAACCTGTAGCTACACAAGTGGTCCTCCAATCTCATTTAATCATAAAATCCTATCAATTCTTATCATTTTTTTCCTGTTTTCGTTTTAATTTTTATGGAAATCATCAAAACAAGTAGTAATAAAAAATTGTGAAATTATATTTTTCGAAGAAATAAGTATGACACATTTACATCATCTGTACAAGTTTGATATACAAAAACTATAAATAAAATAAACTATACACTCCACATCACACTCGCTAATGCCCTAACCTGCCCCCAGTCCCACAATCCCGACCGTGGACCTCTCTCCTTGGTCTCCTGCGGTAGACTCTCTGAATATCTGGCTCCTGTGGAGCCTGTGACTGTGACTCCCCCTCTACTGCACGTGCTGCCCCTGATCCTGGCTGTGGCAGAAGATCGGATACTGCTGTGAGCTATGAAACTCCATCATCTGGTGCAACTGTATCAGGATCTGCAGCTGGAGCTCGACCTCTGCCTCTGTCTCTGCCCGCACCCCAACCTCTGCCGCGACGTTTGCCGCGACCAAAACCTCGGCCTCTCCCGCGCGGGGGGGGGGGGCTCAATATGGCCCTCAGCGTCAACATGGAAGATGTCAGTGAGAACTACATCATGTGTACTCATGGTCGTGGTCGAACTGTTTGGTGGTGGTAACTGGGTGGGTGGGGTAACAACGTCATGCATGTATCGGGGCGGTGTCCAATTAGGGTCAGGCATATAAGGTATGCCAGTATGCTGCGTAAGAAGTACGTCGAGGGAATCTGTAGATATGTATGGGGTAGTATGTGGTGGGGTCGAAGGCAGTGTCGAAGGAGCTGATGTGGCAGGCGCTGAAGTGGAAGGCGCTGATGTGGACGGCGCTGATGTGTCTGGAGCAGCTGCTGAAGTGTGTACACCGTAGTGGCCGAAATGCAAACGATCTCCCCGATGGGCAAGTTGGAATGCCTGGTACAATAACTCCCGGATCTCTGCAACGGCCTCCAAGGCATGCTGTGCATCACGTCTCAAATGGGCGTCCTCAGCCAAGTGAAACGACCTCCCAGCTCCAGCTACCTGAACAAACATTCAGACGTATTATTAGGCTACAGTTCACTGAAAGTAAATCAAGTATGATTTTAATAATTATCTGACACATAATATGATACTCACCAATGCCTCAAGATAAGGGCCAACTCCCTGATATCCAGACTCAGACACGTGGCTCGGATTCCCGACTAGAAGGTGTGTATGTCGCCGATACCACAACATGTAAGGGTCGGAAGAGGGGATCACCTCATCGCTGTAGTCAGCCTGTACAATACTGTCCCAGCGGGCATCCCACAACTATATATATCGCATATAAAACAGACGCCAGTCACTGCCAGCTCGGCCACGCCTATCAATGACGTGCAACTGCCACTCAGTGTCGAACTGATCCGGCACGGACTGCACCCGACCAAACTGTCGGAGGACACGATGAGGGAGATGCCACTCAACCACGTCAAAACAAATAAGTGGCACTCTCGCCATCTATATCTCCTGACCCAGTCGGCAGTAGTCGGGGAGCGTATCGAGGACCCCAGCGTAAGGCTGCCAGATAAACTACAATGACGACAAATAATTTAAATTTTGCTCGTGAACTCAAAACATATACAATGATGAAGACAACTAAAACGCAATCAAAAAAGTTCATACCTCGCCCTCGATCATCCGGTCCAGCTGGTCTCTATAAACTACCACTACATGGGTCGAGACGACCTCGTGGCCCATGTCAACCCTCCACCGGCTACCTCGCGGTCAGGTGGGCAACTGCATGTCCCCCCTCACCCATAGGAAGCTCACCAGGACCAACCGGTTGCCGCCTAGACGGGGCAATGCGAATCAATCTCTCCCATGCCCAAATCTGCAATAGTTTGAATACAATTACAATACTGATATATGGCTATAAATATGAATTGACATGTAATAAAATTGTTACTAACCTGTAGCAACACAAGTGGTCCTCCAATCTCCCTTGTACCCACCTGAGCTGCTCGACATAGCATGCTATACAACCATGCCAGAGCCGCGCTACCCCAGCTGTACTGCCCAATCTCCTCAATGTCTCTCAGCAATGGCAAGTACATCAGCTTGACCAGGTTCTGTGACTTATCAGGGAGAAGTACCCCCCCAATAAGCCACAGAATATATGCTCGGGTATGCTGCTGTACCAACTCATCTGGAGCATGATCTGGAAGATGAGCAAAGTGCTCGGCCAGCCACCTCACCCTCACTCTACCTGGCTATAAATCTGCTGGTGTAGGTGCTACTCCCAATAGCTCAGCACATAGGGCTATCCACTGCCCCGTCGCGAGAGAAGAGTCAACTCCAGTAATTGCTCGGCCATCAATCCGAAGACCATATAGGACGGATACGTCCTGCAACGTGACGGTGGCCTCCCCGATCGGGAAATAGAATGTATGAGTCTCTGTGCGCCACCTCTCAACGAGAGCAGTGATGAGTGCGTGGTCCAGTCGAATGTGCCTGATACGATACACACCATAGAATCCCGCGCGTAATAGATACTGCAAGACTCTATGGTCCAACGGATGCTCCCACAATCTAGAATCTGCCCGATGGCATGTCAACACGGTGCGTGCCTCATCCTGCACAACAGAATTACCAGTTCAAATAATAACATTATCCCGAAATATACAACAAAATGCAATGTATTTTAATTGTAGCCGTAAAGTGTAACAAACGTTATTGCATACCGGACAGTCCCACATACTATCAGCCCGATGTGCCTGTCTGAACAGTGGAACCTCCTCAGGTACATGTGCCATGAAGCCTGTACAACTGAAATTATTGATCCATATCAAAAGCTCATTTAATCATAACATAATAACAGAGAAAACTGTAATTATTAATTTTGTACTGAACGATGTAAAATACAATGAAGTAAATGTTATGGGTTCGAGAAAAAGACAAATTTATGTGCCACTTACACGGAAGCAATTCGAAATTAATGATTACATTTATGACATATTTGACAAAACTGAAATATTTATTTTTTAATGCTAAAAGTTTGAATAAATTATAAATTTTGCAAAATACATATAAAATTTTGTAATTGTGAACAATGACCGCAGCATTCCAATTTTTAAAATTTTAATTTATAATAGGTTAATTTTTTTAAAATTTGTAAATTTTTTAAATTATAAAATATGAATAATGATTGCAGCATTCAATATTTAATTTATTCAAAAATATGAAATTTTGAAATGGTAGAAGAACTACGTGATTAAGTATAGAATATTGTAATACACATTTTGAATCAAGTACTCCGTGAAAAACTAGTACACATTTTCAATAAATTATAAAAGTTTGAATAAATTGTACACATTTTCAATTTTGCATTACACATTTTTGACTCAAGTACATATTTTGTAATACACACTTCAAATGTACGACTCCGTTTACAAATAAAGAATTTAAAAATACATAATTAAATGATCTATTACAAATGAAGAATTTCAAAATGATATATTACAACATGTAAGTATTACATAGTCTTCATCGACCAAGTCGCGCCGGACATGTTCGCCTGTCATGACCTGTCTGGTGGCACTCACTGCAACGAGCTGTCAAACGCCTGTCTGATATATCCATCTCATTCGGAATACGAGCCATAGATGTATGACCCCGTTTTACTTCTCGCAGACGAAGGTCATTAGGCATTAAGGTCCACTGCGGATCATCCCAATAATCTTCATGCGGTATTGGGTTGAATTTAGTTTCCCAAACCCTCATGTATACAGGAAGCCTGTATACTGGATCAACGTACTGGAATGGATTGTCACCGCATTCAGACATTACAGCGAGCATATGAGAACATGGATAGTGTTTTATCTCATATTTCCCACAACTGCACGTGGGTTGATTCATCCGCACAATCTGTCTATTGCGACCTCGTTCACGGCGAAAAGATGTTTGCACCTCAAATACACGGCGGGGCCTATAAGATAATATTGAAACAAACTAATGAAGTTGATGTTTTTAGATGTAATTAACTTAACAACATAATAATAACAATTTTTTCACATTATAAACTAACCTGTCATACGATATCAACTTGAAAGTATTTCCCCTTGCGATACCCTCCTCCATAGTTCTTTGCATCTCTCTAGGGTATTAAAAGTCATTGTGTACATCCGTTTCAGCTTGGGCTCCCATCTCGTGAAAATATTTGACGAGTCGTCGAAATGTGAATTCAACCATAGCTGAAATAGGTAAGTTCCTTGTACCTTTCAAGACGCTGTTGAAGCACTCTGCATCATTACTGGTCAATACCCCTCAGCGATATCCACCGTCATATGCAAGGGCCCAGTCCTCAGGATTCATCTTGTGGACCCAATCGATGGCTTCTTGGTTAATAGCCTGTATCTGCTCTAAGTAACCATTACACTTTCGTCGTTGATCAGCACTCCCTGCTCTCCACAGAAGTTGTTTGAGCTCCTTATTTATGAAATGTGTGTTAAAGTTACTGTAAACATGTCGAAGGCAGTGCCGATGATATCCAACAAATTGGAGCGAGGGATTCAGCCAATGCCGCCTCACAGCAGCTAAAATACTCTCAGCTCGATCAGATATCAAAGTCACTCCCTGTCGGTCCATGACAATATGTTCCTTGATATTTTGAATGAAGAACGACCAAGACTCCAAACTCTCCCTGTCGACAACAGCGAATGCAAGCGGTAATATTTTTCCATTGGCAGTGACAATCGTTGCTACAAGTAACACACCAGTGTATTTACCGTATAAGAATGTACCATCTATAGTTATAACAGGCCTACAACATCTAAAGCCATCAATGACGGGTTTGAAAGACCAGAAAACAAAGTGGAAGACGGGTATAATGGTTGCATGCCCGGTATATCTATGCTTCCATGTCACGATGGTGCCAGGATTAGATGTCTGTAATGCATGCATGAATTTAGGCAATTGCCTGTATGATTTATCCCAATCACCGAATACCATTTTAATTGCCTTTGCCCTTGCATGCCACGCCTTCTTGTATGATATACTATAGTTCATGGTCTTTTTTATATCTTCGATGACATTCTTAATTGGCATATCAGGTTCATTCTGCATACGACAATCAAATATGAGTTGGATTATCTAGATGTGAACACTATAAACAAACAAATATGTATGTATATGTAAACATTTATTTTTTATACTAACCGCAACTTGTCCCAAAATATAAGAAGCAATGTAACTAGAGCTAATATTAGTGTGGTCCCTATTCATTCGTGGGTATAAACAATGGTGAGGACCCCTGTACTGCTTTATTTCAAAAAGACCATGTTTCCTACTAAGAGATGCACGCAACCACCAACTGCAGTCGTGCTTGCAAGCAGACACCCAAAGGTCTCGGCTTGGAAGTTACGACCTTATACTCTCGATTATTTGTTGCATGGTACAATTTCACAGCATATAGAAGTTGCTTCTTATCAACAAAAACCATTCCTCTGTCCAACTCTGGACTTTCAGCACTCCAGATCCGGTTACGGGGAATGACATCACGGGTACTAATGTCAAAATCACCACCCATGTGAATGTTGTCATAGAAAGGGATTTCAACTCTAGGTGGAATGGGGGCATTTTCAGGTTCAACGGGAGCCTGGGCATCATATTCTTCATCATCATCATCATCTGATCCGCCTAATACATTTTCTTCCTCACATATTTCATTGTCATCATCGTTTAGGGCGACATCAGGACCGTACATGTCACTGTCAGCAAACTGCACCTCGTTCACTGTTTCAGCCATATTACCAGTAACTTCAATCGAAGTGGTATGATGGCTGCATGTCGGCACATCTTGTGTGTTACTGTCAAATTCATAACCATATCCACCACGTGAACTTGATTCTACACCATGGCCCTGAAATGACTGTTGTGTGTAGCCCAATGGATAATATTGATCTGATTCATACATAGGAGACTGAAATGCTGTTGTGTCAATCCAATGCGTCAGCAATGTAGTGAACGGACGAGAATCCATATGTGTCATGTTCGGGATATTGTGTACAATCTCTTTATCAATGTAGACTTCCAAACAATTTGGTGCTTGAAAACTTGCACCGATACTTAATACGGTGTTCAACGCCTCATCGTCATTGAGCGGTAATATCTTGTATTTGTTGTGTGCTTGCCACTGGCGATAAGGATATCTACATTTGAAGGTCAATCGGACACTTTCCCCGTAACTTGCCACCTTTGACGTAAACATCTCCTCCAAATTGCTAAGCGTGGTGCCAATTTGCACCGCATATATCCCTTTCGGCTCAGCATCATATGCTACGCCTTCATCAGGATCCCGAATTATGTTTCCTCCCCAGTAGAAAATAATTGGAACAGTCTCCATATACTTGCTTCAATTAAGACAAAAAACATTAAAATAGCAACAATATACTTATATCTCCTTGTACTTGTAAAAGAATTATATGAAATTATACTCATTCAATTACAATTACTTGTGATGCAAAAATTTTATTTAAGTAATCATCAATTATAATCCAACATTCATTATTGATTTTTTTAATTAAGATATGAGTTAAAATAATGATAATGGTTTAGATAACCCCACATTCATGAACCCTAACCCTAATTTATTCACAAATATAAACCCTAACCCTAACCCCACATTCATGAACCCTAACCCTAATTTATTCACAAATATAAACCCTAACCCTAACCCCACATTCATGAACCCTAACCCTAATTTATTCACAAATATAAACCCTAACCCTAACCCCACATTCATGAACCCTAACCCTAATTTATTCACAAATATAAACCCTAACCCTAACCCCACATTCATGAACCCTAACCCTAATTTATTCACAAATATAAACCCTAACCCTAACCCCACATTCATGAACCCTAACCCTAATTTATTCACAAATATAAACCCTAACCCTAACCCCACATTCATGAACCCTAACCCTAATTTATTCACAAATATAAACCCTAACCCTAACCCCACATTCATGAACCCTAACCCTAATTTATTCACAAATATAAACCCTAACCCTAACCCCACATTCATGAACCCTAACCCTAATTTATTCACAAATATAAACCCTAACCCTAACCCCACATTCATGAACCCTAACCCTAATTTATTCACAAATATAAACCCTAACCCTAACCCCACATTCATGAACCCTAACCCTAATTTATTCACAAATATAAACCCTAACCCTAACCCCACATTCATGAACCCTAACCCTAATTTATTCACAAATATAAACCCTAACCCTAACCCCACATTCATGAACCCTAACCCTAATTTATTCACAAATATAAACCCTAACCCTAACCCCACATTCATGAACCCTAACCCTAATTTATTCACAAATATAAACCCTAACCCTAACCCCACATTCATGAACCCTAACCCTAATTTATTCACAAATATAAACCCTAACCCTAACCCCACATTCATGAACCCTAACCCTAATTTATTCACAAATATAAACCCTAACCCTAACCCCACATTCATGAACCCTAACCCTAATTTATTCACAAATATAAACCCTAACCCTAACCCCACATTCATGAACCCTAACCCTAATTTATTCACAAATATAAACCCTAACCCTAACCCCACATTCATGAACCCTAACCCTAATTTATTCACAAATATAAACCCTAACCCTAACCCCACATTCATGAACCCTAACCCTAATTTATTCACAAATATAAACCCTAACCCTAACCCCACATTCATGAACCCTAACCCTAATTTATTCACAAATATAAACCCTAACCCTAACCCCACATTCATGAACCCTAACCCTAATTTATTCACAAATATAAACCCTAACCCTAACCCCACATTCATGAACCCTAACCCTAATTTATTCACAAATATAAACCCTAACCCTAACCCCACATTCATGAACCCTAACCCTAATTTATTCACAAATATAAACCCTAACCCTAACCCCACATTCATGAACCCTAACCCTAATTTATTCACAAATATAAACCCTAACCCTAACCCCACATTCATGAACCCTAACCCTAATTTATTCACAAATATAAACCCTAACCCTAACCCCACATTCATGAACCCTAACCCTAATTTATTCACAAATATAAACCCTAACCCTAACCCCACATTCATGAACCCTAACCCTAATTTATTCACAAATATAAACCCTAACCCTAACCCCACATTCATGAACCCTAACCCTAATTTATTCACAAATATAAACCCTAACCCTAACCCCACATTCATGAACCCTAACCCTAATTTATTCACAAATATAAACCCTAACCCTAACCCCACATTCATGAACCCTAACCCTAATTTATTCACAAATATAAACCCTAACCCTAACCCCACATTCATGAACCCTAACCCTAATTTATTCACAAATATAAACCCTAACCCTAACCCCACATTCATGAACCCTAACCCTAATTTATTCACAAATATAAACCCTAACCCTAACCCCACATTCATGAACCCTAACCCTAATTTATTCACAAATATAAACCCTAACCCTAACCCCACATTCATGAACCCTAACCCTAATTTATTCACAAATATAAACCCTAACCCTAACCCCACATTCATGAACCCTAACCCTAATTTATTCACAAATATAAACCCTAACCCTAACCCCACATTCATGAACCCTAACCCTAATTTATTCACAAATATAAACCCTAACCCTAACCCCACATTCATGAACCCTAACCCTAATTTATTCACAAATATAAACCCTAACCCTAACCCCACATTCATGAACCCTAACCCTAATTTATTCACAAATATAAACCCTAACCCTAACCCCACATTCATGAACCCTAACCCTAATTTATTCACAAATATAAACCCTAACCCTAACCCCACATTCATGAACCCTAACCCTAATTTATTCACAAATATAAACCCTAACCCTAACCCCACATTCATGAACCCTAACCCTAATTTATTCACAAATATAAACCCTAACCCTAACCCCACATTCATGAACCCTAACCCTAATTTATTCACAAATATAAACCCTAACCCTAACCCCACATTCATGAACCCTAACCCTAATTTATTCACAAATATAAACCCTAACCCTAACCCCACATTCATGAACCCTAACCCTAATTTATTCACAAATATAAACCCTAACCCTAACCCCACATTCATGAACCCTAACCCTAATTTATTCACAAATATAAACCCTAACCCTAACCCCACATTCATGAACCCTAACCCTAATTTATTCACAAATATAAACCCTAACCCTAACCCCACATTCATGAACCCTAACCCTAATTTATTCACAAATATAAACCCTAACCCTAACCCCACATTCATGAACCCTAACCCTAATTTATTCACAAATATAAACCCTAACCCTAACCCCACATTCATGAACCCTAACCCTAATTTATTCACAAATATAAACCCTAACCCTAACCCCACATTCATGAACCCTAACCCTAATTTATTCACAAATATAAACCCTAACCCTAACCCCACATTCATGAACCCTAACCCTAATTTATTCACAAATATAAACCCTAACCCTAACCCCACATTCATGAACCCTAACCCTAATTTATTCACAAATATAAACCCTAACCCTAACCCCACATTCATGAACCCTAACCCTAATTTATTCACAAATATAAACCCTAACCCTAACCCCACATTCATGAACCCTAACCCTAATTTATTCACAAATATAAACCCTAACCCTAACCCCACATTCATGAACCCTAACCCTAATTTATTCACAAATATAAACCCTAACCCTAACCCCACATTCATGAACCCTAACCCTAATTTATTCACAAATATAAACCCTAACCCTAACCCCACATTCATGAACCCTAACCCTAATTTATTCACAAATATAAACCCTAACCCTAACCCCACATTCATGAACCCTAACCCTAATTTATTCACAAATATAAACCCTAACCCTAACCCCACATTCATGAACCCTAACCCTAATTTATTCACAAATATAAACCCTAACCCTAACCCCACATTCATGAACCCTAACCCTAATTTATTCACAAATATAAACCCTAACCCTAACCCCACATTCATGAACCCTAACCCTAATTTATTCACAAATATAAACCCTAACCCTAACCCCACATTCATGAACCCTAACCCTAATTTATTCACAAATATAAACCCTAACCCTAACCCCACATTCATGAACCCTAACCCTAATTTATTCACAAATATAAACCCTAACCCTAACCCCACATTCATGAACCCTAACCCTAATTTATTCACAAATATAAACCCTAACCCTAACCCCACATTCATGAACCCTAACCCTAATTTATTCACAAATATAAACCCTAACCCTAACCCCACATTCATGAACCCTAACCCTAATTTATTCACAAATATAAACCCTAACCCTAACCCCACATTCATGAACCCTAACCCTAATTTATTCACAAATATAAACCCTAACCCTAACCCCACATTCATGAACCCTAACCCTAATTTATTCACAAATATAAACCCTAACCCTAACCCCACATTCATGAACCCTAACCCTAATTTATTCACAAATATAAACCCTAACCCTAACCCCACATTCATGAACCCTAACCCTAATTTATTCACAAATATAAACCCTAACCCTAACCCCACATTCATGAACCCTAACCCTAATTTATTCACAAATATAAACCCTAACCCTAACCCCACATTCATGAACCCTAACCCTAATTTATTCACAAATATAAACCCTAACCCTAACCCCACATTCATGAACCCTAACCCTAATTTATTCACATTTTCACAAACACAAATATATTCACAAATATAAACTCTAATCCTAATTTATTCACAGTAAAATAGATGATAGAAGCCATACCAATAAGAGAGAGAGACAGTACTGAATCAATCAGAGGGAGCTCGAGAGAGAGAGAGAGAGCAGGGAGCTCCAGAGAGAGAGAGAGCAGGTAGCTCGAGAGAGAGAATAGAGTGTTGAACTCGCGAAGAGCGAGAGAGAGACAGCAGAGGGAGAAGGAGAAAGCGTGAATGCAAAACACGGGGCTGGGGGGGGGTTAAATATAAGTTCTAAAATCGTGGTTGTGAACCACGATTTCACTTAAAGAAAAAAAAATTTGCCCTAAAATCGTGGTTACAAATAGCGAGTTCATGGTAAACTCGTGGTTATGAACAGCGAGTTCAGAAGAAGTCTATTTTTTGATGAACTCGTGGTTTCAAAAAGCGAGTTCAATGAAATCGTGCTTGTAAAAAGCGAGTTCAAAGGAAAAAAAAATTTAATTAAACTCGCGTTTCGTAACCGCGAGTTCTTAATTAAACTCGTTTTTCGTAACAGCGAGTTTCAAATTTGGCAGGTTTCGTGCGACAGGGGTGGAAAAGTGTTGAACTCGCGATTGTGAACTGCAAGTTAGCTCATTCTAGGAATCCTTTCAAAACTAGGCTTAGTTTAGGAATTTCTTTATTATTTTGGCTTATTTAGGGAAATGCACCCACGGTGGGGACACAGAAAAAAAAGAAAAAAAGAAAAGAAAAAGAAAAAGCGTGCCACAATAGTAAGAATGTTGTGGCTTGAGAATCTGAGCTGGGCGGCTTATTTTAGTTTCTAATGAGTTTTTGAAAGAGGCCTATCGATTATTATAACTAGTTTTAATATAATTTATTCACTCCAATATGCTAACTCTTATAATAGTTATTCTAATAAAATTCGTCAAACTTAGTTACATATGGAGAGTTTAAGAGGTTCTTCAAACAGTTTGTGTACGTAGATAGATAAAATAAATAATAATATTAGTGCACATGGATGAAAAAATAATTAGATAAAATAAAGATTGTAATTTTTTTGTACTCAGAGGGGTGAAAAATAAAGAATAACATCAAAGTTGTTCATAAGTTAAAAAATTTATATTTATGCACTATATATAAGAGTGACTTGAGTTTAACTAGAGTGTCATTTGAAGCTTTTATTTACACATCAAATCTTTCAATTATTTATTTATTTATTTTTAATTATTGTTTTGTTCTCCAATCCAAGCAAATTACTCTTAACCCTAACACTATGTTTAGATTGAGTGATTTAGAGAGAAGAGAAAAGAAAAGAAAAGAAATGAAGATATATATATTTCTCTTACTTGTTTGAATAAGTAGAGGGAAATGGGGAGAAATAGAGAGAGACCTATTTCTCTTATAATCCTCATTTCTAATCTTTCCAAAAGTAGAGAGATTGAAAGAGAAGAGAAACCAATAGATTCTCAAGTTTTCATAATATCAATTTTATCCCTTTAAAAATAAAAGAAACAAAATAATTGACACCCATGTCTTTAAAGGTTTTTCATATCTAGCAAAAAGTTATTTTGATAATATAACATAATTTTTTTTTTCTTTTTTTAAGAAATTTAATTAAACAAGAAGGTGAGAAATCACAATCGTTTCTTTTCTTTTATCTTTCTTATCCAAATAAGGAGAGAAATCACAATTATTTCTTTTTCTTTTTCTTTTTTTCCTTTTATAACTTAAGTAATCATTTCTTTTCTTTTCTTTCATAGATTCCCAAACATAGTGTAAAACCTAATATCTCAGTACACACCACCTAACACTACCCTTCTCTCTCTCTCTCTCTCTCTCTCAAAGTGCTTACCACCAGGCACCACTAGTCATTGCTATGACCTCTTTCCTCCTCTGTTGTCTCTTCCAGCCTCGTTGACTCTTCTCCTTAGCTCGTCGCCTCTCTTCAGGACCTTCCCTCTACTGCCATCCCAAATTCACTTCCTCTACCTCTGCCAACACTGACCTAGACCAGCCTTCTTCTTTTCCAGTCACCTTCTTTCTTCTTATTCCTTCTTCATCTTCCCCTCCTCAGCCTTCTTTTTCTTCTTTTTAGGGTTGCAAAGTCGGTGGAATAATTGGGACTTCTTAACGTCTTCTTCTAGGGTTTCAAGGTTGGTGGAATGGGGCGGTAAAATTGGAAAGAGGGGTACGACGAGAGGGGAAGAAGGCAGATGAAGTGTGTTGGCACCATAAATTTGCATATTATTATTATTTATTATTTATATAATTGCAGGACATGTGGTATTCTCCTATTCATTTGGAGGTTATGAGAAGTTATGAAATATGAAAAGATGATGGAGAACAAAGTGGAGAACATGGAGCATGAAGTGGAGGTTAAAGGAAGTTATGGAAGATCATGGAATATGAAATGGAGGAGATGGAAGAGTAAGTAGTTTTAGGTAGTTTTTTTCCTACAAATATTTGCCTATAAATAGCCATTCATGGCTACATTGTGAAGAGATCCAGAATTCAAATTAAAGACAATTGATTTCAATATTTCTTGTCATTTTCCTTATCAGAAAAGTAGTCTAGATTTATATTTCGAAGCATTTATGTTAAGCATTTCCTTTTCAAAAGCATTTTATGCACTTCATTTTCAAAGCATAGGAGTATGGGTAAGTAATTATTATTTTGATTGTTCACTCAATCGTCTTTCTCCGTCTCCCTCATTCTTCTTTTAATTTTTCTTTTCTCTACACTTGGCAATTTTGAAGTCCTCTTTGTTGAGGCAAAATAACCGTCAACGCAATCGCTTGATAATTGGCTTGAATTTAATCTGTAAGGATTTTTCAATCCTTGCTGGCACGCTCGCATTTATGGTATTTTCCTTCGTAGGAAAAATAAACCAACAATTTTTGGCATGCACAGTGGGACGTCAAGTGTAAGAAATGAAAAGTGAATTGGATTTGTCCATTTCAAATAGCCTAGAAGAAATCTATTGGCGTAAAAAAAAAATTTTGAATCTTCAAGAAGAGATCTATTTTCTAGAAGAGATCTATTTTCTTGATGAAATAAACTTTCATCCCTTACAATATTATTTGGTGGAAGAAAAAATACAACATTTAATTGGAGAAATTTATCGACTTGATATGGAAATTCGCCAATGGAATGATGAGTTATTAACTCTCACTACTAAGTCTTTAACTGAGGCTTTAATGGCCAGAATTGGTGAATTTTTTTAGAATTTTTCCATGGTTAAAAATAACAAAAGCAAAGAGTTGATTTCATCAATGGCTCGGGGGGTTAAAGAGCCCGTTTTTAAAGAGCCAAATTATGAAATTAACATAACGAAAACGCATGTTCTTGAGCCAAATTTGGCTAAGAATGATGTTCCATGTATGGTTCAGGGGGTCCAAAAACCAATTTTTAGAGAATCAAGTCATGAAAATAACATATTTATGGGTGATTTTTAGAAGCCATTAATGGTTAACATGGAAAAACAACCCACTTTGCCAAATAATTATGAAAATCAATTCGGCGAAAGTCATGTTTTTAAAACAAACATGGTCAAGAATAATGAACAAGCCATTGTTCATGAATTCAAAATTTTTGACATTTTTCAAAGTGTCAAAAAGTATGAATTTTCATGGTCACACTATACCATGACTTTTGTTGTTCGAAATCCATTTTGGATTTGTGGATCACATCAAACGTTGACTTTGATGAAATGGCTAACAAATAATATTTCGTTATTGCACTATATTGGGCCAAAAATATGGTTATTAGTTGATCCATAAACCATCACCATTTGGTTTTGTGGTTACCTTCGAAGCATGTCCCAAGACACTTCGAAGCATGTTATTCATTGAAATATCATTTTATAGCCATTAATGGCTAGTTAAAATGCCAAACTAATTTCAAAGTAATCTAACTCTTTGGATTTGGTTCGAAGAGATGTCGTGAGCACTTTCAAATGATGATTTTGATCCTTTAGTAACATATGTGACTTTCGAATGGTGGTTTTGTCATCAATAAACACCTTCAAAATGTAACATGGGACGAGAAAACTTTCGAAATGCGTACCTCCTTTCAAATATATGTAAAATGACAATTAATTCATTCTCGAATAATGCCTATTTTTGGCATGATAATTAGTGGTTTTACTGATAACCATTTTTATAGCCATTTGTTACATAAAAATGTAACCAGTATTCTACAATAGTTGGTTCAAAGAACAACAGTTTTCGTTTCTTTGGAGAATTAATAATTGGTTCAAAGCATAAAATTAATATTTTCATTAATTATGTGCGAACCAGAATATACAAAATTTGAATAACCACAATATTGGACAAAAGTTGCTTCGAAAGCCCTTTTGCCATAATTTTGTAAGCTTCGAAGCACTCCATCTTGCATCAACAATAGCTTCGAAGAAAGAATATTGGTGGTTGTGAACCTTCGAAGCTTTGCCGAGTATTTCCAAAGATGTAATTCGTCCTTTGTCGGCACCTTCGACCTTCGAAAGATGATTTTTGTCCTTTATACCACATTCGAAACTGGTTATTTAACATGTGTAATAGCTTGTTAAGGTGAATCATTGGCTTTGTCTTGAAAATATGAGGTTCTGAATGATTTTAAGTGCAAGCAACATCAACTTACTTCACAGGTTCCGAGTTTTCTAAGTGTTTGAAGTACGAGCAAAATAAGATTGTTTAATTTCCTTCAACGGATTGATGCTGATTCGAAGTAAATATATAATATCCCTTCAAGGCATATATATATATATATATATATAATTTGAGATATCTAGTCATAATTTTATGCTCATTTGAAGCACTTTATTGGTACTATTATATCATTCGAAACATTTTATTGGTGCTATTATATCATTTTAAGCACTTCGTTGATATTATTTGAAGCACTTTGTTGCTTAGATTAGTCATGTGCTTGGTTCGGGCCTTCAAAAATTCAAGTAAATATCATTTTTAAGGGCCGTAGGGGGTAATGTTGGCACCATAAATCTGCATTTTATTATTATTTATTATTTATATAATTGTAGGACATGTGGCATCCTCCTATTCATTTGGAGGTTATGAGAAGTTATGAAATGTGAAGAGATGATGGAGAACATAGAGCATGAAATAGAGGTTAAAGGAAGTTATGGAAGATCATGGAATATGAAAATGGAGGAGATGAAAGAGTGGGTAGTTTTAGGTAGTTTTTTTCTTACAAATGTTTGCCTATAAATAGCCATTCATGACTACATTGTAAAGAAATCTAGAATTCAAATCAAAGATAATTGATTTCAATATTTCTTGTCATTTTCCTTATCTTAAGAGTAGTTTAACATAGATTTATATTTCGAAGCATTTATGTTCAGCATTTCCGTTTCAAAGCATTTTATGCACTTCCTTGTCGAAGCATATGAGTAGAGGTAAGTAATGATTACTTTGATTGTTCACTCAATCATCTTTCTCCATCTCCCTCAGTCTTCTTTTACCTTTTCTTTTCTCTACACTTGGCAATTTTAAGTCCTCTTTGTTGAGGCAAAATAATCGTCAACGCAATCACTTGATAAATGGCTTGAATTTAATCTGTAAGGATTTTTCAATCCTTACTGGCACGCTTGCATTTATAGTATTTCCCTTCGTAGGAAAAATAAGCCAACAAAGTGGTGATAGGAGGGGAAGAAAGGGATGATAGAAGGATTGCGATGAGAATGAGAGGCGACTATGGAAGGGGTGGCATGTAGTGATGGTGGTGGCGATGGCAATGTTCACACATTGGCCTTGAATAGAAATCTCAATTTCATTTTAAACCAACAAAAGAAATTCGATAGCCACAAATAAAATTTCTTAGCTCATTCACACAGATAGAATGTTAAAGTCTACAACAGATACTAGAATCACACACTCATAAAAAACAAACAAAACGAGTAGAAACATAAAGGCTATATTGTGGTGGAGTAATGTGACTTCTATCTATGTGATCAAAGTCATTTTACTGCAATCATATTATGTAAATGTTTTCAAGACATTTGAAAACTTGGGGGAGAATGATAGAGAGGTGTAAAGCTAGCTACATCTAACAACAGTGCAATTGGAGTAGTCCTTGTGGACAAGAGATGTAGAGGAAGAAATCATTCCTACTTGCAGGTGAGGTGTAGAGGTACTATTGTTATGTTAACTAGTCAGTTTTGCAAGCAATAAACAAGAATCTATAGTTTTCTAATCTTTGCCATTGTTATTTTGATGTAAGTAAAGAATTAGGAATTGGGATTGTTGCATACAGTCCTCTGGTTTGCGCGCATCATACTTGCATTTTTCTATTTCCATAGTGAATTTATGTTTGTAGCTTTATGCTTAAAAAGTAATGCTTAACATCATGTTTCCTGTTTTAATCACGTAGTTAAATCAAAACTAAATAAAAAAATTCAACATCTTTTTTTTTTCTTTTTTTATTTTTATTGTGATGTAAGGTAAATGTGTAAAAGCATAATCTGTAACAATAAGATCACTACAACTCTTCTATAATTCTGTTGATTATTAAACAAGCTAAAAAAAATTAAATGTGAAGGGTAGAGTTTTAAAATTTTTACACCTATGATTAGTAATTGTTTAGAAGATAAAGCTATAAAAAATAATTAAAAAATAAAGTGTATAGCATAGATTTGAGCCACATCAAAGTTTAGGATGTGGTCGATTGAATTTCTTCCTTCTGACATTGCTTTCTCTAATTTATAGGCCATTTGGGCTTCCTTTATTCAATATTAGTTATGGAACAAGCATGAAGGATAATAGCCATGTTGAACAAGCATAAAGCATATGACAGGATCGTTTCAAATCAAATATCAAAACCATTCACAGGATTTTACAGGATTGATTTCAACAACCAAATCGACATTGCAACATCAATTCAGCTTGAGAGAGAGAGAGAGAGAGAGAGAGAGAGAGAGAGAGGGAGAGTGAAGCTCACCGATCTGAATCGCTGAGATGAACTTCAATTTCGATTTCGAGAGAGAACTTCGAAATGGTTGAATCACCGATTTGAAATGATCTAAATCACCGATCTGAAATGATCTGAACTTCGATTTTGAGAGAGAACTTCGAACTTCAAAATGATCTAAATCACCGATCTATTTCCCTGAGACCGATCTGAATCTATGAATCTAATTAGGGTTTAGACAGCAGAGAGAGAAATAGAGAGAAAGAGAGAGAGAGAGAGAGAGAGTGTGTGGAGCTCACCGATCTGAATCGATTTTGAGATGAACTTCGATTTTGTGATAGTGGAGTTCAAAATGACTCTGAGATATTAATGGGGTTTAGACTACGCGCGTGCGCGTACACACACATACACACACTGAGCGCTCGAGATTTGGACATTCAAAATAATGGTGAAAAGAGGAAGAGAGGGAGCGTGTGACAGGTAACCCATTTGCAGGCGCTTATAAACGTCTTCTATTCATGAAACGACGCCGTTTTACTTAAAGAAAAATGCAACGTTTTTGAAAACGTTGTTAAATATTATAAACAGTGACATTTTAAACGCCGTTAAAAATACGCCACTACAACCCATAACTCTTGTAGTGCATTGGCAATGGTCAATCTGTTCCTATTCATCATACAAGTAAGGGAATCTTACCTACACCTCATTTTCCTTTCAAACTTAATAAAGTGTTACATTCTCTATCTATCTCTTCTAATCTTTTTTCAGTCCGCCAACTTGCTAAGGATAACAATTATATTTATCACTTTTGATGCCTCTCACTTTGTGAGTCAGGACAAGTACTCGAAGAACATTCTTCACAAGGGTTCTAATACTGATAGTCGTTACTTTTTCACTCACATACTATTGATGCTTCTCCACAAACATCATCACATGCTTCTTTGTCTCAGGCTTATTTTCATGCTTCCTCAAATAAAACTATTTCTCCAGCTGTGTGGCATTATAGACTAGGCCACCCTTCTTCACAGAAGTTTGATCATCCAAAGAAGAGTATTTATTGTATTTCTTCAAAGCATAAAAACATTGATTCTTATACTGATTGCTGTGTGTCTAAAAGTTATAGATTACCTTTTCATTTGTTCAATTCCACTATAAATCAACCATTGTCATTGATACACAGTGACGTTTGGGGTCCTTTCAATAAATCAACTTCTGGCTTCAAATATTATGTATTGTTTGTAGATGATTTTAGTAGGTTTATTTGGTTATATCCCTTAGCCTATAAGAGTGAAGTTTTTCCAAATTTGTAGAACTTAAAGCCTATGTTGAGAAACAATTTTCTACTTCTCTTCGGCTGCGTAGAACAGATGGTGACACTGAGTATTTTACTAAGAAAATGCTGCATTTTCTCACTTCTTATGGCATTATTCATCAATATTCCTGCCCTTACACTTCTCTTCAAAATGGTATTGCAGAAAGAAAGCACATGCATATAATTGAAACGCAATTGATTTAATTCATCATGCTTTTCTTCCTCCTTACTATTGGTTTGATGCAATTGGTACTGCTACCTTTTTGAATAATAGAATGCCCTCTTCTGTGCTCTCTAATAAATCCCCTTTTGAGGATTTGTTTCAATATATTCCTAATCTGTCTTTGTTAAGAGTGTTTGGGTGCCAATGTTTTCCATGGCTTAAACCCTATGTTGACTCTAAATTGTAGCCTAGATCTCTCTCTTGTGTCCTTTTAGGTTATCATCCTTTTGTTAAGGGATATAGGTGCCTTGATCCCACAACTGGCAGAGTCTATTTGTCAAGACATGTGTTCTTTAATGAATATGTTTTTCCATTTTCTGTTCCTAACTCCTCTTTGTCTTCTTTTTCTTTATCTTTTATCCAATCTTTCTTTAGGTCTTCTCCTAAGCCACCTTCGACAGTGACACAACCAACAGTTGTCGCTTCATCTACTACCACATACCATCCTATCGCAGTTTTTCAGCCAGCTACAGGTCGAACATAACCCACATTGTCTTTTTCAACCCAGCAACAAGTGTCACAGCCTGCAGCACAGTTTGGTCCACAGCCTGGTCTGCAGCCTGCCCCACATCATGTTTCTTCCCAGTTTGTTGCACCTTTGCAGTCTACAGCTCATGAGCCTGACTCTCTGCTCTATGCTACTTAGTCTCCTGCAATTCAGTCTTCTGCACCTTAGTCCCCTGCACATCAGTTTGGTTCAATTCAGCCTTTTACTTGTGTCATGTCAACCCATTCCCATTCAATCAATTTCAATTGCCTTGCCTCTCTTACCTCCTCCATTATCCAACAGACGTCATATGATGACAAGGTCTAAAACCAAGACAGTTCCCTCTACCTCTGTTAGTATAGCTTCTCCATCTTTTCTTGTTTGGTTGAAAGCTATGTAAGACGAATATGGGGCCTTACAAAAACAACAGACCTGGTCTTCGGTTCCCTTGCCTCATGGTAAAAATGCCCTAGGTTGCAAATGGATCTTCAAGATTAAGAGGAATTCATATGGGGGCTACTGATCATTATAAAGCTCGATTAGTTGCTTAAGGGTATCTTCAGGAGGAGGGTGTGGATTTCCAAGAAACTTTCAGTCCAATTGCTGAGCTTTCCACCATTCGAGCGCTTCTATATCTTTCTTTGCATAATCATTGGACTTTGAAGCAATTGGACATGTCCAATACATTTCTTCATGGCAAGCTTGAGGAGGAAGTTTATATGATCCAAGTTCCAACCCCCTAGGTTTGTTGAGTCTTCTCAGGCATCTCATGTATGCAGGATTCATAAAGCACTCTATGGGGTTAAACAGGCCCGTCGTGCATGGCACTCCACATTTTCAACTTTCTTTCTCTCTCAAGGGTTTCACAACAGTACTTGTCATTCATTCATATAACCCCTACTTCGATTACTATTTTAGTGGTCTATGTGGATGACATACTCTTGATAGGAGGAAGTGACACTTCTCATTTTCAACATTTGGTTCAACAAATGCACTTAGCATTTTCAATGAAAGAATTGGGCAATTTGTCCTATTTTCTTGGCATTTCTATCCAAACTACTGGGTCTCATTATTTCCTCTCTCAACAAAAGTATGCCCAGGAAATCATTTGTGATATAAAATATAATTAAATTAAAATTAGAATAAAATGTTAGGAATTACAATAAATAATTAAGAATTTATGATTAATTGCGTTTAATGAATTGATGTTAGAAATTATAAATTATGTGTATGAGAGATGAGAAAAAAAAAAGAAAAGTGTTTCTAGTTGAAGGCCCATGATATTAAAATTTTATAAGATAAATGACATGTAATATTTTCATAGTAATTGGAGTCCTTCAACATTTTCACAAAGAAATTTCAGTTCTTGAAACAGAAATTTCATTCAGAAATTTCAACTCCACTGAAAAATTTTAGAAATTTCAGAGAAATTTTAGCTCACTATAGATAAATTTCACGAGTTGAAATGTCTTTAATAATATTATTGGAAGACCTTAACTAATAAGAAAAAAATAATTGGACCTCTCCTACTACCAAAAGTTAGAGAGAGATGTTTTACTAATTTTTTCGAGAAAAAAAAATACAAAAAATGTATAGGATTTGAGAGTATTATAGCCATTTTATATTTATAGTTAATGGAGTTAATAGTTGAACTTTGGTCCAAAATTACATGAAAATTTTCTGACTATATTTAAATTATAAGAGGCTGAAGTACTCAAATCTCAAATCAAAAAGGAATAAAATGAATTTTGTCCTATAACCTATATTGTGTCATATTAAATAGTAGATTGGTTTAAAAGATTTAAGTGGAATAATGAGCACGTAAAATTAACAATAGAATAAATATACACTGAATTGGGTCTTGTATGGATATTATTGTGCTATTTGTCATGGGGCTAACGGCTTATATGGTGTAAATGGTGACTAACAGAAATAATATTGGTTTGGTATATGCTATGCTTGTTATTCAAATGTCTACTTCCATAACCAGGATCCCTAATTTCCTCAAGGTGACATTTGGCCGACATAAAGTAACACAAAAATTAAAATTTAATATAAAATAAAATCAAACAAATATTTTATTGAAAATAATATAACTTAAGTAATTTTTTACAACAAAATATGATTTTTATTTGACAAATACAATTTATGATATAGTTTTGCTCTGAAAATTATCTTATTATAGATTTAAAGATGGTAATTTATGAATTGTTTTTATTTATAAAAATGACATCACAACGAAATTTTTGGTGATGTTTTCAATATAAACTTGTTTATTTATTTATAATAAAGTTTTTCAATATTGACCCCATTTTGCATGAAGACATCACGTAAGGGACAAATCAAGAAACAAAAACAATCTCCATGGAAAAGATTAGTACAAAATAGCCTATTTAGTAGAGTGGTTGGAGCAGTTAGAGGAAGAATATTATTCTCTCTCTCTCTCTCTCTCTCAAGTGGCTTTTTAGATAAGAAAGATGGTGTTTTAAGTAATCATCCCATGGACATGGTTAGTAGATCATTATCCTCCTCCCAAATCAAACCAAATCCTCTCAAACTTTTTTAATTTTCTTTTTTGCAGCAACAAGCAGCAAGCAACAATGAAGGAGAAGGAGAAGGAGAAGGAGAAGGAGAAGGAGAGAAAGGCATGGAGACCCTTGACAGCAAATTGCTGCTCAGTGGAAGAGCAGACAGTCTTTCGAAATTTTAGCCGGTGCAGGCCTTCAAGATCAGACTTGTCAAAGAATATAGGTCCATTGCCTTCATTTCGACGTTTATCCTTCTCAGATCTTAGTCGTTCATCATCGACGTCCAGGATCAACGAAGATCTAGCACAGTCATTTGGGTCCGATTTGTATGATTTTCAGCTGAGTGAGTTGCGTGCCATAACTCACAATTTCTCGAGCAACTTCTTGTTAGGAGAAGGTGGTTTTGGGAGAGTCCACAAAGGTTACATAGATGACAATTTAAGACAGGGTTTGAAGCCTCAGCCTGTTGCTGTTAAGCTTCTCGACATTGAAGGCTTACAAGGACATCGCGAATGGCTTGTAAGATAATACTAAATCCTCATGGTTGTTATTTATTTATTTATTTAATTCTTACATACCTTAGAATATGATCATCATCTTCACTCGTGTATGCTTCAACCAGTTATGCCATTCCATGCACTGAAAATAAATGAAAAAAAAGAAAATTTAATTGCAAACAAATAGAGGTCAAGTCCCATTTTTACTCCATTGATTAGCAATTAATTTCAACATTTTTTATGCTTATGTTGTCCAGTCCATAAATATGTTTTTATTTTTATTTTTTTTAATATATCATCTATTTTTTTAAAGATAAATACGATAAAATAAAAAAAGAGACGATTAAGATTGACCTAATTTTTCCATAAGTGATATACATGGAAGGTGCCATAAAATGAACTACTTAGATTATCGAAATGAGAGTCTTGGTAAGCTTCACAAGACTAAAATTTTTTCAAATTTAAATTTGAACTTGAGAAAACCTAACATAATTAACAGGAAGGTCTCATTAAGTTTATATTAATATGTGGGCCCAAAGTATTGACCACCAAGTGTCTCCTAAGGGGGAGGTCTTGGGTTCCACTTTTAGGAATAGAATGGGAAAGCAAATTTTCTTACAAAATATATGAGCGTGAATTTTAACTCTTTTAAGATACTATTTTAACAGCTAATCATTGATTTTTGCCAATCAAAAAAAATTTGTAGGCGTAATTCTTGGAGAGGAATACCTTGTAGTAAATTGTTTTCTCTCTGTCGCCATCACCATTTATTATTATTATTTTATTTATTTATTTTTTACATATAAACCCCATATAGAATGATGGTAATACCATTCGTACCATTATAACTCACAAATGATGAGTGTTTTTACTTGAATTCAAAGGAACTAGACATTTTTATACGGAAATATATATATATATATATATATTTGTATAGCAATGTTCTAAATTTAATCATGGGAAATGAACTAATAATAATAACAATAATAATAATATTAACAACAACATAAAAGCCGCTCCTTTATATAGAAACTCTATAAAAAATGATGTGTTAATAATATTTCACAAAATATAAGTTGGTGTTATGATTTGAAATTTAAGGGCCAAAAATAACTACATTATTTTGTATGAAAAAAATTTAAGAGAATATAGAATATTTTCTATAACATTGCTAACAAAATAAAAATATAGAATACATAGTAGTTTCATTTGACAGCTGATTGCAACCAGCTTATTTCTGTTTCTCATTCTTCGTTTTCATTGTGAAATAGACTAACTCAATCTCACCAATAACTTCTGCTAGTGTTATTCCTATTCCTATCCGTAAAAGAACTTTCTAAATATGTAAGAAGGTGTTAGTAACTTTATTTGGTAAAGACTTTTGATTGGGATATAAATGGTTCACCTGCACTCTAACAGTTTTTTAAACTATCTAGATTTTGAAATATGTTAATGGGATCTATTTTATGTTTTTAAATATTTTTGTAGATATTCTTTCTAGATCCACGTATAGAATTTTTTAATGTCCTGCCTTTTGTCTATTTTAGGGGAGGGCTCTCCTTGTCTTACCCATAACTATTGTTGGGGAAAAAATAAATTAATTAATTGAAGAAAGAATAATAAGCACAGCAATTCGATGCTTATTTTGGTACTAAAATTTGAAAGTTTCTCATTGTTGTCAATTTCAAGAACTATATTTTGTAACAAGTTGTGAATATTGTTTGGTGAAGTTGTTTTGTGTAAGAACTCAATCAAAATCAACAAATTTTTCTCTAATGGATAAAGTGTCTGTCCATGAGAAGGAAAATAAAGATGAGAAAATTATGATACATTTCGTTGAGTTGATCAAAAAATGTCCTCTGATATGTAATGTTTTTCTGCTTGAAGGCCGAAGTGATTTTTCTTGGGCAGCTTAGGCACCAAAACTTGGTTAAATTGATCGGCTATTGCTGTGAAGATGAAGAGCGGCTTCTTGTGTATGAGTTCATGCCTCGGGGCAGCCTAGAAAATCATTTGTTCAAGAGTAAGTTATCCGTGAAAAAATTAGATTGATTTGATAATTTTGATCTCTCACATAATTGAATCACTTGAAACTTTTATTTTTCAATTTCGCGTCACAATAACAGGGATGTCAGTTTCCTTGCCATGGGGCACAAGATTGAAGATTGCTACTGGCGCAGCAAAAGGGCTCGCATTCCTCCACGGTGCTGAGAAGCCCGTCATATACCGTGATTTCAAGACTTCCAACATCTTGCTAGATTCTGTATGCAGCTTTCTTGTCACCACTCTCTCTTTCATTTAATTTGATCTCCAAAATAGTCTGTGGCATGACTGCTGCATTAGGTCACGTAGTTAAGTGCTTTGATGAAGTTGTCTCTTCTCCAGGATTTCAATGCTAAATTGTCCGACTTTGGACTTGCAAAGATGGGTCCTGAAGGATCAAACACCCATGTTACTACTCGGGTAATGGGTACCTATGGATATGCGGCTCCTGAATACGTCAGTACAGGTAACATTTTGAAGCTCAAAAATCAGTGTTTTGTTTTATAATAGACTTAAAAATTTACACATTGCGAAGCCTGTAGGAAACAAATTATAAAAGTATATCACTGTGGAAATATATGGAATTATATCTAAATTTCTAGTCTACCAAACAAAGCCAAATGAGACAGTTTATTTAGTGGTTGACAAATAGAACAAAATGATGATAGCATGCACAATTGTCACATTATTAACACCCAAAATTTTGGAAATAACCAATATGTATGCTAAAAGCAAGCAGTGTACGAATGATGCAGGGCACTTGACCACAAGAAGTGACATATATAGCTTTGGGGTGGTGCTACTAGAACTATTAACAGGAAGAAGAGCAATGGATAAAACAAGGCTAAAGAGTGAGCAAAACCTCGTTGACTGGGCGAAGCCCTACTTGTCTAGCAGCCGGAGGTTGCGCTGCATCATGGACCCTAGACTAGCTGGCCAATATTCCGTTAAAGGAGCAAAGGAAATGGCTCTTCTGGCACTACAATGTGTTAGTTTGAACCCCAAAGACAGGCCAAGAATGCCAGCCATTATTGAAACTCTTCAAGGCCTGCAACAACTGAGAGACATGGCTGCTACTTGTGGACAATGGCCACAATCATCCCCAAAACCATCTGCCCAAAATGCTGCACTCTCTTCTGCAAAAAGGGAGAAGAGACGACAGAGCTAAGAGGACCTGCTGGAAACACTCTCCAGTTGCTACAATCCCCAAAAACTAATTCTCTCATACTCCTGGAATCAAAGCGTGTGTGTGTTACAAAAACAATTCCATGTGTTTGAAAGTAAACATTCAGAATCTGAAGTACTATATGTCTCTAATAACTTCTGTAAATAGTGTAATATTATTATTAAGCATATATTTTCCTTCTGTAGATTTTGCTCACTTTAGCCTACCTTTGATTTATTTATTTTTATAGAATTTGGAATTGCTATACTTACCACTAGGCCAAGAAACTATTTAATAAGCTGAAAGAAAATAAAATTTAAGGCAAAATCTACTTTACCTCCTAATGGTTTAGTCCTTGAGCACTTTCTCCTTAGTCATTTAAATATAACTAATTAATCCTCTTACGATTTTTGCCGTTTCGCAATTTACTTCCCTACCGTCAATAATTTCATCCAAATTGATAGAAATTTATGTTACATGTGTTGTGGATGCCGTGCTTTTTTGGGTATGAGGCGCTTTTTCACACTCATGTTGTACCAACTTGCCTTCAAGAGTCACCACTTAATTTTAGAGGGACTTAAGAAACCTTTAATAATGAAAACTAAGTACAAGACCTGATCCGTTATAACCAAATAATCAAGGTTCAGGAACTAAGGTATAAAAAGGGAAAGTTATTGAATGAAAGCACATCCTTTTGTCCAATTTGAAGATTGGCCTTAAAGATTAATTATTTCATACAATCTATTATTAAACCCTAAAATGACTAAACCTAAAACTAGGTGATTGACTAAATAGATACCATTTAATTTAAATCTAATTAATACAACCATGTTTTTTTTTTTTTTGATCAGCAAAGAAAAAGTAAACTTTATTGATGAGAAGAGCAAAAACAAGCAACAACATACATCAATAAAGGAGAGAAGTGCAAAAAGCATCATAACTAACACTCCACAATCCTAACTAAGTTGGCATCAAGGAGGAAGCACAATCATCTGCTAACACTAAACCCACAGATTGGCGAGAAACCAATCCAAAACAGAGAAACAAAATGAAAAACAGAAAAAAGACCACCCAACACAATCATCTGCTAACCAAAACACCAGCCAACTCCATACCTGGACCCTAGACTAGCTGGCCAATATTCCGTTAAAGGAGCAAAGGAAATGGCTCTTCTGGCACTACAATGTGTTAGTTTGAACCCCAAAGACAGGCCAAGAATGCCAGCCATTATTGAAACTCTTCAAGGCCTGCAACAACTGAGAGACATGGCTGCTACTTGTGGACAATGGCCACAATCATCCCCAAAACCATCTGCCCAAAATGCTGCACTCTCTTCTGCAAAAAGGGAGAAGAGACGACAGAGCTAAGAGGACCTGCTGGAAACACTCTCCGGTTGCTACAATCCCCAAAAACTAATTCTCTCATACTGGAATCAAAGCGTGTGTGTGTTACAAAAACAATTCCATGTGTTTGAAAGTAAACATTCAGAATCTGAAGTACTATATGTCTCTAATAACTTCTGTAAATAGTGTAATATTATTATTAAGCATATATTTTCCTTCTGTAGATTTTGCTCACTTTAGCCTACCTTTGATTTATTTATTTTTATAGAATTTGGAATTGCTATACTTACCACTAGGCCAAGAAACTATTTAATAAGCTGAAAGAAAATAAAATTTAAGGCAAAATCTACTTTACCTCCTAATGGTTTAGTCCTTGAGCACTTTCTCCTTAGTCATTTAAATATAACTAATTAATCCTCTTACGATTTTTGCCGTTTCGCAATTTACTTCCCTACCGTCAATAATTTCATCCAAATTGATAGAAATTTATGTTACATGTGTTGTGGATGCCGTGCTTTTTTGGGTATGAGGCGCTTTTTCACACTCATGTTGTACCAACTTGCTTTTAAGAGTCACCACTTAATTTTAGAGGGACTTAAGAAACCTTTAATAATGAAAACTAAGTACAAGACCTGATCCGTCACAACCAAATAATCAAGGTTCAGGAACTAAGGTATAAAAAGGGAAAGTTATTGAATGAAAGCACATCCTTTTGTCCAATCCGAAGATTGGCCTTAAAGATTAATTATTTCATACAATCCATTATTAAACCCTAAAATGACTAAACCTAAAACTAGGTGATTGAATAAATAAATACCATTTAATTTAAATCTAATGAATACAACCATGTTTTTTTTTTTTTGATTAACAAAGAAAAAGGAAACTTTATTGATGAGAAGAGCAAAAACAAGCAACAACATGCATCAATAAAGGAGGGAAGTGCAAAAAGTATCATAACTAACATTCCACAATCCTAATTAGGTTGGCACCAAGGAGGAAGCACAATCATCTGCTAATACTAAATCCACAGATTGGCGAGAAACCAATCCAAAACAGAGAAACAAAACGAAAAACAGAAAAAAGACCACTCAACACAATCATCTGCTAACCAAAACACCAACCAACTCCATAACCTTCCAGCCAAAACACTAACACAGGCCTTACACCAACAGCAGACAGCAGCATCAACATCTTACACCAGCAACAGACAGTAGCAGCAACATTCTGCAAACAGCAATATGCCTTAGGACAGTAGCATACAACAGTAGATCAAAAGAACAACATGCATGTTTGTGACCATAGACCAGTATACAGCAGCAATAAACAGCACTGAGCAACCATGTATTTTCACAAAACAATGATTTTCCAACAAAAATAGCTTTTTATCTCATGATAGCCATAAACAAGAACTAAACTAAGCAATATTTATTAAATTATTAAAAAAAAAACAATTTTGCATGAAAAAACATTTAACTGGGATTATTGACAACAATGCAACATAACAAGCACATGCCATAAAAAGTAAGAAAACTCACCGGATTCCACCACCTTGCCCCCAACCACTCAAAATATGATCAAAATAAAGTATAATGACCTAATCATGCTACTAAACATACAATATGTAATCCTAAACCTGGGTTTAGGCTACTAACATAATTTCATGCACAAAAAGCAACTAACGAGCAAAATAAACAAAACATGCAAAATATTACAATGGATAAACCGAGCTTAATGCATGATTACATGATGCTTAAACTACCCTAAACATGCTCTTAACATAACCTTAAACAAACCATGCAAAATAAACCGAAAAACATGCAAATCTAACATCCTACATGATGGATATGCTATGCTAACATCCTAACATGATTAGATACTGAAAAATAAAGGTAGAAGCTACTGAAATTAATAAAAACCAGTAACTTACTCACTGGTTCGAAAGAAACTGGAGAGCACACGGCGAATTGACGAGTTTCCTTACTTGCAAGCTTCCCTCAGGCTTGACATTGCTTAGATATGCTTTGTTTAGACATTAGATGTGCTTCTAAATTGAAAAGGTGTTGTTACCGTTTGTTATTTTCGGATTTGAGGGTGAGGGTTAAAGGAAGGTGGTGTTTCTCTCTTAAAAAGTCTCAAAAACTTTGCCAAAAGTTCAACCCCTCAAAAAGGAGGGGGACGCAGGTTTATATAGGCAATGGGACAAGGTTCTAGAACACCCTAGGTCGTTCTTGGGTTGCCCATTGCTTTCTCCTTGCGCCTCCCGAACAAATTGCAACTTGAAACCAAAATCTATGCCAATAAGATGTGCGGCTGCACGAACTATTGAGGTAGTATATGCAGCCGCGCAATCCATGTGTGGGCGCACATGCCACCAAGCTTCTATGTGTAGGCGCACGTGCCATCGATGCATGCATGCACAAATACGTGGTTTTAGACTTTTGGACGCTCCTTTGCCTAAGTAGGTCCATTTGACTTCCAATTGACGTTTGTACATGAATTTAGTCAATGTTTTGAAAATATTTATTAATTCGAACTCAACCGGACCCCTTTCCTCTAGGGGGCGATCAACTTTTTATGTTTTGAATAAATATGGGTTCTGAGGTAAAATAGTCGTTTTTATAAAAAGATGATTTTAAGCCAAAATGGGATTACACAGTAGTTCTTATCAACCTTAAGCATCTCTAAGGATGAAGTATTTATCATTTCATCATTGGGAAGCTTAGAAGCGTCTGAAATCTTAGGGTCAGTAAAAAATGGAGTATCTACATGTGCCATAAATTATAGTTGGTATGAGAAAAATTCTAAATCTAAGCATCTTCTTTCCAAAAACCCAACTTTAACTCTAAAAGCCCTAATCTTAAAAGAACCTCAACCAACCCCCTCCTATGTTCAGCCACTATATACCACCACTAGCCCCTCTCCTACAACCTGTCCATCTCCCCCCAACTGTCCTTGTAACCCAGTCTTACAATCACAGCCTTAACGCCACTCAATTTCTTTTGACCCACCTCACCCCGTGAACCCCTTTTTTCTCACCTAGCCCTATTGTGAGCCTCTTTCCCCTCACTCATTACCTTCATCACTAAATTTGGCTACTGAAAATCCTAGGAAAGTTTAGATTGGTTCTGGTTTGTCTTCTAAGGAAAGCAAAGACTTGATAAACCTTTTCAAAGAATACAAAGATGTTTTCACTTGGTATTATGAAGATATGCCTTAAATTGAGAAATTGAGCTAGATATTGTCCGATATCGCATTCCTCTGTACTATGATGCCAAACTTGTCAAACAAAAATTAAGGAGAGTCCGACTCGACTGGTGTTTGACAATCAATGAGGAAATCACTAAACAAATCATGGCTTTTTAATGCTCACTGAACATCCACAGTGGGTTGCTAATGTAGTATATGTCCCTAAGAAAGATGGTAGAATTAGACTTTGTGTTGACTTTAGAGATCTTAATAAAGCAAGTCCTAAAGATGATTTCCCTTTGCCTTACATTGACACTTTGGTGGACAACACATCAAGTTATGCACTCTTATCATTTATTGATGGGTTCTCTGGGCATAAGTAGAAGAAAATAAATAAATAAATAAATAAAAAATAGAGTAAAAAAAAAAAAAAAGAAAAGAAAGAAAGAAAGACAACATTCACTACTTAGTGGGAGACTTATTACTACAAGGTTATGCAATTTGGTTTGAAAAATGTAGGGGCTAGCTATCAACAAGAAGCCACAACACTATTGCATGACATGATTCATAAAGACATAGAGGACTATGTTGATGACATGATTGTTAAATCTAAGCAAAAATCCGAGCATGTATAGATTTTGAGGAAGTTCTTCAAACGGAGTATCGGTTGAGGCTTAATCCACATAAATGTACCTTCGAGGTAACAACATAGGAAGTTGTTGGGATTCTTGATCACTAGGCGAGACATTGAGGTTGACCCAAGCAATATAAAAGCTATCACTGAAATGGCTCCACCACAAACTAAGAAAAAAGTCAAAAGTTTTCTTGGCAAGATACAATACATTAGTAGATTCATAGCCAACGTCACATCTATTTGTGAGCCATTGTTCAAGTTGCTCAAGAAAAATAATAAGTGTAGATGGGATGATCAGTGTTGCCACTCTCCTCCTTAATTTCTTTGTCCTCCCTGGTTAGTTTTTCACTTTAGGGGGTGATGATGCATTTAACCCTGACCTAGGCCACATTTTAGATCCATTGATGGGGTAGATTAGTGGATCATAGGAGGCCATATAAGTCTTTGTCTTGAACCAATATGCAACATTGTCTTCAGGCTTCTCATATTTCTCATAAATGGCTGTTATTGGATGACAACATGGAATGCCAATTAAGGCCCATTTTCTAGATGAAGATGTGTAATCTTCTAGATCAACCACAAATTGTTCTCTATTAAAGTAGTTGATCTAGTACTTCTGTTCCCCTGACCACATTGCAATGCAATTGTATGCATCCACATTTCTCTTCTCTAGTCATTTTTGTATGTTAGGGCATATGGGACCAGGCTCAATCCACATAAATGTACTTCGAGGTAACAACATAGGAAGTTGTTGGGATTCTTGATCACTAGACGAGACATTGAGGTTGACCCAAGCAAAATAAAAGTTATCACTGAAATGGCTCCATCACGAACTAAGAAAGAAGTCAAAAGTTTTCTTGGCAAGATACAATACATTAGTAGATTCATAGCCAACGTCACATCTACTTGTGAGCCATTGTTCAAGTTACTGAAGAAAAATAATAAGTCTAGATGGGATGATCAGTGTTGCCACTCTCCTCCTTAATTTCTTTGTCCTTCCTGGTTGCTTTTTCACTTTAGGGGGCGATGATGCATTTAACCCTGACCTAGGCCACATTTTAGATCCATTGATGGGGTAGATTAGTGGATCATAGGAGGCCATATAAGTCTTTGTCTTGAACCAATATGCAACATTGTCTTCAGGCTTCTCATATTTCTCATAAATGGCTGTTATTGGATGACAACATGGAATGCCAATTAAGGCCCATTTTCTAGATGAAGATGTGTAATCTTCTAGATCAACCACAAATTGTTCTCTATTAAAGTAGTTGATCTAGTACTTCTGTTCCCCTGACCACATTGCAATGCAATTGTATGCATCCACATTTCTCTTCTCTAGTCATTTTTGTATGTTAGGGCATATGGGACCCTCATATGCCCTTAATTTTTTCTCTCTTTATTTGCATCATCTTCATCAAAATGCATCTCACATCGTCAAGTAGTGGCAAAATAGTCTCTCTTGCATCTAGTATCAAACTATTGAAGCTCTCACACATGTTGTTGTCCAACTCATCACAATTATTATATGTTGTGAAATGAAACCTGCTCCAGAATCGAGTTGGTTTCTTTGGTAACCATATAAAAGGTTCTTCATTTGTGTTCGTCATCTCTTCTATATAAAAGTCAAACTTTTGAACATATGTTGATTTGGCCGCATCAAACAGTATATCTTTCAGATGCAATCCGTAGAAGTTGTTTTTGAAGTTGTCATAGGCAGAACTTATGCTAAGCATATGGAAGCACCTCTACAACTGCTAGAATCATTCCTTATAAAAAAAAATAACAAAAACAAGAGACAAAAACAATTTATATGATACAATATAGAGTACATAATGTAATAAATATTATTTTACAACATTAAGAAAACCAACCCTTTAGCTTTTGCTTATCAGACATGATTGTAAACTCTTCATGGTTGCTAATCCTTAGATCTTCTTGTAGTATATCCAAAAACTATGTCACGACCCAAACTCGCCCCTAGAGTTTAGATCATAATCGGCCAATGATTATGAGATTATCTATGGCCTCAGACATAAATTCAAAACATAATTAAATGTATAGGGCCAGAAGCAGAATAAGAATGATAAAATTTTGTCCAATGAGTTGTGCATAAATGGCATAAACAAAAACATCTTATACGTTAATAACTCACATTCGTGCAAACACACATATTGTTTATACATTCATTTCAGACTGCATGGTCAAAGACTTATACATGAGAGTACAATTCAACAACTTACAACCTTAAACTCTTGCAAACAAAAGATGGTGAAACATGACCAACCAAAACAAAAGACAAAAGACAAGAGCCTCATCTGAGAAGCATTCCATGGTTGACTTCACAAAATTCGGGTAATCACCAAACTTCTCTAAGGCTAGACATCCCGTTGCTCATACACACACACATACATATATATATATATATATAGCGGAGTAAGCTAGAGACCAGTGAATAATATCAAAGTAAAGGGGTCACATGAATGCATTTTATTACTTAAACATAATCATTTCCATATCATATTCATTTCATAACGAAACGACCTCTGGTCCAACATATAACAGATGTGCAGAGTAGAACATATCATAACTTGACGGAATGACCTTGGGTCCAATTGATTACAGTTGTATAATGACCACTTGGTTAACACATAACAAATATCTCAGACTTATCAGATAATTAGAACGACCTTGGGTCCATCTTATCAGATATACAGAATGACCTTAGGTTCATCTCACACATTTGTACTTATCCAATTCCATAATAGATATCATATTGATCGAATAGATAGGAGCTCATTCATTTTCATGAAATCATATGTTAGAAAAGCTTACCACATTGGACATTCAGAAAATAGAATATACAAAAATATATTTACTAAGATATTACTCACATAGATTAGGTTGTTGTAACGTCTCTGCGGATTAACATATATAACGCATAAACATACACACATTGTAACTCGTGGTTTAATAGAATCATTCTTAACTTATCCAATTCCTTTAAGTCCAATTCTAACTCATTACTTCATTCACGAGGCTTAATTCATGCCTGGGAATGTTCAGAAGAATATGAGAACGAAGATATGAGCACAATATAACTTTTCAAAACATGCTGAAACAAGGCAATTCGCTCGAGCGCACAGTTGCTCACTTGAGTAGATTGTAGGGTTAGCAAAAGTACTGGATGTACAAAATCTAGGCTTGAAGGTCACTCAAGCCATGTGCAAAATGAACTGAGGTCACTCGAGCATAGTGAAATGCTCTGCAAAAATACTGCAAGCTCTATTGTGCGCTCGAGAGGTGACTTCATCGCTCGAGCAATGAAGTCGAATTCTGGGTTTTCTAAACATGAAGAAAAATGCACAAAAATCAATTCCAAAGAAAAACCTCTTGCATGGCTTGTCCAAACACTTGAAAATACTTTTCAAAGATGAATATGTAGTCAATTTCAAACCCTTAGCTCAAAACTTCATAAATTCTTCATAATTGAAACTCAAATTTCCATGCATGTATAAATTAGCTTCAAACTGTTTTCCATAACTTCCAAACATGAAATTAAATCTCAAAACATTAAAAATTATGGGTGCATGTATGATTCAACTCTCAATTCAAACATAGATAACAAAATTATGCTTAAAAATGATGGAACTTCACAAAATCATGCATGCATGTATGCTTAGCTTTCAAATTCATCATCCTTTTAGCTCAATTCTTGTGTTTAATCTCATAATCTTCTTGAATTCACATGCTAGGTGACTTCAATTCATGAATTAATTTCAATTACACTTATTCTAGCAAATTCTTTGACTCCTCTCCTTAGTTCTTCAATCTTCTTGCAAATTCTTCAAGATCAAGTTCTTCTCTCTCTAAAATTGAGCTCCTCTCTCTCTTTCTCTAAAATGTTGCTCCAGCAAATTTGAGTTCGAAGTCCCCTAATTCTCTTCTCTTAATATATATATATATAGATTATCTTAGGATGCTAATTGGGGATTAAGTTAACTAATTAAGGCTTAAAGTTAATTAAACTAAACTTAATTTTTCTGAACTAAATAAAATTTTAATCAAATTTCTCAATAGGTCCCAAAAATTACGCCGGCCTAATTGAACTTGCCAATTTTGGTTTTTGAAGTCATTAAGGCCTTCAATTTTAAATTCAAAGCATAAATGATAACATATAATTCACAAATAAAACAAATATACACAAATTAAACACAAGGCACATAATCATAATTCAAAATTAAACAAATATAAGTATATTACGTGGTGGGATTATCACGGTGTTCCCTCCTTAAGAAGTTTGGTCCTCCAAACTTGCATTACCTTGTGTCGGAAACAATTTGGGATACCTTTGCCTCATTTCATCTTCTTTATCCCATGTGGCTTCTTTGCCATAATGTTCTTTCCACTTTGCTTTAACCATAGGAATTGCTCTACTCCTTAATTGCTTCACTTGTCGGTTGATAATTTGCATTGGCTTTTCTTCATATTCCATATTATCATCAAGAGCTATCTGGTGATAATCAATAATGTGAAACGGATCCCGAAGATAACCTCTTAATATCAACACATGAAACACATTGTGTATTTGTTTCATTTCCGGTGTTAAAGCTATTCGATACGCAACTACACCAAGTCTTTCCAAAATTTGAAACGGCCCAATATACCGAGGTGATAACTTGCCTTTCTTCCCAAATCTTGCCTGACCTTTCATTGAAGTCACTCTAATGAACACATGATTCTTCTTTTATCTGCATAACTCTTTTGTCGACTTTGCGCGATTTTGAGCTTTTATTTAATGATCTTAATCTTTTCGATGGTTGTTTGCAATATTTCAGGTCCGAGTAAGACTCTATCCTCAATTTCTATCCAACAAACCGGAGATCTACATTTTCTACCAAACAACGCTTCATATGGTGCCATACCAATGCTAGCGTGGAAAACTTTTGTTGTATGCAAATTCTACAATGGCAATAGGTTTCCCAACTACCTTGAAAATCTAAAGCACACATCCGAAGCATATCTTCCAAGGTTTGAATGGTTCTTTTACATTGTCCATCAGTTTGTTGATGGAAGTTAGTATTGAATCTCAACTCTATTCCCATAAACTTTTGAAGACTTTGCCAAAATCTGGACACAAACTTAGGATCCCTGTCTGAAACAATAGATACTGGAACTCTGTGAAAATGAATAATCTCATCGATATAAATGGTAGCAAGTCTATAAGAATTACAGAAAGATCTAACAACAAGAAAATGAGCAGATTTAGTTAACCTATCCACAATAACCCATATAGAATTCATACATCTAGGTGTCCAAGGTAATCCAACAATGAAGTCCATGGTTATGTGCTCCAATTTCCATTCTGGAATAGGGAGAGGTTGAAGCAACCCTGCCGGTCTTTGATGTTCAACTTTAACTTCTTGACATCGAAGGCATCTAGATACAAATTCAGCAATTTCTCCCTTTATATTAGGCACTGTAGCTGGTTTTTGCACTCTTCGGAGGGGTTTAGTCTCCTCGGGTATGATTGCCTTACAATTTGGACTCCCGTGGTTATTGAATTTGGTTTCACAAGTGCAATGTGAAACAGAAAAAAATGAATGAGAGTCCAAGTCCGGCAAATCTTAGAAAATCAATTAATCATCGGAGATGCCAAAAATGGATTGCGTTGCCATATTTCAGAGTCGCCACCTAAGTATTTTTGAAAAATTTAAGAAACCCGTGACTCGTGCCAAAGGCCACTTGTCCGTCATAACCAAGGTGTTTCGGTTCGGGAACTTAGGTATGAGAGGGGAAGGTCATGAATTGAGCATCCCACTCACCCAATCAAAGATCGGCCTCTACTAAGTCATGATGTGAACTTTATGTACATTATATGCTCATGTTCTGATGATATAAGATACTACCATTACTATGCGAAGCAAACAAGTATAGACCACTTTAGTTACTTTGGAATGCTTTGATTTCATGCTTTCTTTGAAAAGGGTTTTGAATATGTGCAACTCAAAGGAGAAGCGAGCTCATATGTACAATAATCAAAGTCATTCTAATCTAAGCAAAATAGCCTCCATCCATAGGCATTCATAGAGATATTTCAAGTAAGCGAGTAGCCTCATGGTAGTATGCTCAACGTGGTAACATAACACAAACACACTTATGATATGCTAAAGTAAAGAAATACTCACCTAGTACTCAAACGAGGCAAGTCGAAGAAAAAAAGATAGTTAGAAAAATACATGATCCTAATATGCAAAGTGGCTAATGCATTACATACAAGAAGGCAATTACTAGATTCGGCTACTAACATGACATGTGAAACAACTCAAAGCATGAAGTAGCGCACATAATCAAGTAAGAAAATGTTTAACGAGCTGAACCTTAATGCATGCAAAAATGGATACAAAGTATAGGAATGATAAAAGAAAATATGATGCTGTACAATTACGGTAAGAATTTAAATAAAAGGGAGAAAAAAATGGGGGTTGGAGGACATACATCAAGTGTTACAAATTTGCCCTCGTACAAGAGGGTCCAAATGTCCTAATTAACTAATTATTACAAAATAGGAATCTCAAAAGTGAATAATATAAGGAATTAAATGAGCTGTGAGGAATTGCATGCACACAAACAAGAACATCCTCTGGAACCCCTCTGTTTGCTGCCAAAATTGCCCTGTTCGCAGTCAGAAAATAGTTCTGTTTTGGCCTCAAGATCTGCTCTATTTGCTAAAAAATCACCACTGTCGTACAAAAGAATAGGTCAGCCAACCACTGTTTGTGGATGAAAACCTACTGTAACAGAATTGGAACAGAGCAAAACAGAGGGTTTCCAAAAGATGTTCATCCTTCATGCTCTCTTTAATCATGAAGATTTTCAAGGAGGGAATAGGTTTGTTTTACAACTCATCAAACATCCAAGGATATTTAGATGATGGGTCATGAAGCAACAGGACAGAGTATTCAATGGGCACAAAACTAAGGCTAATTAAGAAAGTATTCAAAGAGATGGCCGAAACCTACTATATCTCATGAAAAATAAGAGTAAGAGAGTACTCAAATTTGGAGAGAAGAGGTTAGCCATGTTTGAAATAGAAGCTTATTAACAAAAGATTACATCATTGAGGGAAGTAATTAGAGACTCTTCTTCCTACTCATGCAACATGGATAAAAATCCATTTCCATGCTTGAAAAGCAACTAGAAGAGAGTTTCTAACACCTTCGATGCAAGAGCTCGCATATGGCTTCAAAACAAAATTAAAAGAAGACTAAGTAAATGAATGAAAGAGATAAAGAGTTGTTGTATGCTCATCTTCCTACTCATGGAATATGGATAAGACATCCATTTCTATGCTTCAAAGATGGAACTAGAAGAGAGCTTACATCAACTTTGAAGAAGAGAGATAGATTCAAGGATTAAGCTATCTATTTAATGCTTTAAACACATATATGTAGTCCATATTCATACAAAAACTAATTAAAACAGTGCTGAAATCAATCTAAAAGTGAAGAAAAATGAGCAAAAGCATGGAGAAAACAAAGAGAGCACAACTATGGATAAGCATATGGAAGGGTGGCTAACCCTTCCACCTTTAACAAGGTTGAAATCACATTTTTAAGCCTAAAACAACTCTGAAAATCAATGTTTAAAATAGATGATGAAGAACAAGGGAATCAAAGAAAAGGCAATGAAAAGAATTCAAAGATCAACCTCTTGAAAAGAGGAAGAGCTTCTTGGTTCACAAACTTCAATCCACACACTCTCAAGTATCTGAAATAAGGTTTAAAACTTTAGCAAAAAGCTTCAAGTTTGAGCTTCAATGGTGTATCTATAGTGTATCAATAATCAAGAGGGTAGAGAAAAGCTTTGGGTATTCCTCTAAGCCTTTGGGAAATTGTTCTAACCCTAAACTCTGAGGTGAGGTGGTCTTTTTATAGATTTTCAACCGCTTTCCAACAGAAATATCTTCAAAAGAGAGCAGTTAGCCAAATCCTGTGCATGGGAGCAGCCTGTTATTGCAAAATATCTACTTCGCTGAACATGGCTGGCCGACCAAGAGGATGTACGGCCGGCCAAAAAAATGTGGTTTGCTGGCCATTTTTTGGTTTTTCTACTTTTTGAGTGGTCAGGCTAGAAAAACAAGTTTTGGTTCAAATAGGGTACAAGGTTTGGGGTTGAAGCTCAAAACTGAATTTTGAATTCTTTTGCTGAAGATTTGAAAGATTACACAGTATAAAATTTCCTCATCGAGTGTTCAGAATGAAGTGCCCAAGTCTTAGGGGTGGTCAAAATGGGGTGTCTACAGTTGCTCCTCTTTAACAGACCTCGAAGTTATGAAATAATGTGAGTGAATGTGAAAGCCCGAAGATGACCCATGTGAGGAGGCCATAAGACTTGGGCAAACAAAAAAAATGTGCATGCAGTTGGTTGAACCCAAGGGTTGCCTACGTATCCTTTTGCAGGGAATTTGACCAGCGTTGTTCAGGGGATATGATGTAAATAACACAAAATGCAATGCAACAATTGAAACCATAAATGAGCAAATTGCTCGAACATCATGAAGATGAGGAGGGAATAAACCCAAATTACACATCACATAGAAGGGGTGAAAGATACAAACTAAACTACGCCTTGCGTAGGAAAAGTGAAAGATACAAAACCAAACTACGCTTTGCATAGAAAGGGTAAACAAATGCAAGCTAAACTACGCCTCACGCAGAAAGGGTGAAAAATACAAACCAAACTACGCTTCACATTGAAACGGTGAAAAGATTCACACCAAACTATGCCTTGAGTAGAAAGGGTGAAAAAAAACAAACCAAACTACACTTCGCGTAAAAGGGAAAACATACTCCAACCACGGTGGAATCGTGAAGGGAAGAAGAACAACTTCCAAACACATTGAAATCGTGTGAGGAAGGACACACTCTAACCATGGTGGAATCATGAGAAGAGAAAAAAAATTTCCAAACACGCTGAAATCGTGTGAGGAAGGACACAATTTAATTACGCTGAAATCGTGAGAAGAGGAAGAGACTTTTGCACGCCCTGAGATAAAAATCGCTCAGGAACGCATCTCACACGTCTTGAAAAAACCACTCAAGGTCGTGTTCCTACACACCTTGAGATAAAAACAACTTGGGAATGCGTCTTATGCTTCTTGAGAAAACCGCTCAAGGTCGTGTTCCTGCACGCGCTGAGATAAAAATAGCTCAGGAACGCGTTTTACGTATCTTGAGAAAATGGCTCAGGGTTGTGTTCCTGCACGCCTTGACATAAAAAAACCACTCGGGAACGTGTCTCACGTGTTCTGACAAAGCCACTCAGGCTCTTGTTCCTACACATCCTGAGATAAAAATAGCTCGGGAACACGTTTTAAGCGTATTGAGAAAATCGCTCAGGGTCGTGTTCCTGTACGCCCTGAGATAAAAAACTGCTTGGGAACTATAGACAACACATTTTTTACCTCCCTTAAGACTTGGGTGCTACATTCTGAGCACTCGATGATGAAAGTTACATTATGCAAATCGTTCGGATCTTCAATAAAAGAATTTGGTTTCGAGCTCTAATCCCAAACCTTACGCCCCATTTTGGACAAACTATTTTAGACCTTAAAACCCTCTTTACAAAATATTTTTCCAAATGTTTGTATAATGTTTTGAGGCTTGCATTTCAATTAAAATATTGCACTTTTCAGGAAATCGAGTACGGACAGAGTGGAAATAAAAAAAGGGAGGTGAACTCTTTGAAAAATATTTAAAAACATCTTATTTATAGGTTTGGAGTTGAAAGAAATATGAGGAGATGGAAGAAAACTAGTTTAGGAAAAGGTTGAGCATTAAATCGTTAAGAAAAAATGAATAACCTTTACTAAATTAAGCATATCTCTTTGTACACTTAGAATTTAGATGTAAGGCTACCACCATTGGACATTCGACTTTTGGGGCTTCAATGTAGACTTGAGAATCACCTAAAACCAAGTTCGAATGAGGGAGATATGCCATTTGAAGTCGGGCTTGAAAGCTGTTTTTTGGACCCGGTTGGGTTTGTTTAGATTTGGCCGTGTCTTGTTTCAACCCGACAGGGTTTCAATGAAAAATAAGTCTGTAGTGCCTTTTATACTTGGCATTTCATTTTTGGGCCTGGCCGTATGTTTTGTGGCCCGGTCGGGTCTCATTAGCGATAAACAGGACAACTGGTGAGAATTCGCATTGCCCTCCATCTTTCCTATGTGAGACATAGTTAGGCTGGCGTCTTTCTTGCACGGGACATGGTTTGGTTCGCACTCTCTTTGTCCCCATGTTTGTTTACTCACCTCTCTCCGTGTGCGGCACGGATTGAGTTGTTCTGCTTTCATTCAGAAGTTGCATACATGTTTTTGTTTATAGCATTGTTTTGTTGCTTGTTATTTACGTTCTTGTTTCATTGCATTGTTTCGTTGCATGATCATAAGTTATGTTTCTTACATTTCATTGTGTACCTTGCCCTTGAACTGCATTGGTTTGATTCCTTGCAAAGTGATACATAGGTAACCTTTGGGTTCAACCTTTGGCAATTGTATTTTGATTTGTTTCCATGCCCAAGTCTTAAGGCCTTGTCAAATGGGTCGTCTTTGGGATTTGACATTCACTCACGTCATTTCATGACTTCGAGCTCTGTCAAAGAATGGCAACTGTAGACACCACATTTTTGACTGCCCGCAAGACTTGGACACTTTGTCCTGCGCACTCGATGATGAAAGTTGCGTTGAGTGTGGTTCGAGTTCTCAATGAGGGATTTAAGTTCAAGCTCCCAAACCAATCCCAAACCTTTCATATTCATACTGTTCTTACCCCAGAAATACACTTTTGAACATTGTGCCACCCTACATTGAGTTTGAAACAGAGGAGCAGGGGAACACATTGGGAGCCGGCTGTGGTCATTGAAAGCCGACCGGCTCTCTTTAGTGAGAAACACTGTTATGGGTGGGAATCAGCCAGCTGTCCCTTTTTGCAGATATTTTCAACCTATTTTTGCTCAAATTCTATAAATACGAGCATATGTCTCAGTGTTAGAGGTTGAAAAAATTTCAAAGAAGCAAAAACATAGTTGAGAGCTTCTTCTTCTTGTGCAAGCTAACTTTGAAGATATTTGATCATCCATACACCATATCTATACACTACACACAACCTTGGAACCATAACTTAGAACCTTGGTTGAGCTTTGTGAATCACAATTCAAGCTTGAGAATATGCTTGGACCAAGTTTGGTTCACAAACAAGAGCTTACCTTCTTTAAGAGGTATAAGCTTACCACCTTTATATCGCTTTCATTTCTATCTTTCTCTGCCTATCTCTTGTGTTTTTGTATTGTTTTGATCCTATTTCAAGTGTTGGAACTTGGGTTTGAATAGCTATCAAAGGGTAGAAAGGGGTTAACATCCTTTATTGCAATCTACTTCATAGCTCACACCCATGTTTTACACTCTTTTCTTTGCCTTTTAAACTGATTTTCAGAGTTTGAAAAAGGCTAAAAAACATGGGTTAAGGTCTCAAAAATGGAGAGGTTAGCCACCTCTCTTTTCTTTTGTTCACTAGCCTTGCATTGTCTTGTTTTTTCCTTTTTTTTATGCTCTTTAACATGATTCTTGGCTACTGTTTTTAGCATATTAAGGGCTGTTTTAGGGCTGTCCTAATTTATTTAATTAGTGTATGCTTTGAATATCTAGCTTGTTGTATTGTGAGTCCTCATATCTAGCTTGTTGTGTTGTGTTACCCATGCTTTGTTAGCTTTTCTTTGTTTAATTTTCATGTTGAAGAGTCTCATTCTAATAATTGATCCCGCAATCATTTCTGCAGCCTCCCTCTTTTCTTCTCTTCTTTTGTTTGAGAGTCACTTCAACGGATTGATGGTTATTCAAGGCATGTGAAAGAGACCTATGCTCAATGGCTTAATCTCTACGGAGGTTCATCGTCAAGGCATAGTCTCTCTTTCATGCTTAGGATCATTTCTCGTTTGATGTTTCTTCTCATTTAGTGGACTTAACCATCACTTTGGACAAATTGGTTAAAGAATGGAAAGGACTAATAAAATCGGCTTAAAATGAACTAAACTGACATAAAGAAAATGTTTAGAGTCGGTTGGATTTGGCCGGACGTTATGCCGAGTTCATTGTTTCGAGAATTGTCATGTATCAATCCATGGTATGTTGATAAGACTTAGAGCGTGTCTACTTCCCTCTTTGAGCCTTCATGATAAGGGGGAGGGCTGGTTGTCCATTACATTTATTCAATTTTGTCCAAATGTGTTGTTGGTGGTTTCGAACTCGAAATCATTCTTCTCTTGAGTTTCCCATGACATGGAGGAGCAAAAGGGACAAACAGGGCCTAGAAAGGCTCTGTTTGCATTATTCTCACCTCAGAGCACAAAACATTTTTTGGCATAAAATTAGGGTACGACCGGCACTTTTTTGACCCGATCGAATCTCATTTGGGGCCGGCCGGTTCCCATTGTTTGGAATGCAGTGAGTTTTTTTTGTAGAAACAGAGAGCAATGGTTGAGGGTGAGACAGAGCAATCTGGGCAGACAGAACAACTTCTGTACACTATGTATGCAACCATTATGCCTCATTTTTGTTTGTATTAATATTATAATTATCATTGTTGTAATTATTCTTGTTGTAATTATTGTTGTTCATATTACATTGATGTAAGTATTGTAGTACCCTTGTTGTAATAACTTAGAAAGCAAATTGATAGTTAGTTCAAGTAATTCATTCGTATGATGTTGTAATAATTAGTTAATCCGGACATTTGAACACTTATTCGGACTCTCTTGCATGAGGGCAAATATGTAATAATGGTGTATGTCTTCCAACCCCTATTTCTTTCTCCTTTTTATTTACCCACTTATGATGGTAGCATAGAGCATCATATTTACTTAGCATTCTCATGTTCGTATACATTCATCTCAGATGCATTTGGGTTCGGCTCATCATACTAACCAATGTCAATCTCAATTTCATTGTTTGAAAAACGTGATTTATCATGTCTTAAATTAGATCATATACCATGCTCATAGCCGAGCCTATAAAAATTTCATATTGTATGTGTTGCATTAGTCATTTTGCATAAGTTAGGAGCATGCATGTTTTCTAATTATTTTGCTTTGTTTGGCTTGCCTTGGAGTCCTAGGTGAACACTTATTGTTTTAGTATACCACATAAGTGTGATTGTTACCATGCCAAGCATAATACCATGAGGCTAGGTGCTTAATTGATATACTTGTTTTCATCCCAGTGGATGAAGGCTAATTACTAAAATTCGGATAAATTGATTAACATACAAACTCACTTTTTCAAGTGATGCCTATTCAAAACACTTTTTTCAAACAAACATGAAATCGAAATGTTCCAATTTTTGAAAATTAGTCAATACTTGTTTGTTCCCACATAGTAAAAAAAGCTAATAATCAGAACAAGAGCATATAATATAAATAAAAATCATATCATGATTAGTAGAGGCCGATCTTTGATTGTGTGAGAGAGGTGCTCAATTTATGACCTTCCCCTCTCATACCTAAGTTCCTGAGCCGAGACACTTTGGTGATGACGAATAAGTGGCCTTTGGCACGAGTCACAGGTTTCCTAAATTTTCCAAAAAAATATTTAGGTGGCGACTCTGTAATTTGGAAAAGCAGTCTATTTTTGGCATTTGATTCAAACATTGATTTTCCAAAAGATTACCTTATTTGGACTCATTTGTGTTTATCTATTTCACATTACACTTGTGAAATCAGATTCAGAACCACGGGAGTCCGAACTATAGGGTTAGTCGTATCCGAAAGGGGCACGAAAAGCAAGCTACACCAAGATTAGCTTAATTCATGTATTTAACATCATATATACTTTGAATTCACTTAGTTATGAACTTAAACTCATGAATTTGAGTTCAATTACTCACCTAAATTATGGTTAATTCTTAAGCCTAGCTTCCAAATTCCCAAGCTTTTAGTTCACATCTTCAAGTTTGTTCTGTCTCTCTCTCTCTCTCTCTCTACAATCGTTTATCTCTCTCTAGAGTATATATTCAGCCAGGTTATGAAAATGAGCTAAAAAAGAATGAGCATGAGTGTAATTAGGTTCTTATATATGCTTGCTAATCAAATTTGATTAAGGCAAAGTAATTATTCTTAATTTAATCAACTCAATCTAATTATTTTGATCCGAATCAATTTTTAATTAAATCTCACCGTAGGCTCTAAAAATCATGCTAATCGCAATGATACAGATAATTCCAATTTCTGTCGCCTCTACAGTCTACAATTTTCAAATTATAGTAGTAAGTTGGACAAATTTTCCTACGATAAATAGATAGAAATTCAAAAACACATATAATCCTATAATTGGCACTCAAAATCATATCAGGCACATAGTCGCAATCATAACTAAGGTTAATTAACGTAACACAGAACTGGGTTATCACAACCTCTTTCATCGTCCCCGGTACAAGTTTTGGATTTTGGAAACTGAGAAAATATTTGAAGTATTTCTGTATACTGAGGCACAAAAAGTTTTGTTGGCAACATTCACACTTAAAGAAGAAGTTAGAAGATGGTTGATGTTAGTATGAAATTATAATGAAAGTATGACATGGGCAGATTCAAAGAATTTTTCTTTGAAAAATATTTTTCCTAATGCATATGAGATAGGAGAGTATCTGAGTTTGAACAACTTAAGCAGGGTGACATGACTGTGGCTGAATATGAGGCAAAATTTACTAAACTAGCCCGATACGCAACCCATATGGTAGACACTGATTATAAAAAGCCAAGGAAATTTAAGAGCAGATTAGATATTGATGTGTGTGACCGGGTAAATATTTTGAAATTGACTAAGTACGTGGACGTTCTTGGTAGGGCCTTAATGTCTGAGGCAAACATAGCAGCCTTGAAAATATCAAAGTCAACATCATCAACTGAATGGGAAAGTAAGAAACAAAAGAAACAGAAAGTTGAAAAGACCAATGCTTCAATGACCTCTGTAAATGAAAAATCAAATCCAAGAACGTTTGACAATATAAGCTGGGGAAATAATGGGAACAATGTTGTACCTATGTGTAAACAATGTGGAAAACAACATTAGGGCATTTATTGCCGCCTATCAGGAGCCTGTTACAGATGTGGAAAGAAAGGGCACTTAGCTAAATCTTGTCCACAATCTCACCCGAACGGCAATAGACCTATTACTGGTTGGGTTGGAATAGTAATGACACCAAGGACAAATGCAATTTCTACTCCCAAGGGAAGCAATCTTAGGAAAAGAAGGGTTTACACCCTAGTTTCAGAAAATGCTCAGAACACTGAAACGACTGACACATGTATTACCTTAATCATGTGCAATGTTTATGTGGGAATTTGTTTGGGAATTGTATACTCCTTATCTTGATATAAATTGTGGACATGTTGATTGAACCAATTGAATTATTAGAACTATGATCTTATTCTTTATACCCTGATGTATGGAGTGATATTCGAATTGATGGGTGTAGCTTAACTTTTCGTTCTCCTTTCGGAAGACGATAAGCCCTACAGTTTGGACTCGTGTGGCTCTGAATTTGATCTCACAAGTGCAATGTGAAATAAATAAACATCAAGAGTCCAAATCTGGAAAATCGTTTGGAAAATCAATTTTGAATCAAAATGCCAAAAATGGACTACTTTTCTAGATACAGAGTTGCCACCTAAATATTTTTAGGAAGTTTAGACAACCCATGACTCATGCCAAAGGCCACGTGTCAATCATCACCAAGATTGTCTCGACTCGGGAAATTAGGTACGAGAGGGAAAGGTCATGAATTGAGCACCTCTGCTCGCCAGATCAAAGATCGGCCTCTACTAATCATGATGTGATTCTTATTTACATTATATGCTCTTGTTCCGATTTATTAGGCTAACTTACTATGTGACGCACACAAATATAGACTAATTTGCAAAAATTGGAACATTTGATTTCATGTTTGTTTTTTAAAAGAGTTTGTGAATGTGCCACTTGAAAAATGGGCTCAAGTGTACATTAATCAAACTCTCCCAATTCAAGCAACTAGCCTTCATCCGCAGGCATTCAAACAGTTTACCATTTAAGCACTTAGCCTCATGGTGAACATGCTTTGACATGGTAACAACCACACTCATGCGATATGCTTAAAACAAATAAAGCTCACCTAGTACTCCAAGCCAAAAAAGATGACAGAGTTAGAATAATGCGTGATCCTAACTATGCAATATGACTAATGCAACGGATACAATATGCAATTACTAGGCTCGGCTACTAATATGGTATATGAATCAATTTGATAGCTTGCGGTCTGAGCACATATTCAAAGAATGTTTAACAACAATGTACGTTAGAATGATGTGCCGAGCTCAACGCATGTAAGACAATGGATGCAAGGCATGAGAGGAGCTAAAAGAAACATGATTGCCTAAACTAACCATCATAAGCAAGTAAATAAAAGGGAGAAAGACGTAGGGCTGGAAGACATACACATTATTACAACTGCTTGCCCCCATGCAGGAGGGTCCGAATAAACTAACTAGAGAAGCTAATTAACTAGCTATTTACAAAACGAATAAACTAACTATGCTAGCTAGTTATTACAAAACCAATTAATTAATTAACTATTCTATGGAACTAACTAATTAATTACACTAATTAATTATTTACAAATTAGAATTAACTAATTAATTACAACATGAATACAACATGAAATAAGTAATTAAACTAACTAATCAGTCCCGGGAAGCGAGGAATGCTCATGCATGCGCGGATTTTCACCCGAAAAGCCCAATGTTCTGCTGCCAATATGCCTCTGTTGTATAGTTAAAACATCTTTTCACCTCAGCCTCTGCCCTGTTTTGTTCTAAAAAGTTGCTGCTCAATTTGACAAAAGTGGCCGGTAGGCTAGAAGTAGTGGTCTGTCGGCCACAAAAGGTAGCCTGTCGTCCAAAAGAAGTGGCCTGCTAGCCAGAAAAAATGGCCTGCCGACCATTAAAGCCTAGTTCCTTCTACTGCAATAAAAATCATACAGAGCACAAATAGGGTATTCTCAAGGTATGTTTGTACACCTTACCCCTTCTTATCATCAAACAGCTCAAAAGAGTGGCAAGCTTAATTCGCAAGCCATCGATCGATGCAATTTCATTGCATGATGACCTATGAACCAAGGTGTACAATTTCAATAAATGAACAATAAAAAGACTCTCAAACCTCCTCCCTATCATGGATTGATCAAGGGAAGTGGTTGACCTTGGAAACTTAAACCATTTCATCACTAGCAAGTATAAAATGCCTCAAGTTTCCATGTGTTTAATTAGCATCCGATTGAAAAACAAATTACTTATTATCTTGTATCATTTTTAGTCCCAATTTTATTACTTCATTTTAATTACCAACCATTCCTTAGTTCACTAAGTCCAATAGTGATCTTTAAGTCCTCTAATGGAAAGAAATATCAAACAAAGAGTTGTTTTGGGCATGAGAGAGACACCATACTGTTGGAAATGAACCCCCAAAGGGATTAAACCATTAAGCACAATACCTCAATCTTATGCTTAAACAAACACTTGGTTTGACATAACTTTCAATACAAAGAAAAAAAATCTAAGAAAGGAGGGAGATTGCAGAATTGATTAGAGGTGATCACAAGTATAGAAAGCAAGAAATAAACGCTATCAACTCAAATAGGTTGGTGGCTAAGGCTTCAACCTCCAAACCTATGAGGACTATTACACTACAAGCATGTAATACAAGGAATAAATGCAATGAACAACTAAAAATAGTCCTAAAACATGTTGGAATTAATACAAAAATGGCTAAAACAATAAGCTACAACATGGAGCAAGTTAAGCTAGTAAACAAGCACAAGGAGGGGAGGCTACCCCCTCCATTTTTGGGACTTCAAAACATGATTTTAGCCTCTGAAAAACCTCTGAGATTCAGCATTAAAAAGCTCAAAAAAAGTTAACAAAAAGGTGGGAAACAAAAGGGCAAAGACTTGAGAAGTGAGGGACAAAGAAGGCAGATCCACCCCTCCACTCTCAATTTCCTTAAACCACAAGTTTCAGCAAAAAAATATAGATTATAAACAGCCCAAAAACAATCCAAAAATAGTAGGAAAAATAGCAAATAAATCAAAGAAATAAACCAAGACTTATACCTCTTGAAGAGGAGAACCCTTTCTAAGTGACAAACCAACACTTACACACCCTCAAAGTACCTTAGCTCAAATACCACAAGGTTTGGTTTAGAGTGTATAGGCAAAGGCTTAAGAATTTGCAAGAGAGAGAGAGAGGGAATTGCAGAGAGAGAGAGAGAGAGAGAGAGATATATTTTTGCTCCAAAATTTCTAACCCTAAAAAATGGAAGGGGAGGTCTTTTGTTTATAGAAAAACATGAAACTCGCTCATAAAGATCCATACATACACATGTGGGCAAATGAATGCGCCTGTGGAAACAACTGGCACAACTAGCATAAATATCTGCAAAAATACACAAGTGGCCGGCAGGCCACACAAATGGCCGGCAGCCCACATTGGTGGCCGGCAGGTCCCAGGGTGTTTAGGCTTGAAAAACTGTGGTTTTGATACAAAACAAGACAAAAGGTATGTAGGGTTTGAAGGCTCAAAGTTGTGACATTCTGTTGAGGACTTCAGGCACTTGACAAGTATATACAAATTCATTATTGAGTGCGCAAACAGTGGGGCCCAAGTCGTAAGGGCGGTAAAAAATGGGGTGTCTACAATTGTCCCTCTTTGATAGAACTCGAAGTCATGAAATGACGTGTGTGAATGTCAAAGCCCGAAGACGACCCATTTTGACAAGGCCGTAAGACTTGAGCAAACAATCAAGACAATAAATTAAATGGTTGCGCTCGCAAGCTACCTATGTATCCCTTTGCAAGGAATTAAACCAACATAGTTCAGGGGTAAGATGCAAATGATACACAATGTAACAAAATAATGCAAATGATATGCAGTTAAATACAATAATATAATCAAACCACAAGCAGTGCAAAACACACAAATATCATAAAGGGAAGGAGATACAAATCAAACTACGTTTTATATAGAAAAGAAGTGGGCATAGCCAAATGACGCCTAACACAGGCTAAGTGCCTACATCCTCAATACTGGCCTTAGCGCAGCATGGATGTTGATACATAACAGAACCATGTTTAACGTGAAAGGGGTGTGAGCACATACAGAACTATGTTTTTTGCAAAAAGTGAAAGAGTACAAATAATTGGGTGGTATAATATAAGTGAGGAATGATCTGCTGAGGAAATATCATGATCCTAAATGCCGAATGCAACAAGATAAAGTACGATGCAATGAATGCAATAGATGCAGTAAATAAGAGGCGTAGGCCGAACCACATTTTACCTAGAAAAGGCATGGACACAAAGCAGACTACGTCTAACACAGAAAAGGTGTTGCCACCCTCAATACTGGCCTCGACGCAGCATGGGTACTTACACATGACAGAACCATGTTTCAACGAGGAAAGTGTATGAGCACATGCCAAACTAAGCTTAATGCAGAAAGGATGCATGTGATAAAATAGATAATGCAGTAGATGCATGCAATAAATTCTATATGCAATGTGATAGAGGTGATGTAATAGACAATAAATGTGATATAGTAGCTAGGAAGTGAAAGTACCTTACAGGGGCAATTGGCGATGACTCACCTTATGCTGCTGTGAATCTTCCTCTTCTTCTTGGTTTCAAGACTTCTTCATGCATCTTGCGCTTCCAAACCATAGGTACTACTTTTCTTCCTGGCTATGTTCGCAACTTTTCCTATTCTCTAACAGGGTGACAGACTAGGTTGGTTCAGTATCCAGAATTGAGGCGCATACAAGCTACCTCAACCTATGGGGCTGCCATATAGATTTCAAGTTGAGGATACACCCTTGGGTATTTAAACCAGACTTTAGTCTCGAAAATTCCGAACCTTTGCGTTCTAGGCCTCGGCCACTCGAACTCTAGTTTCCACCATCTCAGTTGATCTCCTAAGAACTCACTACAAACACAGTCAGGTGGCTATACCAGACCAATTGAAGTCATTCAGGCACGACAAACCTTTAGAGGATTTAAGGTCTCGTAAACCCAGGGTGTGCACAAGATAGTGTGGGTGAGGGGAATGCACAAAACAGTGCGATATGGGTGCACAAAACAGTGCGATACAAGGTGAATGCAGAAAACAGTGCTAAAGCACAAGACTGTGCAATGCAAGTGGAATACACGAAATAGATACGAATACACAAGACAGTGCGATACGGGGTGCACAAGATAGTGCAATGCAAGTGCACAAGATAGTGTGAGGTGGGTGCACATGACAGTACGATGCAAGTGAATGCACAAGACAGTGCTGTAGAAGGTGCGATGTAGTTAAATGCACAAAACAGTGCGATACAAGATTTGCACCAGACAGTGCAATGCAAGTGCACAAGACTGTGCGATACAGGGTAGAATGCATAAGATAATGCGATACAAAGTGCATAGGACAGTGCGATACAGGGTGCACAAAATAGTGCGATGCAAGATGAATGGTATGCAGAGGGAAATGAGCAGTACATAGAGTAGTGCATCATGTACCTTATGAAATGAGTGCAGGGCAACTTTCCATAACTCATTGAAATATAACACAAAGAGAGGCAACTCGACAAAACTCTATTAAGTGTAGAACAAAGTCAAGAGCAAGAGCAACCAATCACGCAGTTCAAATCAATTAGAGTGTATGAGCATGTATGCATAATCCAAAACACATGTATTAATCAAAGGGAAGATGGCAATCCCCAGAGAGTTTTGAAATGGTCAGAGACAATTTTTGAAAGCTGAATCATATCAGAATCATCATGGGGGTGAGCCCACCCTAATCCAGGGAAAAGTGCCCAACAAAAGGCTTCGAGCGGAAAAAGGGAAAGGTTGGGTTCATGCCCCTTGTTCAGATGATGACCCGATCAGATGTACTAAAAATTGCCCCTAGTGTCTAGCCACTAGCCACTGGTTTGGTTCATGCCCTTTGTTCCCGGTCAGATGTACTAAAAATTGCCCGTAGTATCCAGCCATTGGCCACTGTTTTCAACATTATGCAGGCACGTGCGATGGAGATCATCAGATCCTAGAATAGCTACCAACCAATCAGACTCATGCTTCTCTTCTGACATATTGAGAACTTACTCTAGTCCCCTCCGAAGCAGTGATAGATTCCTCATATACACTTTGCAATGATCATAAACGCAATGCACCTTGTATGGGCACTCTCAACTCGTTTATGAATTCCACACATGGACTTGTTTTCGAGTTGGAGCGAACATTCGTGTATGGAATTTTGACCATGCCACTCTGTTGAAATTTTGAGCAACAGACTTGCTAGGGTGACTCGATGAAGAGTGCTTTTGAGCAACAAGTATGCTATGGTGACACGATGAAGAGCGCAGACTGAGACAAACACTAGGCACGACACAACAAAACTTACAATTGACCCAAAAAGCAGAAAAAGGCTCAAGGTAATTGATCACTCATAGTGCCCCTAGTATTATTTATGCTCCTTTAAAACTCAATTTCAATTCCCTTTTTTGCTTAAGTTAGAGATCCTACTGATAAGGGCAAGTATTGAAAATTGCTCCACTTGTTGATTTAAGTTAGTTCCTTTTTACCCAATACAAGTATATGATATGCATAGCAGTCGATGTAGCTCATGGATTAATGTGAAGCTGGCGACGTGAATTAGACAAGGTGATCGGGTTGAGACGAGTGTAGACGTCCCCGAACGCCCCGGGAGGGTGAGTCCCGTTCCTTTCATTTGGGGTCACTACAGCTCGGACTCTCAAATTGTCACGGTTCTTAATCTGAACCAAAGAGTCCAAATCTGGCAAATCGTTTTGAGAAAACAGATTTTTAGAAAAGAAGTGCCAAACATGGACTGCTTTGCCAGATACAGAGTCGCCACCTAAATATTTTATTTTGGGAAAAATTTAGGAAACCCAGACTCATTTGCCTAAGGCCACGTGTCCGTCATCACCAAAGTTGCCTCGGCTCGGGAACTTGGGTACGATTGGGGAAGGTCACTTTGTGAGCACCCCCGCTCGCCCGATCAAAGATCGGCCTTTATTAACCATGATATCTATTTTTGAAAACATTATGCGTTCTTATTCCGGTTATTAGCCTAGATTTACTATGTGATGCGCACAACATACAAGTATAGACTGGATCGCCTGAATTGGAACAAAACATTTCATGTTTGTTTGTTTGAAAATGGTTTGATGGTGCTACTCGCAAGTAGGCTAAGACGTGGATTTGCCACCCTCAGGTGGGCTTAGAAAACATGATTTCGCCACTATCTAGTGGGCTTAAAACACACATTTGATGAATTGTTCCAATTCAAATAGCCCAATCTTCACCCACAGGCATTCAGGCAGTTATATCACATAAGCATATAGCCTCATGGTAAGCATGCTATTCATGGCAGTCACTCACACGCATGCAAGGATGCTAAAGCATAAAAACTTACCGAGTACTCCAAGCCAAAACAGAAGCTACGTTAGAAATCCATGCATGATCCTAACTACAGAAACGCCTAATGCAACACATGCAAAAATGCAATTATAGCAGGCTCGGCTATTCTAAACATGGCATATGAGATGCAACAGCTAACAAGTATTCAACTTTGAAATTGAAATACAAATGCAGTTAGTATGATGCGCCAAGCCCGGTGCATGCAATACAGATGAATGATGCAAACATGCGGTCATACTGTATGCTAATTTAAACATGCCCTAATCTAACCATTATAAGCAGGTAAATAAAAGGAAAGAAAGATGTGGGGTTGGAAGACATACATTACATTCACCCACACTTATTACAATTACGCCCTCGCGCAGAGGGTCCGAATAAATAGTACAGTCCAAATAATACAGTCCAAATAGTACAGTCCAAATATATACAAATTCCTAATTAATTTACAAATTAACTAAGAAAGCTGTAAACTGGCATGCAAGCCAGGGACTGCCTTGACTCTTCTTCAGATGATGGATGATGCATGTCCGGGCTGCCTTGCGCGGAAATCCACTGGGATGCCCCAATTAGCCTCTGTTTTGCAATTATTCTTAGAAAGCGCGCCAAGCTCCAGAAGACTGCTGATCCTTGATTTGCTGCAACAGAGAGCAGGAGAGGGGCATAGCAATGTATTTTCATAGATGTATGCATGCCTCGATCCTCGTGCCACCAATCACGCATCTTGATGCATGATGGCCGAGGGGTCGAATTGTGCAACTCAATATAGAATGAATGCACATGAAAACAAAACAAGACCTAACTCCATCATGGATAATCCGGAGTGTCGATGACTTGGAATTGAGACATGTTCCGTTACTCGGAGTACGAAACGTACCTCGTTTCCCGTGCTCGGGCTAACCCCTATCCCAAGCACGATGCAATATGCATGATATGCATGAAATGCAACTAAGATACAACCTAGCATACACAATGCTATGAAATAAAATGGCATACACAATGCAAAATGGACTTACACCAACATGAGTGGACCTCAGCCACACTCACATAAGAGGCCATCAGATGAAAATGAGATAACTCGAGATACGCGCACGCATGCACGCAAACCAAGGACCAAACCTAAGGCACCAAATGCCACTCTAACAAGACATGGCAAGGCATGGAATATGCAAAACATGCAAATTACAGCGCTAAAATACGACCCGAAACAGCCCCGAATCATGATAATATAACACCCGATGCATGAAATGGTCCCGAAATGCAAGATTAAGCACATGAAATGACTTATAGCTACATCAAGCATGCATTATTTGCTTATGACATGTGAAGATAGATTCAAGGTAGCCCCAAAATAAGCATTTTTACAGTTCTAAGCAAGGCCAAACAGCAAACACAAATAGGGCAAAACTAGCATGCAAAAATGGCCCTAAATGTGGGATAAAGAAGTGAGTCACAGTTGCAGACCTCAAACGGATGAGGGCCCTTCAACAATGTTGAAGAGGGGCCTAAAATATGATGTTTTACAGTTTACAAAAAATCCCAAAAACCAACACAGGTATGGATAAGCTCTCATGCAAGAAATGGGCCAAAAGAGGGTCAAAGAAGCAAATGGTAATTGCTGGCCTCAAACACAAAGGGGCCCTTCAACAATGTTGAAGAGGGGCCCAAAATATTTCACTTTACAGTTGATGGCCGGACCCAAAACAGTACGCAAGAATGCTCAAAATGCTATGCAAAATGAAGCCAAAAAGAGAGATATAACACAAAGTATATAAAGGATGCCTCAAAATAAAGCCATTTGTAGTTCGGACCAGGGTCCAAAAACAGAAGCATGCAAAAATGGAGCCTCAATGAAACCCTCAATGAAACCTGAAGATGGGGTCAAAATAAGGCCATTTGTAGTTCGGATCAGGGTCCAAAAACAGAAGCATAAGAGGCTAACAAACCATGCAAAAATGGAGCCAAAAGAGAGCGATAAAGGCAAGTAGCAAATGGAAGCCACAAACACTGATGAGCCCTTCAACAATGTTGAAGAAGGGTTCAAAAGAAGCAACTTTTCAGTTTATGACATGCCTCAAAACAGTTTATACATAAGCCAAAAATACCACACAAGGAATAGGCATACAAGAGGGGTAATGAAGCAAGTGCAACAAGGAGGCCTCAAACAGTGAGAGGCCCTTAATGAAACATGAAAAATGGATCAAAATAAGCCTAGTTCCAGTTAGGGTCAGGGCCCGAAACAGCAAGCAAGAATGACTTACAAATAGATCAAGAAAAGGGTAGAAAAGGGAAAATGGAAGCTCACCCTTGAAGACTTGTCTTTGGCAGCTCCTTGGCTTGAGTTGCAGCACTCCTAGGCTCTGGAAAACAACTTCAAATGGCTGCAATGGAGGTTGGAGGTATGGTGCTAGGTGGTGGTGTAGAGAAGGGTGTTGGACTTGAGAGGTTTTGAGCTTGGGAGTATAGAGAAAGAGAGATACAAGGCAAGGGCTTAGGGGAGAAGTTTTGTAACCCTAAACCAGCAGCTGGAGCTACTGATATATAGGCCAAAGAGGGGGAAAAAGGGGTGGGGGGGAAAATGGAGGGAAAATGAGTCAAGTTTCCCTCCAAAAGTGCCAAACCCTCAGACATGGGTGAAGTGTAAAACAAAATACATGGCTAGAATGTACTTGGGGCAAGGATTATGGCCGGCCAGCTCAAAAATGGCAAAAAGGTCATTTCACCAGCTAGATGGCTGGCCTGCTAGGTTTTCTGGCCGGCCAGCTACTTTCAGGACAAAAAAATGGATTGCCGGAAAGAAAAGTGGCCTGTGGGTGGTAGGAAGGTCCAATGGTGGCCGTTCAAGTGTCCAAACTGAAGCCCGGGAAGTTATCTTTCTAATGGCGCAAACCTTGCGTTAAAATTCCTCCTATGGAAAAATTTATGCCCTTTTTGGTGAAGCCGCGCAGATTTCGGTCCAACCGGAGTGATTCCCTACTTCAATCAACTATATCTTCCCTGCCCGGAATTGGATTTCATAGATTCTTGAGTGCAAAATGAAGTCCCGGAAGTGTTATTTCCAACGGTGGTGGCCTCATAGCTTGATTCCAAGTATGCCAATGAATAGGCCCGATTCGGCGAGTGCTGTTCGACTCTTTCTTAACGGTTCATGCCCATTTTCTCCCCCAACTGGATTTCTTCCCTCTTCTCCTCTTTTCTTCAACTTCAAACCCCTAAGTAAGGTATTTTGAATGATTTTTTCAAAGATTTCATCTCTCTTTCATTCTTTTCCACTTTGCCCTTGCTCGGTTTACCGAAAAGCGCAACATTTAACAAAATGCGAGCGTCAGAACATCGTAGGAACTTTATTTCAAAAACGTTTTTGAGAGAGAGGGTTTTAAAACTAAAATCTTTTGATCAAGATTGTTTTGGTCCAGAACAGGGGTATGAAGTTGAGATTTGACTCTCTCTTTGCCGAAGAAATTGCACCTTTCCCCTGCACACCTTTCTCCACCAAGTAAACCATCAGTCACGTCCAAGTCTTAAAGGTAGTAAAAAATGGGGTGTCTACACGAGTAAGATGGATATGATTGAAACCGAACTTTAGGATGAAGTTGCCTACGTATCCTAAGAATAGAAATCAAGTCAACGTAGTTCATGGTTGAGGTTCACTCAGGTAATGACACTCTCCTTTTGCCAAAGTCGCCCCTTCAGGGTTTTCAACCTTGCGAGCTATATTTTTTGATTTCTCATTTTTCATGCTCTAACTTTTGCCTGGGTCACCCTTTCAGGTTTTCGGCCTAGCGAGCCTCTCAAGGATAGCGTTACAACACTTGTGGTGAATTTGATCAATAGTTATCCTTGCCCTAACACTAGAACTGGCTTCGCCTTGATTTGAGCTTGGTTCTCCATTCTTTTATGCGTGTCTTCTTCCTTTCTTTTGCTCTATTCAGAAATTTGGTTCTTCCCGCAATATGGTACTTTCCTCGCATTGGCTTTCCCGAATTCAGATAGAAGTTCCTTTCCTCACAGTTGCTTGGATTTCATTCCAAAGAATACCTCTGGCTTGGGGTTGACTTTTTCTCTTTTCCTTTTCTTTTCTTTTTTCTTTTTTTCCCTTCTTTTTTCTTTTCTTTTTCTTTTGATAACTTTTCTTCATTTCATTTTGAAATAACGAAAACACCAGGGACAAATTCGATGATTAGAGGTCTGGAAGCCGCCTTGTACTAGCAAGTCTGAAAGTCGCTTTGTACTTGCCAAAATGATCGCCTAACAGCGAAGAGGATCCCCCGGACAATGTAGAATACCATGCACAATTCTGAACCTATCTTCGCAAGTTTTGCAAAAGAAACAACTTAAAAATTTTGAAATCATAAATGACTTTGCGCCGGTAAGTCAGAATTCACTCAAACCATTCGGGGGATCCTTCTCAATACTCGAGCTTATTAACAGAATCTCATTCAAAAAACAAATGTAAAAACAAATTCAAAGCCTTTTTCTATTTGTAAAAGGTCACACATGCATCATTCTAGGCACAATAAAATGATCAGAAACTTGACTCTCACTTTCTTATTGAAAACAATGAAGATCTGAGGGTACACGAGAGCGACTCAAAGGAAAAGACTCAACTAACGCAACAATGCAAGAAAAGAAAAACAAAATAAAACTCACAACAACTATTTACAGGACACAATTGAAAACAAAATAAGCATTTCTGAGACAAAAGGGGTTTTCCTTCTCTAAGTCCATCTGCAGAATTTCAAAAACAACTTCAAGTAACCCATGGGAAGGTCCAGACTTGCCTTTAATTCAGCAATACTAACATCCACACCCATAAGGATTGATTTCTGACTTTCAAATCGGGTCTTACAGATTGAACCTCATAATTACGTTGTCCCCACATATCTTCTTGACCAAAACAATTGCTTCTTCACACCATGTCCCTAGCTCAGAAGGTCCTTTTCAAGTGCTTTCGACAATTACCCTAGCTGAGACTGAGATTCATTATTCCAACCACTATTGCTGGCATCACTACTTCATCAAGCTTGAACTCACCAAGATCGAGTGAACTTTCCATCTCTTCAAAGATTTTGTTCCTTTTGCTCAGATCGGAATCCGAAGATTCAGGAATAAACACAATGGGTTCGGGCTCATTGGCGGGTATGATGTGTTGGCTAGTGTAATGGTTGGTTGTTGGCAAACTGTGGATGGGTTTTATGTTACGGAGTTACAATCTATTGCGGTCAGGGAGAGGTTTATTGACAGCTTTGGAATTTTTAAGTGGGGTGATGACCTTTTTGTCAATTAGGTCTTGAATTTCGTGGTGAAGGTGAAAGCAATGGTCAGTATGATGACCGTACTGGTGATAGAATGTGCAATATTGGGTAGGGCCATGTCTAGATGGAAGAGGTTTGGAAAGAGGTCAAGGATTGAGTGGTTTGAGATACCTTTTCTCCATCAGTACCTTCAATGCACAAGTTAGGCTCATATGGAGTTGGGCGAAGGTTCACTTTTTAGAGGAGGAAGCATTAGGTTTAGAAACATTGGCAAATGGGTCGGTGGGTGTTGGTCAAGTATTCATGGGCTTGGGACTGGAATCAGGATGAGTGTTTCTGGTAAAGCATCCCTTTCCATTGTTTGTCCCTTGATTCAAAATGCTCTCATCCTGAGTGACAAAAGTGTTATTGTAGACACCCCATTTTTGATAGCCCTTATGACTTGGATGTCCTTACAGGTACACCCGATGATGAGTCTGGTTGCTCGCTAACTACATGAAGTCCTCAGTGAAATGCCATAACTTTGAGCCTTTCTCATCCTCCATCATTTTTGTCTCATTTTTGGACCATGCCTTGGTCTTTCCAGCCTGCAACCTCTGGTGGCCTGCTGGCCATCCCTAGAGGCTGCCGACTATCACTTTTGGTTTTTCGGCCACCGAAGTGGCTTGCTGGCCACCAGTGTTTTTTGTAGATATTGTATGCCAACTGTGCCGGTTGTTTACACAAATGCATGCATCTGTCCACACGTGGAGGGCTGGATATCCTTGTAAAAATTTCGTGTTTTCTATATATAGGAACCCTCTCTCTCTTGTTTGAAGGTTAGAAAATTTTAGACTAAAAAATTTTCCTCTCTCTCTACAATTCTCTCTCTCTCTACAAAGTCTCTACACTTTAGCCTACATTCACTACAACTTTGCCAATACACCCTTAACCAAATCCTCTCATCTTTGAGCTGAGGTGTTCTTGAACTTGGTTTGAGCTCTAGAGGGTATACTTGCTTGGTTTTGTTGCTTGGAGTTAGTCTTCTCTTCAATAGGTATAATACTTGCTTTATTAGCTTGCTTTGCATACTTGTGTTTTCTATCTTTTTCCAACTATTTTTGGGCTATAAAAAACTATATTTTTGTGGGTTGAAATTGGTGTTTTAGGCCATTTAAGGTTTGGGGGTGATTCACCCTTCTTTATTCCTTTGTGGTAAGGCCTTTTTACCTTTGTTTCCCACTTTCAAACCATCTTTTTTTGGGCCTTTAAACACTGGATTTTAGAGTATTTTCAATGGTGAAAATCATGTTTTGAAGTCCAAATTTGGAGGGGTTAGCCTCCCCTCCTTGTGTCTTGTTTGCTAGCCTAGTTAGCTCTATGTGTTAGCTTATTTTTCTAGCCATTTGTAGCTTAATTCCAGCATGTTTTAGCCTCTGATTTGGACCTTTTTTAACTCTATTTTGGGTTGGTTAAGTCATTTGAGTCTTATTTTGCATGCTTGTAGTGTAATAGTCCTCACAAGCTTGGTGTTTTAGGCCTTTAGACATCACTTGTTTGAGTTGATTGCATTGTTTTAGTGCTTTTCTCACTTAATTTCAGCACTAATAACCTCTGCAACCTCCATCCTTCCTTGGCTTTTAATTTTGCTTTGAAAGTGGTTTTCAAGTCACTTGTTTGCCTAAGTGTGAAATTGAGGTTTCATACTTAATGGTTTAATCCCTTAGGGGGTTCATTACCAACGGTATGATGCTTCTTTCATACCCAAAGAAACTTGTGTTTTGAGCCCTCTTTCAATTTGAGGACTTTAATTCATCTTTTGGACTTAATTGGATTAAAGAATGGTTGGTAAGTTAAAATGAGTAACTAAAAACTTGGGACTAAAAGTGAGCAAGATAATGTTTGGTTATGTTCAATCGGACGCTAATTGAACACATGGAACTTAGACCATTTCATACTTGCTAGTAATGAAATGATCCAAGTCTCCAAGGTCCACTCCTTCCCTTGATCATTCATGAAAGCGAGGAGGTTTGTGTCTTGTTTTGCATTTATTGAGCTTGCACATCTTGAGTCACAAGCCATCATGCAATGAAATTGCTTGAATTGGTGGTTTATAACTTAAGATTCACCATTCCTTGAATTTGCTCATGAAAATGAGGGGTGAGTTATGCAGACAACCCTTGAAAATACCCTGTATATGCTCTGTTTGTTCTCTGTTGTAACAAGATAAACATGTGCATCAGTGGCTGGCATGCCACTTTCCATGGCTAGCAGGCCACTTTTGTGGCCGACAGATGGCCGTCAAGCTTTACCAGAGGCCGACTAGCCATTGATATATGTCACAGAAGAATGTTGGTAAGGTGGAACAAAATTGTTCTGGAAGTGTTCAACTGTGCAAATAGAGGCTTTCGAGAGCCAAACGGTGGTCTTTCCGGGTGGAAATCGAGCATGCGCATGCACATCTCTCATTTCCCGAGAAAGAGTAGTTAATTGCTGAGTTTAATTACTTAGTTTACTTTCACTTGTGTTGAAATTATTTAATTAATTAGTTTATTAGCTAGTTAATTCAAGTGTTGTAATAATTAGTTAATTAGTTTAGTTATCTATTCGGTTTGTAATAATTAGCTTAGCTTAGTTAGCTAGTTAGTTTATTCATTCGGACTCTCCTTCGTGAGAGCATAATGTAATAATGTGCATGTCTTCCAACCCCACGTCTTTCTCTTTTTTATTTATCAGCTTTTGATGGTTAGATTAGGGGCATCATGTTTCAAATTAGCATATCGTATGCTTGCATCCATTCATCTTTTATTGCATGCATCGATGCTCGGTACATCATTTTAACTGCATTGTCATTTCAATACATTATTTTGAATATGTGTTTAACCGCATGTTATCAAATTGCCTCATATCCTATTAGTTGTTTTCTTTGTATGTGTTGCATTAGTCATCTTGTATAGTTAGGAATCATGCATTTTTCTAACTCTTTTGTTTTATTTTTGGCTTGGAATACTAGGTGAGTTTTTAGTGCTTTAGCATACTTACATGAGTGTAAGTGATTGCATAACTAGCATGCTAGCCATGAGGCTAAGTGCTTACTTGTTGAACTGCTTGAGTGTCTGTGGATGAATTGCTTGAATTTCTTGAATTAGAATGATTTAATGAATGTATGTTTAAGCCCACCTTGTTGAGTGGCAAATTCAAAAACTTTAAGCCCACTTTGTTAAGCGGCAAAATCGAACTCTTTTTGAAAAAAATAAACATGAAATTGAATTGTTGCAATTTTGGTAAACTAGTCTATATGTTGTGTGCGCGCATCACATAGTAAATGCTAGCCTAATAAACAATGTTGATAAAAATCATATCATGATTAGTAGAGGCCGATCTTTGATCGGGCAAGCGGGGGTGCTCAATTCATGGCCTTCCCCTCTAGTACCCAAGTTCCTGAGCAGAGGCAGTTTTGGTGATAACGGACACGTGGCCCTTGGCACGAGTCATGGGTTTCCTAAATTTTTTCAAAACAAAAATATTTAGGTGGCGACTCTGTATCTGGCAAAGCAGTCCAATTTTGGCATTTTTGATTCAAAATCAATTTTCCAAATGATTTGCCAGATTTGGACTCTTTGGTGTTTATCAATTTCACATTGCACTTGTGAGATTCGATTTAGAATCACGAGAGTCCGAACTATAGGGATTTTTTTGAGCTTCCGAAAGGGGGCGCAAAAAATTCGAGCTACAGTTATCCACAGTCTTTGTAACAATTTCAAGCACTTACTGCTTGTTTAACCCTTTGACCTTCAAAGTCTTAGTAGCCCACCAAAGTTGTGCATAGGGATCAATACTTGTCCCGGCTTTGTTCTTGCCACTTGTTTCAGCTTGGCCAAGGGATTGGGTCGCTATACCAAAGCGAGACCCATTTGTTGTTGATCTGTCATCACCCAGACATGAGATAGCTTTGGGTTGGCCCTTTTGAATTGCGGCTCACCCCAAGATTGGGGAGCTTTTTGACAAGATCGAAACCCCAAATGTTAAATTCGCCACCGGTTCTTGAAGGTCTTCAATCATTCCCAACATCTCAACAGTAGTGGATTTAGCCATTTGGCGCTTTTGGCATACCCGAACTGGATTGGGTGCATCCATTATGCACAAGTTAGTGCTTTTTGGAATGAACACCTCAAGCTTGGGTAAATGGGCCGGGGTGATATATATGCTGGGGTTGAAGGGAGGTGGTAGTGTATGGATGAGGTTAAGGTGAGGAGAAAGTACTTGGTCATGGATGATAAGTGGGTTGGTAGCAACATTGGATTCTTGAGGTGGGGCTATCGTCAGGTTGTCAATGAGATTCTGAACCTCATGACGAAGGCAGTGGCAACGATCGGTACCATGACCGCGCTGCTGATGGTACGCATAGTATTTGGTGGGGTTATATCTACCAAGTAGTGGGTCAGGATGTGGTTGGGGGTCAAAGGGTTTGAGATACCCTCTTTTCATCAGGACTTTTAGTGCGCTGGTTAGGCTCATATGGAGGGAGTGAAAGTTGTAAGACGGTTTATTTCTAAATTAACCTTGACATGTGAACCACTGTAGACACCCCATTTTTGACCGACCTTAAGACTTAGACGTCATCGATTAAGCACTCGGTGATTGTGCATGTTGTGCTCGTTTTGAGGTTTCGGAGTTTCGGCTGAGGTCCTTACCCCCGGACCTCGGGACCCTTTTATGCTTTGCCTAGGTTTGCGGACCAGGTCTTGCTTTCTCTTCCCAGAGGGAGGGAGAGGTCTAGCAGACCATCTCTCAGTGGTCATAGGCTACTTTTCGTAGTTGCAAGCCACTGTTCCCGTTTGGAGACTAGTTTTCGATTTTCGGAGCCATCGGCCGCGCGCCTCTGTTCGGGACCGCTTAACATTCTCCGTTTGGCACGGTTTTTGGCACACACCCTGTTTCCTCTGTCTAGAGGGACACTGCGGCTCGGGAGACCACCTTTGTGGTCGCACGCCACTTTTGGTGCTTAACAGCTTGTTTTGGGGGCACCCGGCCGCGCGTTTTGCCCCCCGAACCCTCGTTTTGCATTAGTGTTGGTTCATTTTTGGCATGAACCTTGTTTTCATTGTTTGGAAAGTGGTACAAGGGCGGGAGACACCTTTTCTCTTGGAGACCACTTCTCTCTCCGCCAGTCAGTTTTCTTGTCGGGAAACTGGTCTCCTTGATTTTTGAGCCACATTTACTGGTCTCACACCATACCACTAGCTTGCATTCAGTCGGGAGACCATCAAATGAGTTGGCCGACCACTTTTCCTTGAGGGAGACCACTCACCCTGGTCGGCCGACCAGGGAAAGTGGTCGACCGACCACCTTAACTGGTCGGCCTACTCCCTCCAGTTTTGTCTCTGTGAGTTGTTGCCAGTTGTGCCAGCTGGAAGGCACAGACTGCATCCTCCATATACGTGTATGGAGGATCTTTGGCCTTGGTTTTTAGCTTCTTTGAGAAGCTTTGGCCTCCTTTGTCTATAAAGGAAGGCCTCTCCCTCCTTGGTGAGGCTTAGGAAGTGTATTGTTCTTGACCCTTTTGCACCACACCTCATGGCCTAACACTTCCACCATCAAACCAAGGTTCTTGGAGGTCATTTTTAGAGGCTAAGGAGCTGGGTTTTTGGTCTAGAAGTTGCTGTCTTTGTTGAGCTTCAAGGGTAACTCATTTTTTCCATTTTAAGCATTATTTTGATCCTTATTTTAGCCTCATTTTCATGCTTATTTGAGGTTTGTTGTCAACTGAAAAAAGCTTTATTTTTAAGCATTATTCATGTTTATTTAAGGCCATTTTCCTATTGGAGGTCATCTACCCATTTCCATGCTTCATTTAGTCTTGTTTTGAGCCATGGCTTAAGGCCTTTGTGTTGACCTTTGCTTGGACTTTTAGCCACTGAAATCCAGTGGATTTTCAGTGGTTGGCATGCTGTTTTGAGGGCCAAAATCAGAGAGGGGTGACCCTCCTTCTTTTGGCCTTGTTTGTTTGCATATTTGGCCTTTCCAAGGAGCCTATATTTTCATACTTCCTAGCCTTGGTTCAGGCCATTTTTAGTGACTCTTAGGACCTGCCTAGACTCTTTCTAGGGTGGTTTGGTCACCTCATGTTTGCCTCTTGCATGTGTAGAATAATCCTCTTCATAGCTTATCAAAGGAGCATGTCATTCTTGCATGTAGTGGTCATGTTTCAGTGGGCTTTTGGTCATTCTTTGGCATATCATATATCTGTCTTTGGCTGGTTTAGTGGCCTCTTGAATGCTTCGCATGCTTGCAGTGTAAACCATGCTCACTAGCTTACATTGCATGTTGTTTTGGCCATTGATTCTAGCATATTTTGGCCTTGCTCCAAACTGATTTTGTTCATATTTTGGGCTGCCATAGCTCTATTTTGAGGTCCCTTGGTCGAATGATGCTTGCCATGTATGGTTGTAATGTAATAGCCTTGCCTAGCCTTGAGTTTTGGAGCCCCTTGCATGATTAACTTGAGGTGTTTCCATGTCTTGGAATCATTGAGCATGTTATTTCAGAGCCTATACTTTTGCCATATTCCCATGTTTTCCACTCTTTAAATGTGTTTGAGAGTTGTGTTTGTATACCTCATTTATGGGCCATTGCATGAGCTTCATTTTTGTGCATTTCAATCCATCATCTTAGTCCATTTTGCCACTGTTTGGGCCTGCATAGGGACTATTTGGGGTTGGTTTGTTCATTTGGCCATTGCTTTGCATACCTCTAGTGTAATGCACTTCACTAGTTTCGATATTTGAGCCATTCAACATGCATAACATGAGTTGTTTGCATGATTCGGGACCATTTTGTATGTCATTTCAGAGCTGGAAAATATGCTGTTGTATGCCATATTTCATCATTTCCATGCTTTCATACAGTTGTATCTTGTGCCCTAGGCTTTGGGCCCTTGCATCTTGCATGTTTGCATGTGTTTTGTTGTCTCATTTTCATCATGTATGGCCACTGACTTGGGTGTGGCTGAGGCCCATTCATTTTCGTTTAAGTCCATTTTGCTTCGAGTATGCCATTGTAGTTCATAGCATTGAGTATGCCGCGTTGTCGCATGTTTGATCATTGCATTGCGCATGCCTTATTCACTTCATTGTGTATGACATATAGTGTCATGTGCATTGAGTATGCCATTGTCAGTTTGTAGTGTTGCGTATGCTAGTTTGCATGTTTGCACGTCATCCTTTGCATGTTTGCATGACTTGGTTGCATCGCCATAGGATTGCATGCTTGAGGTCGCATTGTGCATGCCATTCTACTTGTTGCATTGTGTTTGGAATAGGAGTTAGTCCAAACACGGGAAACGAGGGACGTTTCATACTCCAAGCGATGAAACGTGCCTTGATTCTCGGTCGCCGACACTCTTGACTAACACATGATGGAGTTTAGGCATTTATGTGTTAATATGTGCATTCATTTCACATTGAGTCGTGCAATCCGACTCCTCGGCCATCATGCACCGAGATGTGTGATTGGTGGCCCGAGGATCAAGGGCTACACTCCCTAGAGCTTATGCAATGATGGGGAGAGTGGTCGTGCACACATGTGTTGTAAATGCCTTGCTTTCTCTCTCTCTTGTCTTTGTTGCAGAAAATGCAGAAACCAGGAGAAGAAACTAGTCGGTCGACTAGGTTTTCTGGCAGGCCGATTACCTTTTCTGGTTTTCACCACCAAGGGTGGTCGGTAGGTGGTCTCCAATGCCTATAGCTGGTCGGCAGCCTCCCCCTAGATTCCCAGGGTAGAGTTTCATCTCCTTCGAGCTTTGTGCAAATTTCTGAAATCAATTGCAAACAAAGGCGAGCCGGGGCATCGCGATGGATTTTTCGACAAGGCGACTCGAGCATGCATGCATCCTTTATCATTCAAAGTAGAGTCGAGGCAGCCCATTTTACATAGCTTGCATGCTAGTTTAGTTAATTTGTTAATTAGCTAGTGTTGTGTAATAATTAGTTAATTTGATTCTGTATTATTTATTCGGACCGTCCGAGAGAGGGAAATGTTGTAACAAGTGTGCGTGTGTGTGATGTATGTCTTCCAACCCCATGTCTTTCTCCCTTTCATTTACCAGCTTATGATGGTTAGTTTTAGGGCACGTTTCAATTAGCATCCTTATGCTCGTAGGTTTGCATCCATTCATCTGTTTTGCATGCACCGGGCTCGGCGCATCATACTGACTGCATCGTATTTCAATTCCAAGTTGAATACATGTTACCTGCAGCATATCATATGCCATCTTAGAATAGCTGAGCCTATCTTAGTTGCATTCTTGCATATGTTGCGTTAGGCATCTCAACATAGTTAGGATTCATACATGTTTTCTACTTAGCTTCTTTCTTTGGCTCGGAGTACTCGGTAAGTGTTTATGCTTTAGCATCCTTGCATGCGTGTGAGTGACTGCCATGATAGCATGCTTACGATAAGGCTATGTGCTTATGTGATATAACTGCCTGAATGCCTGTGGGTAAAGGTTGGGTTGCTTGAATTGGAATAATTCGTCGAAACCCGTGTCTTAGCCTACTTGCGAGTAGCAAACTTCAATCCATTTTCAAAACAAACGGGTATGCGATGCTTTGTTCCAACTTAGGCAATCTAGTCTATACTTGTATGCTGTGCGCATCACATAGTAATTCTAGGTTAATAACCGGATTAAGAACACATGTGTTTTCAAAAATAAGATATCATGCTTAGTAGTGGCCGATCTTTGATCGGGCGAGCGGGGGTGCTCATGAAATGACCTTCCCCAATCGTACCCAAGTTCCAGAGCCGAGGCAACTTTGGTGATGACGGACATGTGGCCTTAGGCACGAGTTAGGGTTTCCTAAATTCTCCCAAAATAAAATATTTAGGTGGCGACTCTGTATCTGGCAAAGCAGTCCATGTTTGGCACTTCTTTTTAAAATCAATTTTTCAAAACGATTTGTCGGATTTGGACTCTTTGGTGATTTATCGATCTTGCATTGCACTTTGCGAGATTAGATTCAAAACCGTGACATCGAGTCCGAACTGTAGCGAGCCCAATGAACAAAACGGGATTTTCCCAGGACGTTTGGGGACGTCTACAACCACAATTTGGTCTCTTGAAGAAAGGAAAGAAATTTCAATGGGATGATCAATGTTAATTCAATTTTGAGCAGATCAAGCAATACCTTCAGAATCCACCTGTGCTGTCGCCGCCAGAGCTAGGGAAGCCTTTGATTCTGTATCTGTCAGTAACAGACACCGCAATGGAATGCATGCTTGCTCAGGAATATGAGGGTAAGGTGGAGAAAGCCATCTACTACTTGAGCAAGAAAATGTGGGATTATGAGACCCGTTACACCCCGTTGGAGAAAGCTTGCTTAGCCTTGGTATGGGCTACCAGGAAGTTGAGGCACTACTTGTTAGCTCACTCCGTAATTCTGGTTTTGAGATTAGATCCCATCAAATATCTTTTTGAGAAACTAGCACTTGTGGGTAAGTTAGCCTGTTGGTTGCTTCTTCTCTCCGAATTTGATCTGAAGTATATCACTCGTAAATCGGTCAAGGGGAGGGCGGTAGCGAAGTTCCTGGAAAATCACCCAGTGGAAGGGGATGAAGCGGTAGAATACCTATTCCCAGATGAAGCCATTCTGCAAGTTGAGGAAGAGATTTGGGCAATGTACTTTGACGGAGCGTCTAATCAGTACGGTTATGGGATAGGTGTGTTGTTGATAGCACCCGACAATTCCCATATACCTTTAGCCTTCAAACTTTGGTTCAAGGTATCTAATAACGAAGCAGAATATGAAGCGTGTATCACTGGTTTGGAAGTCACCCTGGAATTAGGGGCAAAAAGGTTGGATGTTATCGGGAACTCGAACCTAGTTGTTTCTCAAGCAAATGGAGACTGAAAAGTCAAAGAAGAAAAGATAAAGGTTTACCACCAGACCCTAGACGTTCTGATTCTTTGGTTTGAAAAGTTAACTTTCACGCATCTACTAAGAGAGAACAACAGGTTCACTGACGCCTTATCAACACTATCTTCCATGATAGACATCCCGTTTGGGGTCCGGATGCGTCCAATCATCGTTAAGCAGAGATACACACCAGCCTATGAGACTAACGCCGCAATGGACAAAGCGAAAGATCAAAACCCTTGGTATTACGATATTTGGAACTTCTTGGAAAATGAGGTTTATCCACCAGAGGCAAATGCCAAAGACAAAAGGGCAATACGTCGAATGGCCGCCCAATTTATCATCTGCAGAGGTAAACTGTACAAGAGAGGTCATCTAGGAATGCACAAGTTGTGTGTCGAAGCAGAGGAATTGAAGAGCCTGATGGAGGCTATCCATGGAGGAGAGTGCGGAGCGCACATCAACAGAGTAATGTTAGCCCAAAAGTTTCTCAAGCAAGGTTACTACTGGTCTACCATGGAAGAGGATTACATCGATTTTGTTTGGCGATGCCACAAATGCCGAATTCATGCTAATCGCATGAACGTCCCACCTTTAAAACTGTACAACAAGACTTTACCATGGCCTTTCTCAGTCTGGGGAATTGACGTCATTGGGGCAGTCACACCGAAAGGGTCAAATGGGCATGAATACATTATGGTGGCAATTAACTACTTCACGAAGTGGGTGGAAGCTCAATCTTATGCAGTGTTGAAAGCGGCGCATGTGGCTAAGTTCATCCGAAACAACATCATTTGCCGATATGGAGTCCGAAACGAGATCATTTCAGATAATGGCTCCCATTTGAAGAAAGAAGTGATAGACTTGTTAGAGAAATGCAACGTGGCTTTCCATAAGTCATCTATATACTGGCCACAAACCAATGGAGCTATTGAGGCTGCCAACAAGAATATCAAGCATATTTTGCAAAAAATTATTAACACCTATAGGGACTCGCCAGACAAATTGCCATTCGCACTCTAGGGCTACAGAACTTCAATCCAGATGTCTACAGGGGCAACTCCTTACTCTCTTGTCTATGGGATGGAAGCTGTTATGCCAATCGAAATAGAAGTCCTGTCACTGCGAGTTATGGCTGAGTATCAAATAGCAGAGGTAGACTAGCAACATAGCAGGTTTGAAAGCTGATGCTGTTTGATGAGAGAAGGCTGAAAGCATTATACTATGTTCAAGGTTATCAACGTAGGATTGCTAGGGCCTTTAACAAGAAGGTTAAGTCCCGAAATCTCAAAGAAGGGGATTTGGTGCTGAAAGAGAACCGAGCTCCCATCCATGACCCTAAGGGCAAGTTCAGACGCCATTGGACTGGTCTTTACATCATTAAAGCTATCTGGTCAGGCAGAGCTATTATTCTTATGGACTTGGATGGCCTAGAATTTTCTCAACCGATCAACATGGACAAGTTGAAGAAATACTATACCTGAAAGGCTCGCTAGACCGAAAACCTAGAAGGGTGACCTAGGCAAAAGTTAGAGCATAAAAAAATTAGAAATAAAGAAAAATTGAGCTCGTAAGGTTGAAAACCCTAAAGGACGGCCTTGGCAAAAATTAGAGCTCAAAAGGAAAGAGTTAATACTCGAGTGAACCCTAACTGAACTATGTAAGGCCTGATTCCCATCTTTGGGATACGTAGGCAACTTCATCCTGAAGTCCGGCCGTAAACACCTCCAATTCAACTGTTCCTCCCCCACCAAGAGTGCCAATACTCGGGGAGACAGCAAATGTCCAGGAAGATGCGGACATCCCAACGGGGCCGGCTCCGCCCCCGATCTTACCTCAACTATCCAAGGTGCCCACACCTATCAATCTACCGGATTCTCCCTTCGAGTTCGAAGTGTACCCCACGGCATTAAAGTGAGCAAGCTTGAGAAGCTGTTCAAGAAATCTCAAGGTGTAAAGTCCATTCCGGACATTGAGGACGGGTATGCTGATGCGGCCGTGACTTTGCCAGACCGGTTTAAGATGCCACATATTGACCGCTTTGACGGATCTGGGGATCCCATGGTGCATTTGCGGCTTTTTTCAGACATATTAAGGCCAATGGGCCTCACCAGATTACAGAAGCTTTCTTTGTTCGGCCGGACCTTGTCGGGTGTAGCGGCCATTTGGTATGCAAAATTGGAAGATTCCGTCAAGAGGAACTGGGAGGAGATGGCCGAGGCCTTTGTAGCTCAATACTCCTACAATACACAGATCGAGATCACAACTCGTGATCTTGAGACGACTAGACAGGAGCCGAAGGAAAGCTTTTCTGGCTTCGTATCCCGCTGGAGGGCCAAGGCCTCGATGATGACTATTAGGTTGACTGACAAAGATCAAATACGGATGGTTGTGCGCAATGCAGAGGATGATCGTTCTCTCCCTACCCACCTTTGCAGATTTGCGTGAGATTGGGGTGCAAATCGAGGACGTTATGAAACAGGGCCTCAATGACCAGGAGAAGGAGCATCCCAGGAGGGCGTTTTCCCACAATTCGAATGCGACCACCAGTGGTGATGTGGCAGCAAGATCTTCCGAAGTGGGCATCGTCACCACCACCACATCAGAAACAACTACCCCATTCACCGGTGCGTCTGGAAGTAGATCACAAACAACCAAATATCCACCTCGAGTCAAGAGGGTTTTCACCCCACTTTATATGCCTTTGTCAAAGGCTCTAGAGGTCTTACTCCGGAAAGGACATCTGAAACTGTTGGAACGGCGGCCTCTACCCGATCCTATCCCTCCAAAGCATGACTCAACTAAGTACTGTGCCTACCATCAACAAACCGGTCATGACACTGACAGTTGCTTTCGTCTTCGCCACGATGTACAAGATCTGTTTGACAACAAGGTCATCGCCGCACCTGCTCAGCAAAGTCTATCGCCGCTGGATCAGTGAACTTGGGGGATAGTACGAATATGTGATTAGGGGATGAACCACCTGCGGGCGGTACTCAGTTTACTCCGGATGTGGCGTATGGCACGCACTGTTTTGAGCATTTGTGAATGCTGGTTTTTGTACTTTCTGACTTGGGTATTGAGTCAGTTCTGTTATTTTGCTTTGAGTCAGTCTTTCTTGTGCTAAGTCAGTTGGGTCTGTCTTGTTGTACCGAGTTAGTCCTATTTTGTTGAAGTCGGGTGATTTCGAGGGTGTTACCTCAGACATCACTTGCTTGCTTTGTGTTTGTCTTTTCATTTTCTTTTGAGTCTGTTTTTGCCTTGGAGCCAGTAATGCCAACAGATTTGAATGAAAAACAGTGATTTTCACACTCTTGTGTTTGCTTCTGCCTTGTGCTAGTTGTGCCAGAAGTTCTAAATGAGATGGCAGTATTTGACTAAAATCTGTGTCTTTTCTGTGCTTTGAAATCATTACATTGACCTGCGTTTTTCAAAACTTTTTGAACATTGTGATGAAAACAAAGAGGAAGGAATTCCTCGGGATTTGCAAAAAATTTGATCAATTGAGAGAAAGAGAGGCATGTTAAGCCCTTAATGAATGAAATCATGTTTGTTAATGTGAGTACTAAGAAGGATCCTGGCTTGATCCAGATTGGTTCTGCATTGTCTTCGACACGAGCGATTAGTCGCTTTCTTAAAAGATTTCAAAAAAATATTTTGCGTGGTTCTACGAAGACCTGTGTGGAATCACTCTTGAGATTGTGCAGCTTAGGATCGCTCTCAGGCTCAAGACTTAACCCCTTTGCTTCCAAACCTTGAACCTTAATTCAGAATGTTCAACAGTCAACCACAATGTAAGGCCCGTGTGGTCGGATCAGAAGCAGCCCATGAACTAGAGGTGAGAATATCAGATATGATCAAAGGAAGCTTGTGAAGCTAGATCAAAAGCAGCCCTTGAACTAGGGGCAAAAATGTCAGATGCGCTCGAAGAGTCAAAGATGAGTCTTTTTTGCAAACCAGGGAAGACTGGCAAGAATGCCAAATCCCAGAAGGGGGAAAGAAGAAAGTATTGCTGAAGGACAACCAAGTTCCCATCCACAACACTAGGGAAAAATTCACCCTCCATTGGATGGACTTCTACATCATCAGCGAACAGCAGCCATTCTCTTGGATTCAGATGGCTCCGAGATCCCAAACCATTCAACATGGACAAAGCTAAACTTTTACCCTTGAGAGGCTCGCTGGGCCGAAAACCCGGAAGGGCGACTCAGGCAAAAGTTAGAGCAACAAAAAGAACAAAAAGAATAAAAAAAAAAAGAAAAATGTAAAGAATAAAAAATAAAATAAATAAAAAGAAAAGAAGAAAAATGAAGAAAATGAAAAGAAAAGATGAAAAAGAAAAAAGAAGAAAAGAAATGAAAAGAATTGAAAAGAAAAGAAGAACAAAGCTCGCAAGGTTGAAAACCCCGAAAGGGCGGCCTTGGCAAAAGTTAGAGCGCAGAAGGAGAGGTTAATACTTAAGTGTACCTTAAATCCCGAACTACGTAAGGCTTGATTCCCATGTTTGGGATACGTAGGCAACTTTATTTTGAAGTCTAGCTGTAAAACACTTCAAATTCAACTGTCCTGTCTATGAGATTGAACGGGTCTTCTTTGTCATTTTTGTATCCAAGAGAACTGGTTACAGTACGCTGCGGTACTATTCAAACAAGGGGCAACTTTCCGTTGCCATACAGTGTGCTGCGGCGCTATTCAAACAAGGGGCAACTTTCTGTTGCCGTGCAGTGTCCTTCAGACAAGGGGCAATTTTCCATTGTTTTTGGATCTGAGGTTGTGCATCTCAAGAGTCAATTCCATGTTGGTCAAGCAATGGTCATTTGCAAAAATAGTTTTTGAAAATTTTTACTGAGGTTGACTAATTCTCTCGAAAATTATTCTTTTTTTCCAAAATTGGACCATTTTCTTAGTCCTAAAAAGGAAAATTTTCAGTGCTCATAACCTAACTTGCATGATTTTAAATCAGAAAATCGAACAAGTATGTTAATCTAACTCTCATGTTGGTCAAAATTGTTTCAGCAGAATGTAAAAAAAAATGGTCAAAATAATGAACTAGGGGCACAGTTAAGTCAGGTGTTCTGTCTTTTCCCTATTGTCAACATATTTGCCAGAAAGGGCACCGTATCTACCAGAAAAAGGGACAACAGAAACTAACAGCAAAATGCCAAAAGTTCTCTCATTCTCCAAGCAGCAAGGTATTAAGCTAAGTGCGAAGCACGAACTGGAATGGAGTAGGATATTCCATTCCCTCATCTGGACAGATCTAATCACGTCCAAACTCCCCAGTAGAGCATCGTCAACCAATGTTAATTGCAGATCTGCTGCACATCCAGCCGCATCACAACCCCTCTGTGGGGGAAGTTCACTGTTGTGAGCAGAAGAAAGAGAATCTAGCAGAATGCTAGGGGCAAGAGCCCGCAACTTCCTGTTTATCCATCAACCACCCAGGGAAGGGATGAAAAATCAGAGAGATTGAAGAATAGAGAGATGTGCGATGAGAGAAAAAGTGAGGAATGGGTTTTTTCAGAAAAAAACAGAGCTTGAGAGCTGAGTGATGTGAGAATCACAAATGAGAAAAATGGTGGGAAACAATACCCGAAGAAACAGGCTCCCTGTCCATGTCTGAGTGTCGTGTGTGTTGTTTTGATCGTCTCGATTCTTGTCTTGAGTCGTTTTTGAGTGTCTGTGTTTGTGTTTAGGTTGTTTTGCCTTTGTTTTCCTTTGTTGAGTCGTGGTGCGCTGTGTTCAGTCGTAGGCTTAATACCCGGTCGAGAACTCATTTCTCAATTTCAAAATGATTTGTTTTGTGCTCAGAGTGTTGTGCCATCCTCTACATTTGTGCAAAACGGGATTCGTTCTTTCATAAAATCGTAGGGTTCAACCTAGGTCATGTCAGAACAGTAAAGCCAAGACCTATCTGAAGCTATATGGGTTCCAGACTACAAAGCAAAAGAAAGAGCGAAAATCGAAGCATCTGAGTGTGTTTCAACTTTAGAAAGTTCCGAGATTGCATTCCGTGTATACCTCTTAAGGTCTTACCAATGCTCTGAAGTATGAGTGTGCCTTTACCTCAAGCTCAAGATCAAGCCTGTTTCAAAGCCAGAAAGGCAATCAGAAGTGCTCTCCCTGAGTACCAGTCCCTACCAGAAGCATCTTGGCTGTGTTTGCAATGAGTTCCTAGGAGATCAACTGCGACGGTGGAAACTAGAGTTCGAATGGCTGTTGCCTAGAACGCAAAGGTTCGGGATTTCCGAGACTAAAGTTTGGTTTAAATACCCAGGGGTGTATCCCCGGCTTGAAATCTATATAGAAGCCCCATAGGTTGAGATAGCGTATGCGCGCCTCAATTCTGGATACTGAACCAATCTAGTCTGTCACCCCGTTGGAGAATAGGGAAAGTTGTGAATATGGTCAGGCAGAAAAGTGGCATCCAAAGTATTCTACGTGAAGAATCCTTGTCAGCATTTTAGAGCCTTTATACTGTGAGTTGAAGGTAAGTGTTTGAAGAACACAAGGGGAAATCCCCGTCAGAGTAGAGTGGCTCATCGTTACTCACCCCATGAGGTTCTTTCTAAAGTGCCGCCATGCTTGTTTATTACATTCCTTAAACATCATGCATTGTATTGCATTGTACCTACCAAATTTCTTTCTCATACATGCACGATATTGTATGTACGGTTTATTTGAAGTCGGCACAGCCAGGCGATATTGTATGTACGGTTCATTCAAAGAGGTTCTGTTTAAGGTCATTCACCTTTAGTGTATCCATCACACTTTGTTCACTTAGTGCATCTATCACACTTTGCGTTCACCTTTAGTGTATCTATCATACTTGTTCACTTAGTGCATCTATCACACTTTGTGTTCACCTTTAGTGTATCTATCATACTTGTTCAACTAGTGCATCTATCACACTTTGTGTTCACCTTTAGTGTATCTATCACACTTTGTTCACTTAGTGCATCTATCACACTTTGTGTTCACCTTTCGTGTATCCATCACACTTTGTTCACTTAGTGCATCTATGGCACTTTGTGTTCACCTTTCGTGTATCCATCACACTTTGTTCACTTAGTGCATCTATCACACTTTGTGTTCACCTTTAGTGTATCTATCATACTTGTTCACTTAGTGCATCTATCACACTTTGTGTTCACCTTTTGTGTATCTATCACACACTCACATTGTGTATCCATCACACGTTTACTTTGTGTATCTATCATATGCTCGCTTTGTGTATCCATCACACGTTCACTTTAGTGTATCTATCACACGTTTGCTTAGTGTATCTATTACACTTCGTTTGCTTCGTGTATCCATCATACGTTCACTTTAGTGTATCTATCACTACACTCGCTTTGTGTATCTATCGCACATGCTTACTCACTCTGTGTATCTATCACACTTCGTTCACTTTTGTGTATCTATCGCACATGCTCGCTAAGATTGCATAATCTTCTTACATCCTTTCTGCATGTGGTGTAGTTTGGTCTATATTCGCTTGCTTAAATTGTTGCATTTATTGTGTATTTGCTTCATTACAGCTTTCTTTACATGATCATAAGTTATGTTTGGCTTTGTGCATGTCCTTTGCATCTTGCCCCTGCCTGCGAGCACATCTCTTTGATTATCTCGTCTGTTTGTCTAAGTCTTCGGCCTTGTCAAAAATGGGTCGTCTCTGGGCTTTGACATTCACTCCCGTCAATTATGACTTTCGAGTTCTGTCAAAGAGGGGCAACTGTAGACATCCCATTTTTAACCAACCTTAAGACTTAGACGTCATCGATTGAGCGCTCGGTGATTCGGCATGTTGTGCTCGTTCTGAGATTTCGGAGTTTCGGCTGAGGTCCTTACCCCCGGACCTCGGGACCCTTTTATGCTTTGCCTAGGTTCGCGGACCAGGTCTTGCTTTCTCTTCCCAGAGGAAGGGAGAGGTCTTGCAGACCATCTCTCAATGGTCGTAGGCTACTTTTCGTAGTCGCAGGCCACTGTTCCCGTTTGGAGACCAGTTTTCAGTTTTCAAAACAGTCGACCGCGCGCCTCGGTTCGGGACCTCTTAACATTCTCTGTTTGGCACGGTTTTTGGTACACACCTTGTTTCCTCTGTCTAGAGGGACACTGCAGCCCGGGAGACCACCTTTGTGGTCGCACGCCACTTTTGGTGCTTAACAGCCTGTTTTCAGGACATCCGGTCGCGCGTTTTGCCTCCCGAACCCTCGTTTTGCATCGATGTTGGTTCATTTTTGGCATGAACCTTGTTTTCATTGTTTGGAAGGTGGTACAAGGGTGGGAGGCACCTTTTCTCTTGGAGACCACTTCTCTCTCCGCCAGTCGGTTTTCTTGTCGGGAAACTAGTCTCCTTGATTTTTGAGCCACATTTGCTGGTCTCACACCATACCGCTAGCTTGCATTCAGTTGGGAGACCATCAAATGGGTTGGTCGACCACTTTTCCTTGAGGGAGACCACTCACCCTGGTCGGCCGACCAGGGAAAGTGGTCGACCGACCACCTTAACTGGTCGGCCTACTCCCTCCAGTTTTGTCTCTGTGAGTTGTTGCCAGCTGTGCCAGCTGGAAGGCACAGACTGCATCCTCCATACATGTCTTTGGTCTTAGTTTTTATCTTCTTTGAGAAGCTTTGGCCTCCTTTGTCTATAAAGGAAGGCCTCTCCCTCCTTGGTGAGGGTTCAGATTTTGGTTAAGGCACATACACATATCTCTCTCTTTGTCTCTATATTTAGGCTTAGGAAGTGTATTGTTCTTGACCCTTTTGCACCACACCTCATAGCCTAACACTTCCACCATCAACCCAAGGTTCTTGGAGGTCATTTTTAGAGGTTAAGGAGCTGGGTTTTTGGTCCAGAAGTTGCTGTCTTTGTTGAGCTTCAACGGTAACTCATTTTCTCCATTTTTAAGCATTATTTTGATCCTTATTTTAGCCTCATTTTCATGCTTATTTGAGGTTTGTTGTCAACTGAAAAAAGCTTTATTTTTAAGCATTATTCATGTTTATTTAAGGCCATTTTCCTGTTGGAGGTCATCTACCCCCTTCCATGCTTCATTTAGTCTTGTTTTGAGCCATGGCTTAAGGCCTTTGTGTTGACCTTTGCTTGGACTTTTAGCCACTGAAATCCAATGGATTTTCAGTGGTTGGCATGCTGTTTTGAGGGCCAAAATCAGAGAGGGGTGACCCTCTCTCTTTTGGCCTTGTTTGTTTGCATATTTGGCCTTTCTAAGGAGCCTATATTTTCATACTTCCTAGCCTTGGTTCAGGCCATTTTTAGTGACTCTTAGGACCTGCCTAGACTCTTTCTAGGGTGGTTTGGTCACCTCATGTTTGCCTCTTGCATGTGTAGAATAATCCTCTTCATAGCTTATCAAAGGAGCATGTCATTCTTGCATGTATTGGTCATGTTTCAGTGGGCTTTTGGTCATTCTTTGGCATATCATAGCTCTGTCTTTGGCTGGTTTAGTGGCCTCTTGAATGCTTCACATGTTTGCAGTGTAAACTATGCTCACTAGCTTCCATTGCATGTTGTTTTGGCCATTGATTCTAGCATATTTTGGCCTTGTTCCAAACTGATTTTGTTCATATTTTGGGCTGCCTTAGCTCTATTTTGAGGTCCCTTGGTCGAATGATGCTTGCCATGTATGGTTGTAATGTAATAGCCTTGTCTAGCCTTGAGTTTTGGAGCCCCTTGCATGCTTAACTTGAGGTGTTTCCATGTCTTGGCATCATTGAGCATATTATTTCAGAGCCTATACTTCTGCCATGTTCCCATGTTTTCCACTCTTTAAATGCGTTTGAGAGTTGTGTTTGTATACCTCATTTATGGGCCATTGCATGAGCTTCATTTTTGTGCATTTCAATCCATCATCTTAGTCCATTTTGCCACTGTTTGGGCCTGCATAGGGACTATTTGGGGTTGGTTTGTTCATTTGGCCATTGCTTTGCATACCTCTAGTGTAATGCACTTCACTAGTTTCGATATTTGAGCCATTCAACATGCATAACATGAGTTATTTGCATGATTCGGCACCATTTTGTATGTCATTTCAGAGCTAGAAAATGTGCTGTTGTATGCCATATTTCATCCTTTCCATGCTTTCATACAGTTGTATCTTGTGCCCTAGGCTTTGGGCCCTTGCATCTTGCATGTTTGCATGTGTTTTGTTGCCTCATTTTCATCATGTATGGCCACTGATTTGGGTGTGGCTGAGGCCCATTCATTTTGGTTTAAGTCCATTTTGCATCGAGTATGCCATTGTAGTTCATAGCACTGAGTATGCCGCGTTGTCGCATGTTTGATCATTGCATTACGCATGCCTTGTTCACTTCATTGTGTATGATAGTCTTCACATGTGCATTGTGTATGACATATAGTATCATGTGCATTGAGTATGCCATTGTTAGTTCGTAGTGTTGCGTATGCTAGTTTGCATGTTTGCACGTCGTCCTTTGCATGTTTGCATGACTTGGTTGCATCGCCTTAGGATTGCATACTTGAGGTCGCATTGTGCATGCCATTCTACTTGTTGCATTGTGTTTGGAATAGGAGTTAGTCCAAACACGGGAAACGAGGGACGTTTCATACTCCAAGTGATGAAACGTGCCTCGATTCTCGGTCGCCGACACTCTTGACTAACACATGATGGAGTTTAGGCATTTATGTGTTAATATGTGCATTCATTTCACATTGAGTCGTGCAATCCGAATCCTCGGCCATCATGCATCGAGATGCGTGATTGGTGGCCCGAGGATCAAGGGCTACACTCCCTAGAGCTTATGCAATGATGGGGAGAGTGGTCGTGCACACATGTGTTACAAATGCCTTGCTTTCTCTCTCTCTTGCCATTTTTGCAGAAAATACAGAAACCAGGAGAAGAAACTGGTCGGCCGACCAGGTTTTCTGGCAGGCCGACCACCTTTTCTGGTTTTCACCACCAAGGGTGGTCAGTAGGTGGTCTCCAATGCCTATAGCTGGTCGGCAGCATCCCCCTAGATTCCCAGGGTAGAGTTTCATCTCCTTCGAGCTTTGTGCAAGTTCCTGAAATCAATTGCAAACAAAGGCGAGCCGGGGCATCGCGATGGATTTTTTGAAAAGACGACTCGAGCATGCATGCATCCTTTATCATTCAAAGCAGAGCTGAGGCAGCCCATTTTACATAGTTTGCATGCTAGTTTAGTTAATTTGTTAATTAGCTAGTGTTGTGTAATAATTAGTTAATTCGATTCTGTATTATTTATTCGGACCCTCCGAGGAGAGGGCATAACTGTTGTAATAAGTGTGCGTGTGTGTGATGCATGTCTTCCAACCCCACGTCTTTCTCCCTTTTATTTACCAACTTCAGATGGTTATTTTAAAGGGCACGTTTCAAATTAGCATCCTTCATGCTGTCATGTTTGCATCGCAGTTCATCCTGTTTGTGATGCACCCGGGCTCCGGGCAGTCATACTAAACACATCGTATTCAATTCCAAGTCGAATACATGTACCTGCAGCATCTCATAATGCCATCCTTCAGAATAGCCGAGCCTATCACACGTTGCACTTCTTGGCATGTTTGCATTACGGCATTCAGCATACGTTAGCGATTAATGCACTGTTTTCAATTAACAGCCTTCTTCTTTGGCGTCGGAGTACTCGTAATATGTTTAATGCTTTAGCATCCTTGCATGCGTGTGACGTGACTGCCATGATAAATCTTGCCAGAAACATTCTTACCCTGAGCGCTATTGTGCTTATCGCTGATATACACTGCCTTGAATGCTTGTGGGACAGGTTGGGTTGCTTGAATTGGCATATCGTCGAAACCCTAGTCTAGCCACTTGCGTAGTAGCAAACTCAATCCAATTTTCAAACAAACGGGTAGCGTAGTTTGTTCAACTAGGCAATTATCATACTTTGTTACTGCTGTGTGCTCACGTAGTATTCCTAGTTAATAACCGGTATTGAACACATGTTTCTTCAACAAACAAGATACATGCTTAAGCTAGTGGCCGTCTTTGATCGGCGGCGGGGTGCTGCATGAAATGACCTTCACATAATGTCCCAAGTTCCCCGAGCCAAAGGCAACTTTGGGTGATGACAGAACACTGCCTTAGGCCGATCAGGGGTTTCCTAGATTTCCCCAAAAATAAAATATTTAGGTGGCGACCTGCTATCTGGCAAGCAGTCATGTGCACTTCTTCTAAAATAAAGTTTTCAAGACCGATTTTGCCGATTCTGGAACTCTTGGCTGATTTATGATCTGCATTGCATTGTGGAAGAAATATCAGAACGTGAACATCGAGTCCGAAACTATACGCGACCCAATGAACAAAACCGGGCAATATCCACAAGGGACGTTCGGGGGACGTCTACAACCACATTTGGTCTCCTGAAAGAAAGCGAAAGAAACTTTTAATAGGATGATTCAAATGTTAATATCGGATTTCCGAGCAGATCAAGCACATACCTTCAACACCTGTGTTTGCTCGCTGCCAGAGCTGGGGAAGCCTTTGATTTCTCATATCTCTCAGTAACAGCAACCACCCACACAGATGAATGCAACTTGCTTCAGCCGAATATAGGAAAAGGTAAGAAAGCCATCAACCTACTTGACAACGAAAAATGTGGATTATCTGAGACCCGTACACCGTTGACGAAAGGCTTGGCTTACCTAC
>NW_021028255.1:45082-90607 GCF_004153795.1 Camellia sinensis | reverse complement strand
AATCTTTTGGCATCTTATGTTATCCGTGTTGCTTTATCATCAAGGATCACCTCAACTCTTTGAAGTTTTGGTTTGTTAGATGCATTTCTACTAAATTAGTTTATAAAATAAAATTATTTATATATGAGTTTAGATGTAATTGATAATATATTAATGTTTTCTTTGTTTATTTTCTTTGCAGATTGGTTTTTAATGACATTCGGAAGTTCACTTGCAAATGAAGATCAACTGTTGAATTTTGTTTCCTGAACTGATACTTAGTTGTAGTTGCAAATCAAGATTGAGTGTTGAATTTTTTTTGTGGGTTCCACGTTAGTTCATTTTAGGATTTGCTTTGATGGTTTTTTTGTTACACTTAATGGTTTATATTATTAAAGTTGTTTGATGGATATATTTTGATTTATAATATAAATTGTTTACTGAATTTTTTTGTGGAGTGATGTATAATAGCTAATGGATTTCTTAGTACAATTAAAAGGCTATTGGACTATGAGCAGGGATATTTGTGAAATAATAATTGAAATTAAAATATAAAATAAGGAACAAGTTTAGTGACGAATTTGTTTCGTCATTTGTATTTGTTATTATGACAAAGTGATTATTCGTCATTAATAAACATTTTTTGTGACAAAATTTATTGTAGCGCATATATGAAAGTTTTCATTGATTTTGTTGTTTGGTGACGAAATGTATTTCATCATGTATATAAATATATTTGCGAGGAAATATATTTCGTCACCCATGTATGACTTTTGGAGACGAAAAATTTCGTCACCTTTACATCTTACCGTGACAAAATTATTTCCTCATCAATGATCAACATTTGTGACAAATTTATTCGTCAACTAAAATTATAAATATGGTACTGAATAATTATTTGGTGACAAAAATGAGAATTTTTGGCGACAAAATCTTGTTTTATTGGTGACAAAACATTTCGTCACTGAACTAATTTCATTGGTGACGAAATTATTTTTCGTCACGATGGTTTTTAGTGACAAACATTCAATGACGAAACTTGTGACGAAAATATTTCGTCACAAATATCTATAGTGACGAAATTAGCTCTTTCGAGACAAAAAAATTTCGTCATTCAAAACCCAACTTGTTGTAGTGTGCTGTGAATCTTCCTCTTCTTCTTGGTTTCAAGACTTCTTCATGCATCTTGCGCTTCCAAACCATAGGTACTACTTTTCTCCCTGGCTATGTTCGCAACTTTTCCTATTCTCCAACAGGGTGACAGACTAGGTTGGTTCAGTATCCAGAATTGAGGCGCATACAAGCTACCTTAACCTATGGGCCTGCCATATAGATTTCAAGCTGAGAATACACCCTTGGATATTTAAACAAGACTTTAGTCTCGAAAATTCCAAACCTTTGCATTTTAGGCCTCGGCCACTCAAACTCTAGTTTCCACCATCTCAGTTGATCTCCTAAGAACTCACTACAAACACAGTCAGGTGGCTATACCAGACCGATTGAAGTCGTTCAGGCATGCCAAACCTTTAGAGGATTTAAGGTCTTGTAGACCCAGGGAGTGCACAAGACAGTGCGGGTGAGGGGAATGCACAAAACAGTGCTATGTAGGTAGAATGCACAAAACAGTGCGTGCAGGTGCAAAAAATAGTGCGATGCAAGTTGCACAAAACAGTGCGATATGGTGCACAAGATAGTGCGATACAAGGTGAATGCACAAAACAGTGCTAAATGGGTGCACAAGATAGTGCGATGCAAGTGGAATACACGAAATAGATACGAATGCACAAGACAGTGCGATACGGGGTGCACAAGATAGTGCGATGCAAGTGCACAAGACAGTGTGAAGTGGGTGCACATGACAGTACGATGCAAGTGAATGCACAAGACAGTGTTGTAAAAGGTGCGATGTAGGTTAAGTGCACAAAACAGTGCGGTACAAGGTTTGCACCAGACAGTGCAATGCAAGTGCACAAGACAGTGCGATACAGGGTAGAATGCACAAGATAATGCGATACAAAGTGCATAGGACAGTGCGGTACAGGGTGCACAAAATAGTGCGATACAAGATGAATGGTATGCAGAGGGAAATGAGAAGTGCATAGAGTAGTGCATCATGTACCTTATGAAATGAGTGCAAGGCAACTAGCCATAACTCATTGAAATATAACACAAAGAGAGGCAACTCGACAAAACTCTATTAAGTGTAGAACAAAGTCAAGAGCAAGAGCAACCAATCACGCAGTTCAAATTAACTAGAGTGTATGAGCATGTATGCATAATCCAAAACACATGTATTAATTAGAGGGAAGATGGCAATCCCCAGAGAGTTTTGAAATGGTCGGAGACAATTTTTGAAAGCTGAATCATATCAGAATCATCATGGGGGTGAGCCCACCCTAATCTAGGGAAAAGTGCCCAACAAAAGGCTTCGAGCGGACTAAGGGAAAGGTTGGGTTCATGCCCCTTGTTCAGATGATGACCCGATCAGATGTACTAAAAATTGCCCCTAGTGTCCAAGCACTAGCCACCGGTTTGGTTCATGCCCTTTGTTCTATGGATGACCCGGTCAGATGTACTGAAAATTGCCCCTAGTGTCCAGCCACTGGCCACTGTTTTCAACATTATGCAGGCATGTGTGATGGAGATCATCAGATCCTAGAATAGCTACCAACCAATCAGACTCATGATTCTCTTATGACATATTGAGAACTTACTCTAGTCCCCTCCGAAACAGTGATAGATTCCTCATATACACTTTGCAATGATCATAAATGCGATGCCCCTTGTATGGGCACTCTCAACTCGTTTATGAATTCCACACATGGACTTGTTTTCGAGTTGGAGCGAACATTCATGTATGGAATTTTGACCATGCCACTCTGTTGAAATTTTAAGCGACAGACTTGTTAGGGTGACTCGATGAAGAGTGCTTTTGAGCAACAAGTATGCTATGGTGACTCGATGAAGAGCGCAGACTGAGACAAACACTAGGCACGGCACAACAAAACTTACAATTGACCCAAAAAGCAGAAAAAGGCTCAAGGTAACTGATCACTCATAGTGCCCCTAGTATTATTTATGCTCCTTTAAAACAGAATTTCAATTCCCTTTTTTGCTCAAGTTAGAGATTTTACTGATAAGGTCAAGTATTGACAATTGCTCCACTCGTTGACTCAAGTTAGTTCTTACTTAGCCAACGCAAGTATATGATATGCACAGCAATCGATGTAGCTCATGGATTAATGCGAAGCTGGCGACGTGAATTGGACAAGGTGATCGGGTTGAGACGAGTAAGATGGATATGATTGAAACTGAACTTTAGGATGAAGTTGCCTATGTATCCTAAGAATGGGAATCAGGTCAACGTAGTTCATGGTTGAGGTTCACTCAGGTAGTGACACTCTCTTTTTGCCAAAGTCGCCCCTTCAGGGTTTTCAACCTTGCGAGCTATATTTTTTGATTTCTTATTTTTCATACTCTAACTTTTGCCTAGGTCACCCTTTCAGGTTGTCGGCCTAGCGAGCCTCTCAAGGATAGCGTTACAACACTTGTGGTGAATTTGATCAATAGTCATCCTTACCCTAACACTAGAACTGGCTTCGCCTTGATTTGAGCTTGGTTCTCCATTCTTTTATGCGTGCCTTCTTTCTTTCTTTTGCTCTATTATGAAATTTGGTTCTTCCCGCAATGTGGTACTTTCCTCGCATTGGCTTTCCCGAATTCAGATAGAAGTTCCTTTCCTCACAGTTGCTTGGATTTCATTCCAAAGAATAACCCTGGCTTGGGGGTTGACTTTTTCTCTTTTCCTTTTCTTTTTTTTTCTTTTTTCTTTTTTTCCTTCTTTTTTCTTTTCTTTTTCTTTTGATAACTTTTCTTCATTTCTTTTTGAAATAACGAAAACACCAGGGAGAAATTCTATGATTATGAGGTCTGAAAGCCGTCCTGTACTAGCAAGTCTGAAAGTCGCTTTGTACTTGCCAAAATGATCGCCTAACAATGAAGAGGATCCCCAGGACAATATAGAATACCATGCACAATTCTGAACCTATCTTCGCAAGTTTTGCAAAAGAAACAACTTAAAAATCTTGAAATCATAAATGACTTTGCGCCAGTAAGTCAGAATTCACTCAAACCATTCGGATGATCCTTCTCAATACTCGAGCTTATTAACAGAATCTCATTCAAAAAACAAATTTAAAAACAAATTCAAAGCCTTTTTCTATTTGTAAAAGGCCACACATGCATCACTTTAGGCACAATAAAATGATCAGAAACTTGACTCTTACTTTCTTATTGAAAACAACGAAGATCTGAGGGTACACGAGAGCGACTCAAAGGAAAAGACTCAACTAACGTAACAATGCAAGAAAAGAAAAAGAAAATAAAACTCACAACAACTATTTACAGGACACAACTCAAAATAAAATAAGCATTTCTGAGACAAAAGGGGTTTTCCTTCTCTAAGTCCATCTGTAGAATTTCAAAAACAACTTCAAGTAACCAATGGGAAGGTCTAGACTTACCTTTAATTCAGCAATACTAACATCCACACCCATAAGGATTGATTTCTGACTTTCAAATCGGGTCTCACAGATTGAACCTCATAATTACATTGTCCCCACACATCTTCTTGACCAAAACAATTGCTTCTTCACACCATGTCCCTAGCTCAGAAGGTCATTTCCAAGTGCTTTCAACAATTACCCTAGCTGAGACTGAGATTCATTATTACAACCACCAGTGCTGGCATCATTACTTCATCAAGCTTGAACTCACCAAGATCGAGTGAACTTTCCATCTCTTCAAAGATTTTGTTCCTTTCGCTCAGATCGGAATCCGAAGATTCAGGAATAAACACAATGGGTTTGGGCTCATTGGCGGGTATGATGTGTTGGCTAGGGTAATGGTTGGTTGTTGGCGAACTGTGGGTGGGTTTTATGTTACAGAGTTACAATCTATTGCGGTCAGAGAGAGGTTTATTAACAACTTTGGAATTTTAAGTGGGGTGATGACCTTTTTGTCAATTAGGTCTTGAATTTCGTAGTGAAGGTGAAAGCAATGGTTAGTATGATGACCGTACTGGTGATGGAATGTGCAATATTAGGTAGGGCCATGTCTAGATGGAAGAGGTTTGGGAAGAGGTCAAGGATTGAGTGGTTTGAGATACCTTTTCTCCATCAGTACCTTCAATGCACAAGTTAGGCTCATATGGAGTTGGGCGAAGGTTCGCTTTTTAGAGGAGGAATCATTAGGTTTAGAAACATTGGCAAATGAGTCGGTGGGTGTTGGTCAAGTATTCATGGGCTTGGGGCTGGAATCAGGATGAGTGTTTCTGGTAAAGCATCCCTTTCCATTATTTGTCCCCTGATTCAAAATGCTCTCATCCTAAGTGACAAAAGTGTTACTGTAGACACCCCATTTTTGACAGCCCTTATGACTTGGATGTCCTTGCAGGTACACCCGATGATGAGTCTGTTTGCTCGCTAACTACACGAAGTCCTCAGCGAAATGCCATAACTTTGAGCCTTTTTCATCATCCATCATTTTTGTCTCATTTTTGGACCATGCCTTGGTCTTTCCAGCCTGCAACCTCTGGTGGCCTGCTAGCCATCCCTAGAGGCTACCGGCTATCACTTTGGTTTTTCGGTCACCGATGTGGCTTGCTGGCCACCAGTATTTTTTGCAGATATTTTATGCCAGCTGTGCCGGCTGTTTGCACAAATGCATGCATCTGTCCACACATGGAGGGCTGGATCTCCTTGTAGAAATTTCATGTTTTCTATACATAGGAACCCCCTCTCTCTTGTTTGAAGGTTAGAAAATTTTAGACTAAAAAATTTTCCTCTCTCTCTCTCTCTACGATTCTCTCTCTCTCTACATTCACTACAACTTTGCCTATACACCCTTAACCAAATCCTCTTATCTTTGAGTTGAGGTGTTCTTGAACTTGGTTTAAGCTCTAGAGGGTGTACTTGCTTGGTTTTGTTGCTTGGAGTTACTCTTCTCTTCAATAGGTATAATACTTGCTTTATTAGCTTGCTTTGCATGCTTGTTTTTCTATCTTTTTCCCACTGTTTTTGGGCTATAAAAAACTCTATTTTTGTGGGTTGAAATTGGTGTTTTAGGCCATTTAAGGTTTGGGGGTGGTTCACCATTTTTTATTCCTTGTTGGTAAGGCCTTTTCACCTTTGTTTCCCACTTTCAAACCATTTTTTTGGGGCCTTTAAACACTAAATTTCAGAGTACTTTCAGTGATGAAAATCATGTTTTGAAGTCCAAATTTGGAGGGGTTAGCCTCCCCTCCTTGTGTCTTGTTTACTAGCCTAGTTTGCTCTATGTGTTAGCTTATTTTTCTAGCCATTTATAGCTTAATTCTAGCATGTTTTAGCCTCTGATTTGGACTTTTTTAACTCTATTTTGGGTTGGTTAAGTCATTTGAGTCTTATTTTGCATGCTTGTAGTGTAATAGTCCTCACAAGCTTGGTGTTTTAGGCCTTTAAACATCAGTTGTTTGAGTTGATTGCATTGTTTTAGTGCTTTTCTCACTTAATTTCAGAAATAATAACCTCTGCAACCTCCCTTCTTTCTTGGCTTTTAATTTTGCTTTGAAAGTCGTTTTCAAGTCACTTGTTTGCGAAAGTGTGAAATTGAGGTTTCATACTTAATGGTTTAATCCCTTAGGGGGTTCATTACCAATGATATGATGCTTATTTCATACCCAAAGAAACTTGTGTTTTGAGCCCTTTTTCAATTTGAGGAGTTTAATTCATCTTTTGTACTTAATTGGATTAAAGAATGGTTGGTAAGTTAAAATGAGTAACTAAAAACTTGGGACTAAAAGTGAGCAGGATAATGTTTGGTTGTGTTCAATCGGACATTAATTGAACACATGGAACTTAGACCATTCCATACTTGTTAGTGATGAAATGATCCAAGTGTCCAAGGTCAACTTCTTCCCTTGATCTCTCATTCATGAAAGCGAGGAGGCTTGTGTCTTGTTTTGCATTTATTGAGCTTACACATCTTGAGTCACAAGCCATCATGCAATGAAATTGCTTGAATTAGTGGTTTATAACTTAAGATTCACCATTCCTTGGATTTGCTCATGAAAATGAGGGGTGAGTTATGCAGACAACCCTTGAAAATACCCTGTATATGCTCTTTTTGTCCTCTGTTGTAGCAAGATGAACATGTGCATCAGTGGCCGGCATGCCACTTTCCATGGCCAGCAGGCCACTTTTATGGCCGGCAAGCTTTACCAGTGGCCGGCTGGCCACGGATGCATGTCTCAGCAAAATGTTGGTAAGGTGGAACAAAATTGTTCTGGAAGTGTTCAATTGTGCAAACAGAGGCTTTCGGGAGCCAAACGGTGGTCTTTCTGGGTGGAAATCGAGCATGCGCATGCACATCTCTCATTTCCTGAGGAAGAGTAGTTAATTTCTTAGTTTACTTTCACTTGTGTTGTAATTAGTTTATTAGCTAGTTAATTCAAGTGTTATAATAATTAGTTAATTAGTTTAGCTATCTATTCGATTTGTAATAATTAGCTTAATTAGCTTAGCTTAGTTAGCTAGTTAGTTTATTCATCCAGACTCTCCTTTGTGAGAGCGTAATGTAATAATGTGCATATCTTCCAATCCCACGTCTTCCTCTCTTTTATTTATCCACTTTTGATGGTTAGATTAGGGGCATCATGTTTCAAATTAGCATATCGTACGCTTGCATCCATTCATCTTGTATTGCATGCACCGAGACTCAGTGCATCATTCTAACTGCATTGTCATTTCAATACATTCTTTGAATACCTGTTTAATTGCATGTTATCAAATTGCCTCATATGCCATATCAGTAGCCGAGCCTATTAGTTGCATTCTTTGTATGTGTTGTATTAGTCATCTTGTATAGTTAAGAATTATGCATTTTTCTAACTCTTTTGTTTTATTTTTGGCTTGGAGTATTAGGTGAGATTTTAGTGCTTTAGCATACTTGCATGAGTGTAAGTGATTGCCATAACTAGCATGCTTGCCATGAGGCTAAGTGCTTACTTGTTGAACTGCTTGAGTGCCTGTGGATGAAGGCTTATTGCTTGAATTAGAATGATTTAATGAATGTATGTTTAAGCCCACTTTGCTGAGTGGCAAATTCACAAACTTTAAGCTCACTTTGTTAAGTAGCAAAATCGAACTCTTTTCAAAAAACAAACATGAAATTGAATTGTTCCAATTCGGACAAACTAGTCTATATCTTGTGTGCGCACATCACATAGTAAATGCTAGCCTAATAAACCGGAAAAATAGCATATAATATTGATAAAAATCATATCATGATTAGTAGAGGTCGATCTTTGATCGGGCGAGCGAGGGTGCTCAATTCATGACCTTCCCTCTCGTACCCAAGTTCCCGACAATTTTGGTGATGACGGACACGTGGCCTTTGGCATGAGTCATGGGTTTCCTAAATTTTTCCAAAATAAAAATATTTAGGTGGCGACTTTGTATCTAGCAAAACAGTCCAATTTTGGCATTTTTGATTCAAAATCAATTTTCCAAACGATTTGCCAGATTTAGACTCTTTGGTGTTTATCAATTTTACAATGCGCTTGTGAGATTAGATTCAGAACCGCAGGAGTCTGAACTGTAGGGCATCTTTCGAGCTTCCGAAAGGGGTCGTGAAAAAGTCGAGCTACAGTTATCCACAGTCTTTGTAACAATTTCAAGCACTTGCTGCTTGTTCAACCCTTTGACCTTCGAAGTCTTAGTAGCCCACCAAAGTTGTGCATAGGGATCAATACTTGTCCCGGCTTTGTTCTTGCCACTTGTTTGAGCTTGGCCAAGGGATTGGGTCGCTATATTGAAGCGAGACCCATTTGTTGTTGATCTGTCATCACCTAGACTTGAGATAGCTTCGGGTTGGCCCTTTTGAACTGCGGCTCGCCCCAAGACTGGGGAGCTTTTTAACAGGATCGAAACCCCAAATGTTAAATCCGCCACCGTTCCTTGAAGGTCTTCAATCATTCCCAACATCTCAACAGTAGTGGGTTTAGCCATTTGGCGCTTTTGGCATACCCGAACTGGATTGGGTGCTTCCATTATGCACAAGTCAATGCTTTTTGGAATGAACACCTCAAGCTTTGGTAAATGGGCCAGGGTGATGTATATGCTGGGGTTGAAGGCAGGTGGCAGTGTATGGATGAGGTTAAGGTGAGGAGAAAGTACTTGGTCATGGATGAGAAGTGGGTTGGTAGCAACATTGGATTCTTGAGGTGGGGCTATCGTCAGGTTGTCAATGAGATTCGGAACCTCATAACGAAGACAATAGCAACGATCGGTACCATGACCACACTGCTGATGGTACGCGTAGTATTTGGTGGGGTTATGTCTAGTAAGAAGTGGGTCAGCATGTGGTTGGGGATCAAAGGGTTTGAGATACCCTCTTTTCATCAGGGCTTTTAGTGTGCTGGTTAGGCTCATATGGAGGGGGTGAAAGTTCTACCTTGAGCTCGAGTTGGGCTGGCTGTTTGTGGGCTTGTATTGGCAAATGGGTCTGCAGTGGCGATGGTATTGATTTCAGTGGGTTTGAAAATAGTGCTCTCGGAAAACACCGTCCTTGTTGGTTCGCTTGTTCTGGGAATAATCCCTCTGTTAAATACACTCTCAATCTGAACCCCTAATTCATGCAAAGTTTTGAAAGTGAACAGTGGAGCAACTATTAACTTTTGTAACATATCAGACTCAAGGTACTACCCTATTATCTGCACTTGGTCCCTCTTAGAAGATCGATCTGTCATTTGTGTTGCCTTTGCTCTCAACCTTGCAATAAATTCCACAAAAGGTTCTTCAGGATTCTGGTGGGTTGCTTCAAGCTCTTGGGTGGTCATTTCAATTTGGGTAACGTAAGAATACTGATTGACAAATCCTTCAGCCAAATCTTCCTAGTTCTACTTTACTTTATCCTCCAACTTGGCATACCAAATGACTGCAATACCCGACAAGATTCTTCCATATAGAGAGAGTTTCTGAGGCTTAGTTAGACTCATCGGTTTTAGGACATCCAAGAAAATCCAAATATGTACCATAAGATCTCCAAACCCGTCAAAGCGGTCAATGTGTGGCATTTTGAATCTGTCTAGGAACCTTACGGCAGCCTCGGTGTACCCATCCTCAATGTCGAGAATGGAGTTAATTCCTTGTGCCTTTTTGAATTGCTTCTCAAGGTTAGTCATTTTTAACAAGGTCGGGTCGAGCTCATTAATATTAAGGGGATAAAGCCCCTTATTAGGCTGCATCAGGGGTCTGAAAACTCGAACTCGAGCCAACCCTTCTCGAGGATCCGGACATTGCAAATCTTCAGTTGACAAAGGTGGATCAAAGCTCGACCGGAGGCCCGGGACTGGATGTGTAGTAGATGTCCCAAATGGGCATTGCATTTCAGCATTGGTCTTATCCTGCATGGCAACTGCCTGGTTTAATGCCGCTATCATGGCCACAACTTCTTCCGAACTCTGAGCCATCATGGGTTTGGCAATCGGGAAATGAATGGGTGTAAGCTGAGAGCTAACTGATTTTGACCCGGTTATACTTGATGTATCTGAACTAGATTAGTCTAGATGGGCTCAACTGAATTGGGCTTTATTAGAATGGGTCTTTCGGTATTGGATTTTCTTTTGGGAATCAGATGGACTAGGCTTTTGCTGAGTATATTTTTTTTTCTAACATTGGATAGACTAGGCCTTTGCTGAGTTGGGTACGGCTCCTTCTTTGGCTCAGTCAAAGCAAAGCAAGATACAATTTTTTTTGGCCCTGGTTTTGGTTTTGCTGAAAATTCACCCATATCAAACACAAACCCCTAGATTTCGACCCAAATTCGGCTTCTGATATGATCCTTAAGATTAAGACTCTCCCAGGATTGGATCACACATTGCCAAAGATTTCACATTTTGCACAAAAGCATTCAAAACACCCCTATGAGAGGTTTAAGGTTTCCTTGTCCTAGCTTTGGAGTGATCTACAACTTTACTACTCAAACAAGCGGTATCACATCATCCTGCATATGGGAGAGTATCATGTCCTAAGTTGGAACAGTCACTATGGCTTTACTATATGCAGCTAGGCTGATTGGTCAAAAGGGTACCTTGGCAAGATTACCTAATATACCTCTCACACCTAACACTGAGAAGTGAAAGGAGGATCAAATGGTACAGTGGTAGTCCGGATCCAAGGGTTGTGTTCCCAACATGGTAGAGCCCACAACCGGTCAGCCTTTTTGGCAAGCTTTTGGGCAAGCCTCTAGCAAACCGTCCAGGAATAGTAGATCGCAAACACAGTGACTTAAGTGCACCAATGCAAATGCAATGCAAAGAACATATAAGTGTAGATAAAATTTCACATCATGAAGTTCGAGTCAAGTTCTCTAAGTCCCCAGCAGAGTTGCTAGAAACTGTAGCTCAACTTTTCATGCTCCTTTCGGAAGATGATAAGCCCTATAGTTTGGACTCTCGCGGTTCTGAATCTGATCTCACAAGTGCAATGTGAAATAGATAAATACCAAAGAGTCCATATCTGGCAAATCTTTTGGAAAATTAATGTTGAATCAAAATGCCAAAAATGGACTGCTTTACCAGATACAAAGTTGCCACCTAAATATTTTAGGAAAATTTAGGAAACCCGTGACTCATGCCAAAGGCCACGTGTTCGTCATCACCAAGATTGTCTCGGCTAGGGAATTTAGGTACAAAAGGGGAAGGTTATAAATTGAGCACCCCCGCTCACCCGATCAAAGATCGGTCTCTACTAATCATGATGTGATTCTTATTTACATTATATGCTCTTATTCTGATTTGTTAGGCTAACTTACTATGTGACGCACACAAGTATAGACTAATTTGCAAAAATTGGAACATTTGATTTCATGTTTGTTTTTTAAAAGAGTTTGTGAATGTGCCACTTGAAAAAGTGGGCTCAATTGTACATTAATCAAACTATTCCAATTCAAGTAACTAGCCTTCATCCACGGGCATTCAAATAGTTTATACTTAAGCACTTAGTCTCATGGTGAACATGCTTTGACATGGTAACAACCACACTTATGCGATATGCTTAAAACAAATAAAAGCTCACTTAGTACTCCAAGCCAAAAAAGATGATAGAGTTAGAATAATGCATGATCCTAACTATGCAATATGACTAATGCATACAATATGCAATTACTAGGCTCGGCTACTAATATGGTATATGAATCAATTTGATAGCATGCGGTCTAAGCACGCATTCAACAAATGTTTAACTACAATACAGGTTAGAATGATGCGTCAGGCTCAATGCATGCAAGACAATGGATGCAAAGCATGAGAGATCCTAAACGAAACATGATGTCCTAAACTAACCATCATAAATAGGTAAATAAAAGAGAGAAAGATGTGGGGTTGGAAGACATACACATTATTACAACTGTTTGCCCTTGCGTAGGAGGGTCTGAATAAACTAGCTAGCTAAGCTAATTAACTAGCTATTTACAAAACGAATAAACTAACTATGCTAGCTAGTTATTACAAAACCAATTAATTAATTAACTATTCTATGGAACTAACTAATTAATTACAAATTAGAATTAACAAATTAATTACAACATGAAAGAAGTAATTAAGCTAACTAATCAGCCCCGAGAAGCGAAGAATGCTCATGCATATATGCGAATTTCCACCCGAAAAGCCCACTGCTCTGCTACCAGAATGCCTCTATTGTGCAGTTAGAACATCTTTTCACCTCAGCCTCTGCTCTGTTCTGTTCCAAAAAGTTGTTGCTCAATTTGACAAAAGTGGCCGATAGGCCAGAAGTAGTGGCCGGCCGGCCACAAAAGGTAGCCTGCCATTCAAAAGAAGTGGCCTGCCGGCCACTAAAGCTTGGTTCCTACTGCTGCAATAGAGAGCATACAAAGCACAAACATGGTATTCTCAAGATATGCTTGTACACCTTACCCATCCTTATCATCAAACAACTCAAAAGAGTGGCAAGCTCAATTCGCAAGCCATCAATCGATGCAATTTCATTGCATGATGGCCTATGAACCAAGTTGTACAATTTCAATAAATGCACAATAACAGACTCTCAAACCTCCTCCCTATCATAGATTCATCAAGGGAAGTGGTTGACCTTGGAAACTTGAACCATTTCATCACTAGCAAGTATGAAATGTCTCAAGTTTCCATGGGTTCATTTAATGTCCGATTGAACACCAAATTGCTTATTATCTTGCATCATTTTTAGTCCCAATTTTATTACTTCATTTTAATTACCAACCATTCCTTAGTTCATTAAGTCCACTAGTGATCTTTAAGTCCTCTAATGGAAAGAAATATCAAACAAATAGTAGTTTTGGGCATGAGAAAGACACTATGTTGTTGGTAATGAACCTCTAAAGGGATTAAACCATTAAGCACAATACCTCAATCTCATGCTTAAACAAATACTTGGTTTGACACAACTTTCAAAACAAAGAAAAAATCCAAGAAAGGGGGGAGGTTGCAGAACTGATTAGAGGTGATCACAAGTATGGAAAGCAAGAAATAAACGCTATAAACTCAAATAGGTTGGTGGCTAAGGCTTAAATCTCCAAACCTATGAGGACTATTATACTACATGCATGAAATACAAGGCATAAATGTAGTGAACAACTAAAAATAGTCCTAAAACATGCTGGAATTAAGACAAAAATATCTAAAACAATAAGCTATAACATGGAGCAAGTTAAGCTAGTAAACAAGCACAAGGAGGGGAGGCTACACCCTCTATTTTTGGGACTTCAAAACATGATTTTAGCCTCTAAAAAACCTATGAGATTTAGTATTAAAAAGCTCAAAAAAAATTGACAAAAAGGTGGGAAACACAAGGGCAAAAGCTTGAGAAGTGAGGTGCAAAGAAGGGTGATCCACCCCTCCACCCTTAATGGCCTTAAACCACAAGTTTCAACCCAAAAATAAAGAGTATAAACAGCCCAAAAATGGTCCAAAAACAGCAGGAAAAATAGAAAATAAATCAAAGAAATAAGCCAAGACTTGTGCCTCTTGAAGAGGAGAACCCTTTCTAAGTGGCAAACCAACACTTATACACCCTCAAGAGCTCAAAATAAACTCAAAAGTACCTCAGCTCAAATACCACAAGGTTTGGTCTAGAGTGTATAGGCAAAGGCTTAAGAATTTGCAAGAGAGAGAGGGAATTGTAGAGAGAGAGAGAGAAAGAGATATTTTTACTCCAAAATTTCCAACCCTCAAAAATGGAAGGGGAGGTCTTCTATTTATAGAAAAACATGAAACTCTCTCAGAAACATCCACACATACATGTGTGGGCATATGCATGCACCTATGGAAACAGCTGGCACAACTGGCATAAATATTTGCAAAAACACACAAGTGGCCGGTAGGCCACACAAATGGCCGGCAGTCCACATTGGTGGCCGATAGGTCCCAGGGTTTTGAGGCTTGAAAAACTGTGGTTTTGGTCCAAAACAAGGCAAAAGGTGTGTTGGGTTTGAAGGCTCAAAGTTGTGACATTCTGCTGAGGACTTCAAGCACTTGACAAGCATATACAAATTCATTATTGAGTGCACAAGCGGTGGTGCCCAGGTCATAAGGGCGGTTAAAAATAGGGTGTCTACAATAGGTTACATTCCACTTATCTCTCTTGAACGGAAAATCTTTGAAGAGCTATGCGTACGCAATGAAACATGATGGGGGTTGGTTATTTACACCATACTTAGACAATTTAATATGAACTATTATACATGACATTTGGAACTATGCTGGAAACGAATGGACATGGGAACATACGATAATTGACTGTGTTATGGAAATTTTGACACTGTGAATGAAACTTTATGAATTTGACAAATCACTTATGCTATGGAAATTGTTTGTACTTATATATATATACCTTTGCTTAGACTGATTGTTTTATTGCTCATTCATGTTGACTAGACTATCGAGACCATGATTTTGTGACTCTATGACTTGTTTGAACACCCCTGATAGTAAACTCCATATCATGCATAGTTGTGAACTTGTATGCCTATATGTGGGACTTATTTGGGAACCACTATATTGATATAACTATGGCATGACTTGAGACGATATGAACCATTATACTATGACCTTAATATAACCGTGAGAACCGATGAACTTAGAACAATTGTGAAACTCTTGACTATGTACCTAAGCGAATGGAGTGTGAACTATATAACCAAATGCACTTCGTTTGAAATGATGGGGATAGAAATTTTGTTTGATTTGACCTGATAGAACCTTCATCTGATGTGATCTGATAGGACCTTCGTTTGATTTGATCTGATAAGATGTTTACCTAATTTGAGAACCATTATCTGATTTGATTACGTTATGGGGGATTATGAATTGCTTATGACCAAATGATCGGGTTGTGTTGCTAAGGGAACTAATCGATTAAGAACTTGAATCAATTTTGAACACTTACAAAGAATATGAATTATCAATAGCAGACTATGTGATTATGACATGTGATTAATTACTTCAGTATTACCGTTACTGCCATGAGATTGTTTGATTAAGAGAATGGTTTCTTTCGTGTTACTGTGCGTAGAATTTGATGCTATGGGACTTGTTGACAGCATACTAGTTTGATTGTAAACCCTGACTACTTGGAAGTATATGAAATCTGCATGTGCTATCATTGACTACTTCTGTATTAACGTGTAATACAATTGAATCTGTGGAAACTGAGGCTGATGAACAGTATATGAATGATTACTTCAGAATTACATTTACTGCTATGAGGTTAGTACATGAATTTGCCTTGTATACTTGATAACTTTGAATAATTGTGATGGATTGCTGAGTTGAGTTTCTATAACAAGCTGAATAAAGAGGAGCTATTTATGAAAATAGGAAACAATGTGAACCTAAAACATCTTATCTGTATTTGATACATATTGTAACTCAAGTTTGGAAGACCAAACTTCTTAAGGTGGGGAGACTGTAATAACCTCAATTCATAATCTGCTCTTAACCAGTAATTAAGGATGTTAATTAAGAGGTTAAAATAAAATTATGTTTTCATTGTGTGTTTTGTATGCTATTTAACTTTCTATCTGTTACTCATAGAAATATCTATCTAGAATTATGCTTTAATCTGAAAATTGAAAGCCTTATTGGCAACCAAAATCGAAATTGGTTACATCAATATATTATTTGGAATTTTTAGAACACTTTGGTAAGTTTAATTGGATTTTGATTCGGATCCAAATAATTAGAATAAATGAAATATTATTGCTTAGTTTAAGTTAGATTAATTAGTTAACACTAACCAAGCCTATATAAGGCTAATTTGAGCTCTAGAATTAATTTACACTCATCATTCTTGAGCTAGAAAGTGTTCTAGAGAGAGACAGGAGCAGGCTAGAGTAAGAAAGGGGATTCAACTTGACCAATTAACAAAGAGATTGGAGGATTAAGAGAAGAAAGCTAGGAATTGTGTATAATTAAGCTAGATTCAAAACTTGAGGTAAGAATTTAACTCTTAGACTATGAATTTAAGGTAAATTGCATGTGGATTCAAGAGAATTAAGTGAATTGACATAAGAATTGAGTTAAGAGAGTAGAAAAGAAGATCAATCCATACATGCATGCATAGTCTTGTTTAATTTCTTCATTTATGTTGAAATTGTGGGTTAATTTGTACATGCATGTTTCATTTTGTCACGCCCCGGATTTACACAGTTCGGCTCACGTGAATAAACCACCCAGTGATGAACAATAGATAACAGTTCTCATGTAAATGAATATAATATAGTCACACAATACATGTGTTTATCCGATTTCATACATTCCTAGATACACATCTACATCAAATGAATGTTCTGTAACTAAAAATATACACAAATGTTATAAATTAAATTGACCGCGCTGAGGCTTACATCATACACAAAGGGTGTAACCCTTACAAGAATGGCACATGACTAATAAATAACATAAATGACCCATGGCCTACAAATAAGGGAACCCCACTACATGGTTCTGAACGCAGCTTCACGTCTCAGTCCACATCCATACAAGTACACCTGAAAAATATTTTCAGCCATGTAAAGTGAGCATAAAGCTCAATAGAGAATATTTCAAAAACTAAACATGCTCCACCAGCATAAATGATCATGATGCAATACATATATACAATACGCCCAAATGCATTTTAAAATCCATCTGATTTCTTAACCAAAATCTTTTCTTTCCAATTACCAAAACCTTACGTTTAATCAAAATGTTTTCCGAGTTCAAAACACCTGTTTGATATAAAATCACTTTTCCAAAAACTAATCCAAGTATCTGAATACCAACCAGCAAATACATTGCTAAATCAAATGCGAATACATCGCTAAACAACAACAAACAAATTGCTGAAACCTTTTTCAAAAACATCCCTTCAAGCCAGAACAATAATAAATAAAGTGGGTAAATCTCTAGGGATAGTGTTCATACGAGTAACTATACAAGTCACATAGTCATTTTTACCGCTGCTAACCAGAAGGCTAGACACCCACTGCACGAGTTTAGGTCTTTTACCATGGATACACAGGCCAACTTAATTCTGCTTTAACACCCCCTCCTCATTGCTTTACCACTTTATTTACCTTTTTCCAATAGCACATGCGTGATTCAAAATATTAGTTTTCCAAAACAATGCAAATGTTCCAAAACAATATATGAGAATTTCCAAAACCTCTTTCCAAACATACGGTTTCAAATTCCAAAAATCCATTACATGTTCCATGATATGAATGATTTCAAATTGCTTAATCCACATGCAATTTCTAACACACTGCAATGCTATCCTCCACCGATAGCCAAAACAGTTATTTCAAATGCAATAATTAATAGATAACAATACATATATATTTTCCAAAAGAGTAACAACACCCATTTTCAAAATCCCACAACCATTTCATTTCCATCTCTTTCCAATCAAACTATTTACCAAAAATCAATCCAACTCCCAAAACAATATCATTTAAAGTTTTTCTACAAATTGGGGCTTTTCTACTTTTAGAAATCCACATGCAATTTGCATACCACAAATAACTATAGTAGCATAACTATAGCCCCAAAACCCCTAAATTTCACAAAATCCTCAAGCCCAAAATAACATTTCAAAATCAACCAAATCACTACCAAATATAAATAACAAAATAAGCCACAAATATGCTACCGAACTCATATTGAGTTAAGGAAATAGATCCTACCTCAACTCCGAAAAAGGAGAAAGCCAAAAAGCCCCAAAGGCCAATGTCGACAAAAACACGAAGCTCTTGGATCAAAAGAAAGCCATTGAAGAGATCTACAACTTTTCTCAAAAGACCAAGGTGAAATAAGGATGGCAACGGGCCGAGGCGAGGCCGGGGATCACACTCCCCGTCCCTGATCCTCGACGGTGGAAATTTCTTCGTCCCCGGCCCGATCCCCGACGGGGCACCTATTACCGCCCTCACCCCCGCCCCTGCTCCCTAATGGGGATCGGGTTTCCCCGACCTCGAAAATTCCCCGACCAAAAAAAAAAAAAAAAAATTCAGCTCCAGATCTGATATTCAGCAACACTGAAAGACTGTCTTTCAGTCTCGCCTAATTTCCTGAAGCTCAATGGCAACTTCGTATTACCAGTTGTGGCCTTCGTAGCTTTCATACCATGATAGCATTCATCTAGAATGTTGTGTATGTTAAGGTCTTGGATGTTCTGCATTTAGACATAATAAAAAAGCAAATGATACGACTATGCACTAGTGGAGTCCAAGTTCATTTTCATCTATCAATTTGGCAGTTATCTTCTCCTCTCTAAGTTTTCCTAACATAACATATGTATGATGTTAGGATATCTGAATACATATTAATCTAATCTGTATCCTCATCATCCTCCTCCATATCCAAATTTGGGTTGAAATTGAGATTGAGATTGGTTTTGTTGAAGAAAATGGGTTCAGTATCTGTAGACATTTAGTCTGCAGATGAGGCTGCTGCTCAAGATAGTAGCTTGGAGAACATTGAGATAGAGCGCACCAAAGTCGGAATTATGCGAGCCCTTGTTCAAAGAGAGAGAGCACGAGCAGAGGCAGCTTTGTGTTTGTGAATGTTCAACCAAACCCTACACACACATATATATTATATATATAAACAGGGGCAAAATAGTAGTTTTATGTCGGGGGCAAACAGGGCGAGGATCGGGGCTGAGGTCGGGCCGAGTCCGGGGCTGAAACATGTATCCCCGTCCCCGGCCCGAATATCATCGAGGATTCAATTTTTAATACCATCCCCGGTCCGTCGAGGGTATTTTTCGGGGAATAACTGCTCAATTCAGGGTCAGGGGATCGAGTCCCCGTCGGGTCGGGTTCCGATTGCCATATCTAAGGTGAAAAGATGACTCTAGGTGAGTAGATCTAAAGATCTAAGTGAAAAAGTTTGAGCTTAAAGAGAGAGTAGAGAAAGTCATGATGTAGGGAGAGAAAAGAGAAGAAAACTGAAATGAATAAGTGTTTGGAGCTTATTTATAGTAACCAAGTACTAATAGAATAATAGTCCCAAAGTCAATGAAAAGAATAAGTCAAAAACCCCCAAAAATAGGGCCCAAAACTGAACCAAAAATCTAAAAATAACTCACAGGGGTCGACCCCCAAGGCAGTGGTGTTGACCCTCAAGAACAAATGTTGAGAGACTAATATTTGCAGCAGACAAGGGTCGATCCTAGGAACCCGTGGCGTTGACCTTAAAAAACAAAAACAACACCCAGAACACAGCAGCAGACAACGGTCAACCCCAAAAAATAGTAAAGACACCAAGAGTAAGACAACAAGGTGGTGTTAACCCCAGGAACCCATGGTGTCGACACCAGAACATAATTTCTAAGTTCCTAAAGAACTTTTCGACGAAATCAAGCATGATGAACAACCCTAACAAGTCTAAATCGAATTGTATTCCTTCAAAATCAAGATATAACAACTCCGAAGACTCCCAAAATGAAAATAAAGGAATTAAATACACTCTCCAATAGTTTAACAGACACAGGCACTACACATTTCTTATGTTTTAACTCTTGAATACATGTTTTGGAAAGAAGTATCTTACATGCATGGAGCCTTTGAGCTCAAATTTGTTAAACCCATGAATTTTGAAAAGAGACCATTACATACAAGTCAAGAACATGCAGATTTGAACCTTGTTTTTGAAGTTTTAAATTCATATCGTTACATGCATGCATTGTACATTGAGTTTCAAGTTTGTTTTAAAGAATTGACATGCTTTTGGGCCTTGATTTTGCGAAATGATCTTCAATTCAAGCTGTTCTATGAGTTTTTACATGTTTTCTCAAGGTTTGGCCCAAAGGAATGTGTTTTGGTGCATTAGAATTGAGTTTTGAGCTTTGAATGCAAATCCGAAAATTCTAGAATTTTGTCACACCGCTCGGGCGACCAAAGCTTCACTCGAGCCCACTTTGCAAGCTCTCAAAAGTTTTGTAGTCAAGGCAGTTGGCTCGAGCAACCAAAGCTTCGCTCGAGCGAACTCACATTTTCAAGGCATGTGGCTTGAGCGACCAAAAGTTGGCTTGAGCCTAGATTTTTAACATCTCATACTTTTGTAGATCAAGGGGTCCGCTCGAGCAAACTGGTCTGTTTTCAAAAATTGTGTCAAGTGTTTCAAAGTGCATAATTGCATCATCATTGCATCCTAGGCATACTTAAGCCATTATTAAGCTATAATAATGAGGATAAGAAATAGAAACACACCTAAAGACAAAATGTGATAAGTCAAGTATATTTAGAGTGTGTGTTTCAATGTGTACAAGCAATGTGATATGAAAGGATAAGAAGCTAATGTAAGCAAAGCTAAGCCTTGATGGCCATATGAATGTGTAATGATAAGACAAGTTTTGTTCTATATACGTTTGTGATTGTAGGTCAAGACTCAAAGACAGATCAACCGTTTCTGGAAGCCCACTATGAGTAACGTTATTGTAAAGATATGTTCATATGAATTATGTTCGAAATGTAATTTGATAAGTTATGATTTCTGAAAATTATTTTGTTAATGTGAATGAATGTCCTATTTGAATCTACTATGGCATCCAAAGGAAGTCCCAAGTCATGGGGGACAACATGTTCATGCTGGTCCATGGCATATATGTGATTACGAGATCTCGCTAGCCACTTGACAAAGTGGTGTTATGTTTGATAATCGATGACTGGGACCGATTACTCTAGTCAGAAGACTCATTGAACGATTATATTTATACATTTGCTTCCACTAGCCTCTTAGTTTGCTAATCTATCTTAGAGGCTTTTGGTAATCTTAGGATTATTGGCCGGTTACGACGCTAAACCTATAGAGGCGGGTTTGGGTTGTGACAAATACCCACTGATATTTCATAAATATAACGATAAGATATTGGCAACAAATTAATAGTTGATTTATATCTTAGGGACCTAATGTCATCAAATCATAGAACAACAACATTGCCATTCAAATCTTAATCTCACAACCAAAAAAAAAAAAAAAAAACACATTCGAAAGCAACCCTTAAGTTGGATACGATGCATAGCATAGGGATCAACAACTTTATAACATAAAAGCCAAATGACTACGGTTAATACAAAGTTGTAAGTGAATTTTAAGCTAGTTTACTTTTCAACCTTCTGTGACAATATGAACCTCCCCCAGTTTCTGTGAGACAACAGACCGTAAGCAAAGGAAATTAATTAAGGATAAAAGACACTGACATCCCCCTAAGATTTGGAGAAAATACATAAGCCTTATGTAGACACCCCATTTTTGACCGCCCTTAAGACATGGGCGCCATTGATGGTTTACTTGGTGATAAAAGGGATGTAGTGCAAGGGTTCAATTTCTTCAGCAAGGAGAGCATCAAATCCCAACCTTACACCCCATTTTTGGGCTAAAACTATTTTGACCAAAGATTTTAGACCTTAAAACCCTCTATTTCAAAACATTTTTGAAACAAAGTTCCTACGATGTTCCAACCGACACTCACATTTTGTTAAATGTTGCGCTTTTCGGTAAACCAAGCAAGGACAAAGTGGACGTGAATGAAAGATAGGTGATCTCATTGAAAAAATCTTTAAAACATCTTGTTTAGAGGTTTGGAGTTAAAGAAAAGAAAAGGAGAGGGAAGAAACCAAGTTGGAGAAGAAGATGGGCATGAACCGTTAAGAGAGAGTTGAGCAGCCTTCACCAAATCAGGTCTATCCTTTTGTACACTTGGACTTAAGTTGTGAGGCCACCACCGTTGGAAAGAGGACTTCCAGGGCTTCATTTTTCACTCAATAATCTCCTAAAGCTGAGGCCAAATGAGGGAGATATGGCTGGTTAAAGTTAGGCATCAATCCAGTTGGACCGAAACTAAGCAGTCTTCACTAAAAGAGGGATATCTCTTAGTACACATGTAATTTTTATGTGAGGCTTCCACCATTGGAAATCTTACTTCCGGGGCTTTAATTTAGACACAAGAATGACCTGAAAATGAGTCCAGATGAAAGAGTTATGTCCGTTGGAAGTCAGGCTTGGAAGCAAATTTTTTAGTGGACAGCCGGCCACCACAAGTAGCTGACCGGCAAGACAAGTGGCCGACTGTAGACGCGCCCCGAGGGCTTTGCTACTACAGTTCGGACTCAAATGTCACGGTTCTGAATCTAATCCCGCAAAGTGCAATGTGAGACCGATAAATCACCAAAGAGTCCAAATCCGGCAAATCGTTTTGGAAAACTGATTTTTAAGAAAGAAGTGCCAAACATGGACTGCTTTGCTAGATACAGAGTTGCCACCTAAATGTTCTTGTTTTGGGAAATTTAGAAAACCCTGACTCGTTGCCTAAGGCCACGTGTCCATCATCACCAAAGTTGCCTCGGCTCGGGAACTTGGGTACGAGAGGGGAAGGTCATCTTTGAGCACCCCCGTTCACCCGATCAAAGATCGGCCACTACTAAACATGATATCTTGTTTTTGAAAACATATGCGTTCTTATTCCGGTTATTAGCTAGAATTACTATGTGATGCGCACAACATACAAGTATAGACTAGATCGCCTAAGTTGGAACAAATCATCTCATGTTTGTTTGTTTGAAAATGGTTTGAAGGTGCTATTCGCAAGTAGGCTAAGACGTGGATTTGCCACCCTCAAGTGGGCTTAGAAAACATGATTTTTCCACTCTCAAGTGGGCTTAAAACTCGCATTTCGATGAATTGTTCCAATTCAAGTAATCCAACCTTCATCCACAAGCATTCAAGCAGTTATATCATTTAAGCAAATAGCCTCATGGCAAGCATGCTTTCATGGCGGCATTCACACTCATGCAGGATGCTAAAGCATAAAAGCTTACCTAGTACTCTAAGCCAAAACAATAGCTAGTTAGTAATCAATGCATGATCCTAGCTATGTTAAAATGGCTAATGCAACACATGCAAAATGCAACTAGAAATAGGCTCGGCTATTCTAAGATGTCATGTGGAATGCAACTTGATAATCATGTATTCAAATAGGAATTGAAATGCAATGCAGTTTGTATGATGTGCCGAGCCCGGTGCATGCAATACAAATGAATAGATGCAAACATGCGAGCATAGAAATGCTAATTGAAACATGACCTAAAATTAACCATCGTAAGCGGTTAAGTAAAAGGGAGAAAGACGTGGGGTTAGAAGACATTCAGACACTCACGCACACTTATTACAAAATTCGCCCTCTTGACGGAGGGTCCGAATAAATAATACAAACTGAATAATTAATCAACTACCATAGCTAATTAAATATTACAAAACCCTTAACTAATTTAAACAAATTAACTAAGCTATGAAATTAAAGAGGCCGTCGCAGCTCCGCCATAGGATGATTGAATGATGCATGCTCGATCGCCTCGCTCGGAAACCCGTTGCCATGCCACATGTTGCCTCTGTTTGCACTGTTTTACACCTCTGAAAACTGCATAAGTCCCAAGGATGCTTCCGAACCACTCCCTGAGCACTGTGGGATGTCACCGGCCAAAATATAGAAACATCGCCATGTGGAATTGGTCATCGACCATTTGTGAGGACCTCAACCAACAATGTTTAGTCGATCGGCACTGAAGATGGCCGGCCGGGTATATCTTCTTACAGAATGCTATTTTGCTGCAGCAGAGGACAAACAGAGCATGGCAATGCATTTTCAAGGCAATATGTGCACAACCACCCTTCCTATCATGTCATGAACTCAAGGGAGTATGGTTCTCGATCCTCGGACCATCAATCGCGCATTTCAATGCATGACGGCCAAAGGAGCCAAGTGTGCAAATCAATGTGGAATGAATGCAACAAAAAAAAATATGAATGCTATCATGTTGGATCAAGAGTGTCGGCGATCGAGGATTGAGGCATATTTCGTCACTTCAAGTACGAAATGTCCCTTGGTCCTCGTGTTTGGTTTGACACCCCAAACCAAACACAATGCAATGCATGCAATCAAGGAAAAGCTATGCAATGCAACATAAGTATGCCAAATGCAATACAATGCAACCTAACATGTAAACAACATGGCATGCGACAAGTATGCAACAATACTAGGCAACCTAAACATGCAAATATGCAATGTACGAAGCATACAAAATACAATGTACCAAGTGTGCAATAACGATGAAATGGAACAAGCATGCAACAACATGCAAGGATCATGCAAGATGGACTTAAACTGAAATGGGCAGACCTCAGCCATGCCTAAATCAGTGGCCAAAATACTAAAACTAAGGCACCAACATGCAAAACAAACATGTACACATATTGGTTCATCACTTAGGCACAAAGAGGACAACTCTCGAAAGCACTCAAAGAGTGAAAAGCATGCAAGCGTGACAACACTACATGCTCTGAAATGATGTCAAGGATGATGCCAAATCAAACATACAAGTCAAGCGTATCATGCAAGAAAGCTCAAGGCTTAAGGCTAGCCAAGGAGCTTGTACTAAGGTCACATGAAACAAGCTCCAAAGAGCCAAGGACAACCAAAATAGTCCTAGATCATGCTAAAAGGAGTCTAAAACATGCAAGGGCCAAAGCTAAAACAAGCCAAAATGAAGGGCCGAAGGCAAGATGCAAGCAAGGCCAACAAAGAGGATTACACTACACCCATTATAACCAAACATGGCATGACTTAACAAATAAAAATCAAAGTTATGGCATGTCAAAATAAGCCCCAAAACCCATTTAGATGGCATCCCGAAGACCTAATCATGGAGGCATGCACAATGACCCAACCTTAAGGCATAAGACACCAACTCTTCAAAGCTTTGAAAGGATGGCAAATGCAAGTTTATGAGCATGAAACATGGACTGAAATAACATGCTACAGTTTGAGAGGGCACTGTAGACGCGCCCCGAGGACCTTATGCTACAGTTCAGACTCAAATGTCACGGTTCTGAATCTAATCTCGCAAAGTGCAATGCAAGACCGATAAATCACCAAAGAGTCCAAATCCGACAAATCGTTTTGGAAAACTGATTTTTAAGAAAGAAGTGCCAAACATGGACTTCTTTGCCAGATACAGAGTCGCCACCTAAATATTTTGTTTTGGGAGAATTTAGGAAACCCTAACTCGTTGCCTAAGGCCACGTGTCTGTCATCACCAAAGTTGTCTCGGCTCGGGAACTTGGGTACGAGAGGGGAAGGTCATCTATGAGCACCCCTGCTCGCCCGATCAAAGATCGGCCTGTACTAAGCATGATATTTTGTTTTGAAAACATATGTGTTCTTATTCCGGTTATTACCCTAAAATTACTATGTGATGCGCACAACACACAAGTATAGACCGGATCGCCTAAATTGGAACAAGATATTTCATGTTTGTTTATTTGAAAATGGTTTGATGGTGTTGCTCGCAAGTAGGCTAAGACATGGATTTGCCACCCTCCAGTGGGCTTAAGAAAACATGATTTTTGTCACTCTGAAGTGGGCTTAAAACACACATTTCAATGAATTGTTTCAATTCAAGTAATCTAACCTTCACCCACAGGCATTCAGGTAGTTATATCACATAAGCAAATAGCCTCATGGCAAGCATGCTATCATGGCAACACTCACACTCATGCAAGATGCTAAAGCATAAACGCTTACCTAGTACTCCGAGCTAAAACAACAACCAGTTAGTAATCAATTCATGATCCTAGTTTATGTTAAGATGGCTAATGCAACACATGCAAAATGCAACTAGAAATAGGCTCGGCTATTTAAGAGTGGCATGTGAAATGCGACAACTCGATACACGTATTCAAGTTGGAATTGAAATGCTATGTAGTTAGTATGATACGCCGAGCCGGGTGCATGCAATACAGATGAATTGATGCAAACATGCGAAGCATAAGGATGCTAATTGAAATATGCCCTAAACTAACCATCAAAAGCAAGTAAGTAAAAGGGAGAAAGATGTGGGGTTGGAAGACATTCACACACTCACGCACATTTATTACAAAATTCGCCCTCTCGACGGAGGGTCCGAAAGAATAATACAAATTGACTAATTAACTAACTAACTAGCTAATTAATTATTGCATAACACTTAACTAATTAAACAAATTAATTAAGCTACTAAAGCGGTAAATAGGCCTCGGAAAGAGGGACAAATGCATGCATGCTCGGCTCCGCTTGGAAATCTATCGCCATGCTCATGTTGCCTCTGTTTACACTGCTCTACACCTTTAAAAACTGTGCAAGTCTCAAGGATGCTTCTGAATCACCTTCTAGGTGCTTTGAGAGGCCATCGGCCAAGGTATAGGAACACCGGCCATGTGGAATTGGTCATCGACCATTTGTGAGGATCTCAGCCAAAAATTCTTAGTCGATCGGCATTGAAGATGGCCGGCCGGCCATATCTTCCTACAGAATGCTATTTTGCTGCAGTAGAGGACAAACAGAGCAGGCAATGCATTTTCAAAGCAATGTGTGCACAACCATCCTTTCTATCATGTCACAAACTCAAGGGAGTATGGTTCTCGACCCTTAGGTCATCAATCACGCATTTTAATGCATGATGGCCAAAGGAGCCAAGTGTGCAAATCAATATGGAATGAATGCACAAAACACATGAAGGCCTCACACTCTATCATGTTGGATCAAGAGCGTCAGCGACTAAGGATTGAGGTGCGTTTCGTCACTTCAAGTACGAACGTTTCTCACTCCTCGTGTTTGGTTTGACACCCCAAACCAAACACAATGCAATGCATGCAACCAAGTACGATGCAACATGGAAATACAAGGCAATGTAACATGAGCATGGCAAATGCAATGCAATGCAACCTAGTCAAGCATGTGACAAAATGCAAACTAGCAAGCATACCAAACATAACCTAAACGTACAAACATGCAATGTAATAGGCATGCGACAACAATACCAACAACAAGGATGCAACAACATGCAATGCGATAAGCATGCAACGACACACAAACCGCATGATCCATGGACTTACACTGAAAATGGGTAGGCCTCAGCCACACCAAAACAGTGGCCAAAATGATGAAGTGATAGAATGAAACGCACAATGAGCATGTACATGCAATGGTCCAAGAGTTAAGGCATAAGGTCACAACACCCAAACATGAGCGAGGGGTGACAACCATGGTAGTATGGTGACACCATAAGCTCTGAAATTATGTTAAGAGTAATGCCAAATCAAACACATAACACAAGCGAGGCATGCTAATGGACTTCAAGTTCAAAGCTAGCCAAGGCACTTGAACCATGGCCATATCAACCAAGCCCCAAAGGACCAAGGTGACCCAAAACAGTCCCAAGGCAGTCCAAAACAAGGCTAGAACATGCATGGGATGAGGCCAAAACATGCTAGAAAGGTGAGCACAAAACAAGACGCATACAAGGCCAAAAGGGGCAATTGCACTACACCTATTACAACCAAACATGGCATAACTTAGGCCAATAAAATCAGAGTTATGACATGTTAGAATGAGCCCAAAAACCCACTTAGATGGCATCCCAAAGGCCTAAGTATGATGGCATGCACAATGACCTATTCTTAAGGCATGAAACAATAACTATCCAAAGCATGGAATAGGTGATAAATGCAAGTGTGTGACCATGAGACATGGACTGAAATTACATTTCACATGATGCCAAATCATAAAAATACTTCAAGTAACACATGCTAATGAACTCAAGGCACAAAGCTTACAAGCTAGAATGAACCAAGGGTATGCAAAACAATGCATGCATGACCAAGACAACACCAAACAGAGTTTGATCATGGTAAAACATGAGAGAAAGCTCCTTGGAGTCGAGCCAAAACATGCAAGAATAGTGGTCCAAACACAAGATACATGTTATGCAAACATGCAAGATTACTCTACAAGTATGTGAAGCATGCAAGATGCCGTCAAACCAACATGGAATAGAGTTAAGGCAGGTCCTAAAAGCCACTAAAAAGTGCTGAAATAGAACCAAGACATGCTAAGTAAACATGCTACTCTTATAAGCCAACAACACAAGCATATGAGACATAAGGAGAGAGGGGTGTCCCCCTCCTATACAAGACTCCAAAACCACTTCTCCACCACTGAAAATCCCTTGGATTTCAGTGGTGGAAAGGTCAAAATAAGATGATCCCAAAGCTCAAAAGTAAAGGCACAAAAAAAGGGCCAAACAAGGCCTAAGAGGGGGTAGACAACCCCCAACCAAAAAGTGATCTTAAGCAACCATAACAAGCATACAAAATCAGAAATTTTTGTAGTTTAGAGCTAAGCTTAAAACAATATGCAAGTAAGTCTAAAAGCTTAAACCAAAATGGGGTATCAAAAGCAAGTTGACTCACCCTTGAAGAACAACTTCAAGAACACAACTCCAGCAATCTTCTTGGATCACGAACAGCCCAAGAACTGCTCAGCGCATCATCCAAACTGCATCGTATTTCAATACCTCTTGGAATATATGTATCAAATTGTTGCATTCATATGCCATCTTAGATAGCCGAGCCTATTTAGTTGCATTATTGCATGTGTTGCATTAGGCATGTTAGCATAGTTAGGAATCATGCATGATTTTCTAACGAGCTTTTTGTTTTGGCTCGGAGTACATTGTAAGTTTTACGCTTTAGCATACTTGCATGAGTGTGAGTGTTGCCATGATCGCATGCTTGCCATGAGGCTATTTGCTTAAGTGATTAACTGCATGAATACTTGTGGATAGAGGCTTGATTGCCTGAATTGGAACAGCTCTATAATTGTGAGTTTTAAGCCCACTTTGCGGAGTGGAAAAATCATGTTTTAAAGCCCACTTGAGGGTAGCAAATCCGCACTTTAGCCTACTTGCGAGTAGCACTTTCAAACCATTTCGAAAACAAACATGAATTGTTTTGTTCCAATTCTCGCGACTTAGTCTATACTTGTATGTTTGCGTCACATAGTAAAGTTAGATTAATAACCAGAAAAAGAACACATGAGGTTTATAAAACAATGCTTAGTAGAGGCCGATCCTTTGATCGAGTGAGCGGGGGTGCTCATTTCAGGACCTTCCCCTCTCGTACCCAAGTTCCAGAGCCGAGGCAACTTTGGTGATGACGGACACATGGCCTTTGGCACAAGTCGGGGTTTCCTAAATTTTCCAAAAATAAAATATTTAGGTGGTGACTCTATAATCTGGCAAAGCAGTCCAATTTCGGCATTATTTGATTTAAAATTGATTTTCCAAAATGATTTGCCAAATTAGACTCTTTGGTGTTTATCAGTCTCACATTGCACTTTGTGATATTAGATTTAGAACTGTGACAGGAGTCCGAACTGTAGGAGACCAATTCATGCCTTTCCAAAAAGGGGGCGCACGAAGAAAGTCGAGTCTACAGTTTCTGGCGACTCTGCTAGGAATTTTGATAACTTGACTCAAACGCATGATACATTGTTTTATCTACATTTGTGTGTTTCTTTGCATTGCATTTGCATAGGTGCGCCTAAGTCATAGTGTTTGCCATCTGCTATTCCTGAGCGGTTTGTCGGAGGTTTGCTTGTAAAAGCGTGCCATAACGTTGACCGGTTGCGGGCTCTGCCACGATGGGAACACAAACCTTGGATCTAGACTATCGTTGCACCGTTTGATCCTTCTTTCACTTCTCGGTGTTAGGAGGAGAGGTATATTAGGTGGTCTTCTTGAGCCACCCTTTTTGACCAATTGACCTAGTTGTATATCAGAAGCCTTAGAGACTGTTCCAAACTAGGACAGGTTGCTCACCCGAATGCAGGATTGTTTGAAACCACATGCGTACATAGTGAAACCCTAGCTCCTGACGAAATAGGACAGGGAAACCCTACCGCATCATAGGGGTGTTTTGGCTCTCACTTGCTTGATATGTGTTGTTAGGGTGTGTCTCTACAGGAATGCATGTATCAGTTGCAAGCTTGGGTATCAGTTTGAGGGCATTAGTTTTTAGGCAGAAATTTGAGGCAGAATTCAGTAACGAGTATAGTCATTCAACTATGCTCATATCTATTTTGGTGAAATTAGGCTGAGATGCGATTTGTTTTCTCTTTTGCAAGGTAGTCCTGGAACCATAGCTTCAGAAGGCTCCGATATTCCCCGGGTACATTGGACTTTTGTTGATAGACTTTGTCAGGTCAGAGATTTAGTTTAGAGACAACCAGTGTTTCCTTCGTTGAGGCAAGGCAAAGAAAAGCCAATCAGGGCTCACCAGTTCAACTGATCCGACAATCACCAGTCACCAATCACCAATCACATCACCTTTGTTCAAACTTAGCAGACCCGTGATGGCACAGAGTCCGGAAGAAGTTGTGGCCATGATAGCGGCATTAAACCAGGAAATCGCCAGGCAGGATGAGACCAATGCTGAAATGCAACGCCCATCTGGGGCACCTACCACACATCCAGCCTCGGGACCCTAGCCAAACTTTTACCCACTTCCGCCAGCTAAAGATTTGCATGGTCCAAATCCCTGAGAATGGCTAGCTCAAGCCTGAGTTTTCAGACCCCTGGTGCAGCCTAATGAAAGGCTTTATCCCCTTGATATTAATGAGCCCGACCCGACCTCATTAAAAATTGCTAACCTTGAGAAGCAATTCAAAAAGGCACAGGGCCTTAACTCCATTCCCGACATTGAGGATGGATACACCGAGGCTGCCGTACAACTCTCAGACAGATTCAAAATGCCACATATTGACTGTTTCGACGGGTCTGGAGATCCTATGGTACACATCCGGCTTTTCTTGGACGTCCTGAAACTGATGGATCTGACTAAGCCTCAAAAACTCTCTCTGTACGGAAGAACCCTGTTAGGTGTAGTAGCCACTTAGTACGCTAAGTTAGAGGATACAGGGAAGCAAAACTGGGAAGAGTTGACTGAGGCCTTTGTCGATCAGTACTCTTATAATACCCAAGTTGAAATGACCACCCAAGAGCTTGAAGCAACCCACCAGAACCCAACAGAGTCGTTTATGGAATTTGTTGCAAGGTGGAGAACAAAGGCATCACAGATGACAGATCGGCCTTCTGAAAGGGACCAAGTGCGGATAGTGGTGCAGAACCTCGAGCATGATATGTTGCAAAAGTTAATAGTCGCTCCACTATTCACTTTCAAAAGTTTGCATGAATTGGGGGTTCAGATTGAGAATGCATTCAACAGAGGGATTATTCCCAGAACAAATGAACCGATAAGGAAGGTGATTTCAGGGAGTACCAATGTTATTAGTAGCACTATTCCCGAACCCACTGAAATCAATACAGTCGCCACAGCCGACCCTGTTGCCAAATCAAGCCCACAAACAGCCGACCCAACCTGAGCTCAAGGCAGAACTTTCACCCCTCTCTATATGAGCCTAACCAGTTCACTAAAAGTCCTGATGGAAAAAGGGTATCTCAAACCCCTTGATCCTCAACCTCTACCTGACCCACTCCCTGCCAGACATAACCCCACCAAATACTGTGTGTATCATCAACAGCGCGGTCATGGCACCGATTGTTGCTACCGCCTTCGTCATGAGGTCCAAAATCTCATTGACAACCGGACGATAGCTCCACCTCCAGACCCCAAGGACCAAATATCTCTGGCCTACCTCAACCTCATCCATATACTGCCATCCACCTACAACCCCAGCATATACATCACCCCGGCCCATCTACCCAAGCCTGAGGTGTTTATTCAAGTCAGCATGGACTTGTGCATGATGGATGCACCTGAACCCCAATGATCTCAACCTTATGAACCCACTACTTCTGAGCTGATGAGAATGATTAAAGATTTTCAGAGAACTGTGGCAAATTTGGCCTTTGGGATATTGGCTCCGTCATCGACCACATCACATGCCAGAAATTTCACGCCAAAAGGCTCCCCAATCTTGGGATGGGCTGCATTGGAAGAGGGCCAATCCCTTGGCAAAGTGGAGGCAAATGGCAAGAACAAGGTAGGAGCAAGCATTGGTCCTTACGAACATCTTCAGTGGGCTATTGAGGTTTTGAAGGCCGAAAGACTGAACAAACAGCAAGTGCTCACAGTTGTCGCAAAGACTATGGATGACACTTTTGCTACTCGAGATGAGAGCATTCTGAATCAAGGGGTAAACCCGAAAAAGGGATGTCGTACCAGAAACACCCCTTTCAGCTCCAATCCTACACTTAGAAGAGATCATCAAACCCAGTCAGCACCAGCCAATCACTTTGCTGGTACATCCAACATAACTCCACAAACCTCGAAGTATCCACCTCGAGGCCAGAGGGTCTTGAATCCCCTATACATGACTTTGTCCATGTCACGACCCAAACCTGTCCCTAAAAGTTTGGTCCATGACCGGCCTGTACATCGGCCTCAAAACAGAATTTTAGAATAATATTTAATTGTATACGAGGCCTTAAGCGGAAGTAATATCATTAAAAGACAACATCCATTGAGCTTGTGCATACGTGATGGTTTAATTAGATTTAAGCATTTAAATACATTTCCAAATATACATATACAATCACAAAATTTATATAGATCTCACACACACTTACATAAGACTTACTAATTTATGACTCCCAACAATAAATTAAGGTCTCCACGTGGAGACATACCCCAGGTGACTTGGCAGACAGGCGAACCCCGGTATAACTCTAGTGTCAATCCCAGATGGCTTACCTACAGAAATATACATAAAATAGAATAAGCAAAGCTCATTGAATAATAGCACTCAAACAATTTAATGATTAAACTTGAATTGTAATATTTAAAACGTATATAAGTGCAGAGGTCATATAATTACTCTTGTCTTGTAAACATTTTCAGAACGGCCATAGGCCTAACGGAGTTATAGATTAGCCATAGGCCTCATAGATTTCATAGATTGGCCCCTGGCCCAGATATAACAGATTGGCCACTGGCCCAAATATAATAGATTCATATACATATTCATAATCATTTTCATGCTCAGATTTTGCATATAATCATACGTGGTACATCCATAGCGTTAACAAATCCGATGACCCATAAAGGGACCTGATGACCCATGAAGGGACCTGATGACCCATAAAGGGACCTGATGACCCAGGTCATATATGTATGGACCCAAGAGGTGTCTCGCACGGATTCTAGAGGTGACTCGCATTGCAGCATTTAGTTCTGTACAACACTTTGTTCCATACCAGAAATCATTAGATCTTAAAGACCGAACAATTCATATTATGACATAGCATAGCTGGAGCGGGTAAACAGAACAGATTAATCCCAAATTCATGAGAATACCGTTACACAATTGCCACAAAGATTTCCCCATTGTTTATTACAGGTCGACATAGTTGTCTTGCATAACACAGAATGTTAATAATAACTATTAACAGTAGGCACATGTATCACTATAGTACTGTTAATAGGGACAGAAAAATTCATATCATAACGGCCTCGGGCCCATCAACAGAAAAATAGAATGACTCCAGATACGCGAAGATATCATTGCTCTATGATGCACACATGTTCCATTTGTTCACCATGAATCAATAAAGTTAACTTGCAAGTAACAGAACGCTAATGTTAATTATTAACGGTAAGCAACACGTACTACTACAGTACTATTACTCACAGTGGTAGGTCTCTGATAGCGGTGGAACGATGTCCTCGTCTTGACCTACAAACACAATGCACATAACAGATTATGAGAATAAAACCAATCTCTTTTTATTCCTTACTCAATAGCTATCGCAATTCTAGACTCATTAGTCCTCCATAGGTTATAATCCATGCCTCATAAGATAAGAGGAATCGATAGGAGAAAGGTTCAGACGAAGAAACGGTACAAACCCAGTAAACAGAAAGTAAACAATCGTCACCAATTTGGACATAACTACTTCTGTACTTAGAATTTGGGGGTGAGACCACCACCATTGGAAACTAGACTTCCAGGGCTTGATTTTAGGCTCAAGAATCACTCAAAAAGGAGTTCGGATGCAAAATATATGCTTGTTCAAAGTTACAAGGTATAAGCTGAAACAGGGTTGGGCGCACGTGCGCCAAATTGGACCGCTCGTGCGGCCCAATTCCGCTCGAGCGGAGAAACCCGGCCACTCGAGCGCCCAAAAGCATAATGAAACCCTTCTTTTTTCTTCATGCTCCGCTTGTGCGGTGTCCTTGGCCGCTCGTGCAGTGCCCTTGGCCGCTCGTGCGGTCTGGGCAGAACCAAACAATTCGAAAATGGTTTTTTTTGCTCTAACACTTGATCTTTCCATTTCTAAGCTTGGTTCTTAACATAAATCACTCAAAAACATGTAAAATTTCCCCATAACATGATAAACTAACATCAACCAAGTGTAATTTCATTTCAAACAATTCAATCTTTGTCTCAAAGTTCAAGATTAATGCTTAATCTTTCATGATCTTCAAGGTTCTTAAAAACACAACCCACAACCCACAAATTCACATGATTCTTGCATAATCTAAAGTTTATTTCATGATATCCATGAGCTTGAGCTCCACTCAAACAAAATTAGAGAACTCAATTTCTAATTCCTCAAATTAGCTTAAGTAAATACATAGATAAAACCTTAACCCCAAATGGGTTTAAATCTTCCAAGATCTTTATGATTTCACCAAATTGATACTTTAAACACAAGGTTTCAAGATAGATTATCATACCTAACTCAATCTTTGTCTATGTCTTAGCTCTATTCAATTTCCTCCAAGTTCCATGGGTGATCTTCTTTCTTTTCCTTCAATTCTCTTCAATTATCTTCAAAGCCTCCATGGATGTTGGAAAAGTTGTCTCTCTTCCCTCTCTTCCTTTTACGGTTTCCTCTCTCTCTCTTTAGATATTTTGTTTTTTTGACTCCAAAAAGATGAGTTCACCACTTATATAACTCATACACACCTATATATTTAATTATATAAGCTTTATCACAAATAAGAAGGGCCAAACACGCCCTTACGAATCGCACAAAATTAAATTTCAATTAAACTTTCCAGATGACTGTAAAAATTATGCTGACCATAAATATAACCCCTGTTCTGGTTTCTGAAGTCTCTAAGGCCCTCAATTTGCAGCATAAAGTTAACCACCCAAACATGCATTAACGAATCAAACGAATTAAATTTCTAATTAATTTTCCCCAGTAGTCCTAAAAATTCCCATTAACATATGCAAGTACTCAATTTTGATTTCTGAATCCACAAAGGTCATCAATTTCAATTCTAGAGCCGTAACTCATCAGATAATGCTTCAATTCAAACAGATATCATTAAATTAAAATGCCTTAATCAACAAGGACATAAAAGTAATTTCGGATGCGGATTTTAGGGTCGTTACAGTCCAAAGCTGTCCAAATCCTTATAGGACAAGGCCATCTCAAACCCTTTGAGCCTTGGCCTCTCCCAAATCCCGTCCTAGTTAGGCATGATGTTGCCAAGTACTGTGCCTTCCATCAATAAGCCGGCCATGACACTAACATGTGTTTTCGCCTTTGCCATGAAATACAAGATCTGATTGATAAAGAGATCATCGTCGCACCAAGTCCTGCAAAGTCTATCGGCACTGGATTGATAAATGTGGAGGATAATATGATTATGTGATTGGGGGATGAATCACCTACGGATGGCGCTCAGTTTACTCCAGATGTGATGGATGGAATGCACTGTTTTGAGCAATGTGCAAATGCTGTTAATTTTACATTCTGACTTGGGTATTGGGTCAGTCTTGTTGTGTTGTATTGAGTCAGTCTTCTTGTACTGACTCAGTCGAGTCTGTCTTGTTGTATCGAGTCAGTCCTATTGTGTTAGAGTCAGGTGATTTCGGGGGTGTTACCTCGGACATCACTTGCTTGTTTTGTGTTGGTCTTTTACACCATTTCTTTTGCGTCTATTTTTGCCATGGAGCCAGTTGTGCCAGAAGATCTGAATGAAACAGCAGAGCTTTTCACCTACTTTTCTATGCCTTGAAATCGTTGCATTGACCTAAGTTTTTTAAAACTTTTTTAACACTGCGATGAAAACAAAGAGGAAAGAATTTCTCAGGATTTGCAAAAATTTGGTCAACTGAGAGAAAGAGAGGCATGCTAAGCCCTTAATGAATGAAATCATGTTTGTTAATGTGAGTACTGAGAAGGATCTTGGATTGATCCAGATTAGTTCTGCAATGTCTTTACGAGCGACTAGTCACTTTCTTAAAAGATTTTAAAAAATATTTTGCGTGGTCCTACAAAGACATGTGTGGAATCGCTCTCGAGATTGTGCAGCATAGGATCGCTCGTAGCCTTAAGACTCAACCCCTTTTGCTTTCAAACCTTGAACTTGGATTCAAAATGTTCAACGGTCAACCATAATGTGAGGCTTGTATGGCCAGATTTGAAGCAGCCCATGAACTAGGGGCAATAAGGTCGTATGACATCAAAGGAGGCCCGCCAGGCAAGATTTGAAGCAGCCCTTGAACTAGGGGCAAGAATGTCAGATCAAGAAGATCAAATGTTATCAAAGGAAGCTTGCGAAGCTAGATCAGAAGTATCCCTTGAACTAGGGGAAAAAATGTGAGACGTGCTCAAAGATTCAAAAGATGGGTCATTCTGCAAGTCAATGAAGACTGGCCAGAAAGCCAAATTCCAGCAGCTGGAAGAAGAAAATTTATTATTGAAGGACAATCGAGTTCCTATCCACAACACTAAGGGCAACTTTAGCCCCCATTGGATGGACTTCTACATCATTAGCGAACAACAGCCATTCTCCTGGATTCAGATGGCTTCGAGATCCTATGGCCAATCAACATGGACAAGTTACACTTTTCTATCCTTGAGAGGCTCGTTGGGCCGAAAACCCGGAAGGGCGACCCAGGCAAAAGTTAGAACAAGGAAAAAAAAAAGAGAAAGAACAAAAATCAAAAAATCAAAAAAATCAAAAAAGAAAAGAAGAACAAAAATGAAAAAAAAAAAGAAAAACAGAACTCACAAGGTGGAAAACCCGGAAGGGTAGCCTTGGCAAAAGTTAGAGCGCAAAAGAAGAGCGTCAACACCCGAGTGAACCTCAACCCGGAACTACGTCAGGCCTGATTCCCATGTTTGGGATACGTAGGCAACTTCATCCTGAAGTTCGGCCCCAATCATTTTCAACCTGCTGGTCTCATCCATGTTGATTGGTTTATCCTTGTTCAACTCGGCTATCCTTTCCATGCGCAAATTGGCTCGTCTTCGTGCTCTTGTTTGTTCAGATCTGAGGTTGTCCGTCTCGAGAGTAGATTCCGTGTTGGCTGAGCAATGGCCATTTGCAAAAACAGTTTTGAGGATTTTTAATGAGGTTGACTAATTGTCTCGAAAATTATTTCATTTTTTCCAAAACTGGACCATTTCTTAGACTCAAAAAAGAAAAATTTTCAGTGCTCATAATCTGACTTGCACAGTTTCAAATAAGAAAATCGAACAAATCTGTTACTCTAACTCTCATGTTGGTCAATAGCAAAAAGTCAAAACAAAAAATGGTCAAAATGATGAACTAGGGGAACAGTTGATTCAGGTTTTCTGTCTTTTTCTCGTTGTCAACATACTTGCCAGAAAGGGCACCGTACTTGCCAGAAAAGGGCACAACTGAAGCTGACAACAAAGGGTTGAGAGCTCTCTCATCCTCCAAGCAATGATGTATCAAGCCAAGTGCGAAACGCGAATTGGAAATGGAGCTGGATATTTCACTCCTTCATCTGGACAGGTCCGATCACATCTAAATTGGCCAAGGGCATCGTCAACCGATGTCAGTTGCAGATTTGCTCCGATTGCATCATAACCCCTCTGTGGGAAAGCTCACTGTTGTGAGCGAAAGAGAGCGAATCTAGTAGAATACTAGGGGTATGAGCCCACAACTTCCTGTTTATCAGTCAACCACCCAGGGGAGGGATAAAAAATAAGAGAGATTGAAGAATAGAGAGATGTGCACTGAGAGAAAAAATGAGAAAAAGGCTTTTCAGAGAAAAAGAGATTGAGTGCCAAGTGATATGAGAATCACAAATGAGAAAGGGTGGGAAACAATACCCGGAGAAACAGGTTCCTCGTGAACCGAGAGGTCTCTTGCCTTTTCTAACACGTCTGAGTGGTGTTTGTGTGTTTTTGTTTGTCTCGATTCTTGTTTTGAGTCGTTTCGAGTGTCAATAGATGTGTTTAGGTTGTTGTAGCGACCCTAATTTTTCATAGGTCATTATTTATTTATTATTGCTTTATTTTATATTTGGCTTTATTAATTGTGTGGATCTATGAGAATTTAATGTGGCATTTAATTAGTTTAATGTGGTGTTTAATTATATATAATTAAATTGAATATTTATATATGTTTATATTTTATATATATATATAAGGTGTTATATATATAATCTTATATTTATATTTATATATGGTGTATTTATGTTTTATTTATAAAGTATAATAATATAAGTCAATTAGGTTATACAATATAATAATTATTAGGTTATAAACAGAAGAAAGAAAAGAGAAGTGTTGTGCGGCGGCAAGCCAGAGAGAGAGAGAGAGAGAGATTGATCATCAAAGAAGACAAAAAAGAGTGCTGTGTGTGTTTGGCTTGGAAAGAGAGAAGAAAAAAAAAAGAAAAAGAAAAAAAAAATTAGGATTTTATTTTGGTGGTTCTATTAGTTCTTCAAATAATTCTTTGATCTTCAAAAAAATATTGTGAGTACAAAACCCACTTCCCTTGATTTATGTTTAATTTTTTGTTTTTATTTATTTATTTTTATTTATTTGATATTAGTTTGATTTTGTATTCACATAAAGATGATAGATTGATTTTAATTATTTTGATTAGTTGTGCAGGTAAAGTTTAAGATTTTTAGATGATTGATTAATTTTAATTATTTTGTTTAGTTGTGTATGTCAGGTTTAGGATTTTTAGATGATTGATTGATTTTAATTATTTTGATTAGTTGTTTATGTAAGGTTTAGGGTTTTTAGATGATTGATTGATTTTAATTATTTTGATTAGTTGTATATGCAAGGTTTAGGATTTTTATATGGATTGATCTTATGATTGTAATCACACTCATGATTATATGAAATCGAAATAAACTTAGAATCTATAGGTATTGGTTAGATGATGGATTGATTCATTATTTTTATTTATTTATTTGATGTTGATTTGATTTTGTATTTGCATGTAGATGATTGATTGATTTCATTATTAGATTAGTTGTGTATGCCAAGCTTAAAGTTTTTATATATGTATTTATTTTATAGTTGTAATCACACTCATGAACATATGAAATTAAAATTAATTAGAAACTCATAGATAAATTCCTTGTACTCCACCATGACTCCATGGATTGTTGTTTTATTTGAGTGATGGTGAGAAAGAGTGTATAAAAAAAAGTGAGGATTATGAGATTTATTTGAATGCCTTAGGCTCGGCATTGTTATGTTTATTCTCATATGTGAGATGTTGTGTATATATATATATTGTTGTCTCGTTCTCATGAGTAGACGAGTGTTTTGATTTGCACGCGTACGTATATTCTAACCATCCGGGGAGTGTGAGTCAAACTCGGGACAATATCCCCGTGCAAGTTTGGCTTCGGAGTGGTGTTAGGTATACGGGAGGCACATGGGCTATATGTGTAGGCCGGAAGGGGAGAACCGAAGTGGTGGAGTTAAGGTACAAAGAATTTAATTATGAATTTATTAGTATAGTGTGAATGGTACTAAAATGTATATGATAAAAAAATTGTAAACGACCTTGATAAATTATGAAATTTGAGCAGAGGCATGTATACGTGATTCTAGACAACTTTTGTGTTTTAGCTTTTTATTAAAAAGATCGATTAGAACTTATAATCAGATGACCTTGATTATTGTCGGTTTGATTCATTTTAGCAATACAGATTTTGAAATAAAAACATTATTCTGCACACTTTTCGTGTTTTGAACTTTTCCGAAAAAAAATCATCTTAGGATAGTTTCCGTTCGTTTTCAGTTTCATATTTTTCGGTTGAAATCCGTCTAGATTTTTATATCAAGTTTTTCTCTCAACTTGTTCAGTTTATGTTAAATTCATTCCCATTGTCTTTTATGAAATTTAATTCTATACAACTTTTGTTCTTTGAGTTTTGGTTAATTCAAATTATTTAAGCAGGAAACGGTGCATTTTTATACTTATTCAGCAAGTTACTTATGATTAAATTATACTAACTTTATTTTTTTTGCAGGATGGTGGGTCTTACTAACTTTTTATGTAGGGCTAACCCACCATATTTTTATTTCTATTTTGTCTATTTTATAATCAATTTATATTTCATTGTGTACGGACAAGAAACTAAATGCCACCGTATCTCGAAAAACTACCCATTCGTCTCGGTGCGGTTGGAACTACTTGTCTTGTCTCGTAATAAAAATTTAATGTATTTTTGTTTGTGTCTGGTGGACACGTGGGTGTTAAATCTTGTACTCATAGCAGTATACCTGTATACTGACCCGTTTTGTCTCTTGGCAACTCGGGTACATTCTGTTTAAGTGCAACTGAACTTCCTTTGCAGGATTAGTAGAGGCTTTGGTGGTGACAAGAAATAACTCTGATCGTAGGACATGTCGTTTGGAGTTATTTTATTTTTCTTGAGCTTAGGGTTGATACTAATTTATGTAATTATTTTTTTTAATGACTTTAGTATTGGAATAATTTGGCATGGTTTGTAACCGTACTTTATTTAAGTTGTTTTGACTATTTATTGTTACCTTGATGTTGAGGTATTGGTTAGTTATGAATTTATGGTGGATGGTTTGGTTTGCGTTTAGTTTTGTTTGTTTCACCCCTAGGATTTGGAAGATGGAATATTGATTGGGGTTAGTCCTAATATAATATTTAATTGTCCGAATTTTGGGGGGTGACAGTTTGCTATCAGAGCTCTAGGTTACCCTAGACTTGTGAGAGTTTAGGTGATCCTCGGATTGTGGAAACATGGGTTTGCTGGTTTAGTTTGGTGGTAGAATTTATTCTAAGTGTTTATGAACGAATTCTTTTTGTGTGTTTAACTTGAAGGTGATGGCTGGGAGGTATCTTTAATCTTTTTCCAAGAACCCATTGGAGTACTTTTTAATACTAGCGTCTGTCATTATTTCATATCTAGGCAATATGTAGAAAGAGAACACCTTGTAACTACCTCTTTGTCTAGACCTATTCGTGTTGAAACCCCTTTAAGAGGGGCAGTTTCTCTTTATGAGATGTGTAAAGATTTTGATATTGACTTTGCGCGTAGAGTCTTACATACAGACCTAATTGTTTTAGGGTTTGAGGAGTTTATAATTATTTTGGGTATGGATTGGCTGCGAAAATACTTTGTGACTCTAGATTGTGCTGGAAGGACTGTAAATATAGATAGTCCCGGTATGTCACAGCTTACCCACACTTCTAACAATGGAGAAGAGTCAGTGATGACGAGTTTTCTGTGCTCGGTAGAAATCCCTAAGCAGGATATTAGTGAAGTAGATGTGGTACGTGACTTTAATGATGCATTTCAAAAGATACCTGGACCTCCACCCCGACGGGTAGTAGAATTTCGCATTAACCTAATGCCAGGGACTGCACCAATTTCTAAGGCGGCATACAGAATGGCGCCTAAAGAGCTTGTGGAGATGAAGAAACAGCTGGAAGAGATGCTTTAGAAAGGGTTCATTCGTTCAAGTAACTCCTCGTGGGGAGCACCCGCGATCTTTGTCTCCAAGAAAGATGGCACTCTCCGCATGTGCATAGATTACAGAGAGCTAAACAAGGTGACTATCAAGAACAAGTATCCACTACCTAGAATTGATGACTTGTTTGATCAGTTGAAGGGGGCAGCCATGTTATCTCAATTTGATCTCAGAACAGGTTAACATCAGATGGGTGTGTCAGAGGAAAGTATATCGCTTACTGCTTTTCGGACTCGACATGGGTTGTACGAATTTCTTGTAATGCCTTTTGGTTTGACCAATGCTCCTGCCCATTTCATGGAGTTGATGAACATAATTTTTCAACCGTATCTAGATAAGTTTGTGATTATCTTCATAGATGATATCCTGGTGTATTCTAAGAATGAGGAGGAACACAGAGAACACTTGAAAGTTGTATTGCAGACTTTAAGGGAGCAACAATTATACGTGAAGTTCAGTAAGTGTCATTTTTGGGAAAAAAAAGTTCGATTTTTGGGGCATGTTGTGTCCAATAAGGGAATAGCGGTAGATCCTGAGAAAGTTGTTGCGGTCAAAGAATGGAAGCAGCCCACGAACCCTACAGAGGTAAGAAGTTTTTTAGAACTAGCTGGTTATTACAGGAGATTTATAGAGAAGTTTTTCACTATTGCAGCACCCATGACCAAATTGACCCGTAAGAATGTGAAGTTTGTATGGACAGATGATTGTGAGAAAGCTTTCCAGGAGTTAAAGTAGCGGTTGACTACAGCACCGGTGTTAACTATACCGGTACAAGGGGAAAAGTTAGTAGTGTTTACTGATGCGAGTGGAACTGGGTTGGGATGTGTGTTGATGCAACATCAGAAGGTTGTATCTTATGTTTCTCGACAGCTAAAACCTCATGAGAGACGATACCCTACTCATGACTTAGAGTTGGCAGCAGTTGTTTTTGCATTGAAAGTATGGCAACACTACTTGTTTGGGGAGCACTTTGAGTTGTACACAGATCACAAGAGCCTCAAATATCTCTTTTCTCAAAAAGAGTTGAACATGAGGCAACAAAGGTGGGTTGAATTCGTCAGTAGTTATGATTTCGAGATCCTTTATTTCCTAGGGAAAGGAAATGTGGTTGCAAATGCACTTAGTCGACAACATGGGATAATAGCTTCTTTGATGATTCAAGAATGGGAGTCCTTGGAGTTAATTTCGACACATGATGTTCAACCAATAGAGTGTGCGGAGAAGGCATACATTGGTAGTTTGACCGTTCAGCCGACGTTACTGGGTAAAGTTCGTCAGATGCAAAATTTAGATGGGTTTCTCATCAGCAAGCTCGATGACCTTGTAGTGGATTTGATCGATGATTGTCCTACTGATTGGTCTGTGGACTCAGATGGGGGATTACGATTCAATGGCAAGTTGTGTGTCCCTAACATTGTTAAATTGAGGAAAGAGATTATGGATGATACCCATAGGTCTCGATATACCATTCACCCTGGTGGGACTAAGATGTATCATGACCTGAAGAGGATGTTTTGGTGGGAAGGTATGAAGAAAGACGTAGGAGAATATGTTTCTTGATGTTATGTGTGCCAACAGGTTAAGGCAGAACACCAACGACCGTTTGGACTTTTGCAGCCTCTTGAGATTCCTACTTGGAAATTGGAGTACATTTCTATGGACTTCGTGGATGGATTGCCGCGGTCTAAGCGAGGCAATGAATCTATTTGGGTGATAGTGGATTAACTCACCAAGTCTGCTCATTTTATTCCTATCAGTGTTCACCGAACTGCGGATAAACTAGCTAGGCTGTATATTCGGGAGGTGGTGCGACTTCATGGCGCACCAGTTTCTATAGTTTCGGATCGTGATCCATTGTTTGTGGCAGAGTTTTGAGGGAGTTTTCAGCATGCTTTGGGTGCTAGGTTAGACTTGAGTATGGCTTATCATCCTCAGACAAATGGGCAAACTGAGCGGGTAAATCAGATCTTGGAGGATATGTTGAGAGCTTGTGTTCTCGATCATGGTGGTAGTTGGGAAGAACACTTGTCATTAGTGGAGTTTGCTTATAATAATAGCTATCACTCCAGTATCGGGATGGCCCCTTTTGAGGCTTTGTATGGGAGGCCATGTCGATCACCTGCTTGTTGGATGGAGGTAGGAGATGCGCCGCTGTTAGGGCCAGAGTTGGTGAGAGAGACTACGGAGAAGGTAAACATTATTCGGGAACGTATTAAGACTGCACAGAGTCGTCAGAAGAGTTACGCTGATAGAAAACGTAAGGGGGTTGAGTTGAATGTTGGAGATTTTGTGTTTTTGAAGGTCTCACAGATGAAGGGTATCATGCAGTTCGGAAAGAAGGAAAAGTTAACACCTATATTTGTGGGATCATATGAGATCACTGAGAGGATTGGTAATGTGGCTTACAAATTAGCTCTACCACCTGCTTTAGCCTTGATTCACAATGTGTTCAATGTATCTTTATTGCGGAAGTGTGTGCAAGACCCATCCCAAGTAGTGTCACCAGAAGTGTTGGAGATTAGTGATGATCTAACGTGTGTGGTGCAACCGGTTACTATCTAGATCGGGATGTAAAGCAGTTGCGACACAAGAAAGTGAACTTAGTGAAAGTGCAATGGAGTGAAGATGAGAACGATATTACCTGGGAGTTAGAAAAGAAAGTTCGGCATATGCACCCAGAACTTTTTGCCTAGTACTTTCTCCTATCGAATCTCGGGACGAGATTCTTTTGAGGTGTGTATATTGTAGCAACCCTAATTTTTCATAGGCCATTATTTATTTATTATTACTTTATTTTATATTTGGCTTTATTAATTGTGTGGATCTATGAGAATTTAATGTAGAATTTAATTAGTTTAATGTGATGTTTAATTATATATAATTAAATTAAATATTTATATATGTTTATATTTTATATATATATATAAGGTGTTATATATATAATCTTATATTTATATTTATATATGGTGTATTTATGTTTTATTTATAAAGTATAATAATATAAGTTAATTAAGTTATCCAATATAATAATTATTAGGTTATAAACAGAAGAAAGAAAAGAGAAGTGTTGTGCGGCGGCAAGCCAGAGAGAGAGAGAGAGAGAGATTGATCATCAAAGAGGAAAAAAAAGAGTGCTGTGTGTGTTTGGCGTGGAAAGAGAGAAGAAAAAAAAAAAAAAAAAAAATTAGGATTTTATTTTGGTGGTTCTATTAGTTCTTTAAATAATTTTTTGATCTTCAAAAAAATATTGTGAGTACAAAACTCACTTCTCTTGATTTATGTTTAATTTATTGTTTTTATTTATTTATTTTTATTTAGTTGATGTTGAATTGATTTCACATTTGCATGTAGATGATTGATCGATTTTAATTATTTTGTGTA